>JANAVB010021798.1:18464582-18807082 GCA_029216955.1 Iris pallida
AAAACCAAACATTAACAACATTAATTAGGTAAGAATGACTGCCAAAATTCCCATTTCAAAATCTGGAAAATAAAGATTATAATTATGTATCAGTTTTGTGGTAAAGAAAATGGAAAACAAATCAACTAAATGCAATTCTCATGGTTGGTAACTAAAATAAGAGTGTACAGGTGTCCTTGCAAGTGTCTCATGTCCACCATAGCCGGACACGGTGTGTCCATGCAAGAAAACCTAAAATAGTGCACAGACACTGTACAGCAGTGCACTGCCTCGTGCACAAGTGCATGCATGTCGTGCACTCGACACAGGACACTTCGTGTCTCATGGTCACCAACCTAGGTTCGCCTAGGATAGGTCCTCGTGTCTAGGTGTCTGACTGAGTCAAAGTGTCCACGTGTCCTAGATACAACTGCGTATCAGTGCGCTAAAATAACTGAACCAGTTCAGTACAAAAACATGCACGCTCGTGCGTGTCCGACACGACACGTGGGGGTCTGAGACTCGACACACGTCGTGTCAGTCACGAGGACGTCCCATGTGTCAAGTGTCAAGTGATGATGTGGCGTGTCCTGGCAACTGTGGCCTCCGATCAGCAGGGGATCCAATCCCGAGCGCGCGCGCGCGTGTGCACGCGTGTCCACGCGTCGAAATCGACACAAGACGACACAAAAATCCACTCAGATGAACAGGAATGCATAAGCAATAGCAAAACCTAAATTTCTATTTAAAAACATTGCTCAAAAGAGATCGAAATGCCCTTGAGGCATTTCGACAAACACCTCAGTCAAGACTCTAATACGTGTCCAAACAGACACGAAACTGATGCAATCCGACACGAAACCAATACAGACACTTAGGGGACTTCTAGGGCTTCCTAAATATGTAAAGAAATCGAAAATACATGGAGAAATGAGGAAGCTACCTATACTTGAACTTCTAGGAAAAACCCTCTTTCAATAGCTCTTCTCCTTGATGTCCCAATCCAATCAAACACAACCAACTGAAATGAAACTTTAATGACAGCAAGAATAGGTGTATTAGAACCTATTGGAAGAGATTTGAATGAAGAAGGAAAAGGAATGGAATTCTAGGAATTATAGAAGTAGGAACAAACCTTTCTCAAACTTTGAGTTTTCCTAAGAAAGAGGCAACCCTAAAATTAGGAGAGTACTTATAGGGTGATGTTCCCAATGATGATATGGTGGCTGGCCACTTAGTCTAGGGCTTAGGGTTTTGCAATGTCTTGGGCTTTGGGCCAACCTACAAGGCTATGAGTTAAATTGATTTATTAAAAGTTCTAAATCATAGCCATGACTTGACTTTCTAATTCCTATTGCTAACTAGAGTCTATTGACCAAACCAAGGGTTAGCTTAGGTTAGACTAGAGTCATATAACCTAACCAAGTCCTTACTAACTAGGGTTAGCTTCTAGGTTGGGTCTACAAGGGTCAAAACTAGTCAAAGTCATCCTAGTCCAAACAATTCCAAAATAATTCCTAAAAATTCCCATAAATTCGAATAAATTCTAAAATGACCAAAATATCCTCTAGGCTAAAATGTACTAATCAAACATCCTAATCACATGGCTAGGCTCTAGGTCAACAGTCTCCAAGGTTACACTAGTCAAACACCAAAATCATAAGTCATGATTTAAATAGTTTAAAAATAATTAAAATTACCAAAAATCATATTATTAATTAAATATCATAATTAAATAACTTAAAATACAAAATTTCAAAATTACCCTATTTTAGAAAACTGGGTGTTACAAGTCTATCCACCTTAAAAAAAATTCATTCTCGAAATTAAAATGGTAGTAGTCCTCCTAGGTCAAACACCCCACAATCAGAGTCTCAAACATAACGTCAGATAATCATATGCGTCTGTCCAAAACCATGATACTCAGAATCTCTGTCATGCCAGTGAGCAAGGCTACGATAATCACAGAGTCCTCAACTATGGTACATACCTCGAGAATTATGGTATTTAAAATTTTCGTATTGCCGCGCGCTTGGCAACGAAAACCTTAAATTCCCACACCCGAGAAATACGTCCATAATCCGACTATATGTCCTCACTATGCCTGCTAGCATGACCCTAGAGGATTCTAAAATCTCATAATCGAGGCGACCTAGCCCATACGATTTATCTCAGAAGAAAATTAAATTATAATGAAACACCAGATCAAACTTATCAATAAGAAGAAACAGATAGGAATAGATGGAACTGAATTTCAAGATAGGTATAATGAGATAAGGTGGAAATAGAATCGAGAAGAGCAGAACCTGCAAGCACCACTCCTACTACCTGAGCATCCTCGGCTGTCATGGCGAAAGCTTGCCCTGGTTGGCCTCCCCTGGCCTGCTGCTGATGCTGTACGAACATCTGCTGCTGAGTCTGCAATGGTGGTCCCCTCTGCTGCCCAGCAGGTGCCCTAGCTCCTGGTGCTATCTGAGCCAATGGTGTCGGGTTCTTGGGACACTCTCTACACTGATGCTCCGCTGAATCACAAAGCAAACACATGCCCAGCCTCTTCCTATAGTCGTCCCACCCATGGCCTTGCTTCTTGCAGAAGTTGCACACAGTGTTCTGCTGCTGCCTGGGTGCCTGCTGATACAGTACCCGTCTCTGTCCCTGATGTTGAACAGGCCTCTGCTGCTGCTGCTGGAAGTGGACCATCGGCTGCTGGTACTGCTGCTGAATCTGTATGTAAGGCCTCTTGGCCTGGCCTCCGCTGCTGCTGTCTCCAACAGGGTCTCGTCCCTCTTGAGCCTCAGCTCAAGATCGTCCTCAGCCAATAAGGCTCCCGTCAAGATCTCCTCGAATGTGGCATCCATGTTGCCCTTGGTCAGGGACTTGACCTCCTTGACCAGACCCTTCCGGAACCTCTGGGCCTTCGCCGTCTCGCTCAAGCCCTCTACGAACCTGCCGAGGCGGCCGAACTCTCCAGCGTACTTCTCCACTGAAAGACTCCCCTGGACTAGGCTCTCGAACTGCGACTCTAAGGCTCTGAGTGCTGAATCTGGAAAGAACTTCTTCTTGAAGAAGCCCTTGAACTCCTCCTAAGTCTGTCCAGCTACCCCCACCCTAGGGTCTGACTGATACCAGGTGCGAGCAATATCTCACATCCGGCTAGTTGCGGCCTTAATCTGGAGATCTGCTGGTATCCGGGCCAGGCGAAAGATCTCCTCTATATGCTCGATCCACTCATCGGCATATAGAATCCCCTCTGTCCCCAGAAAGTCTCTGGGGCTCATCTTCTGAAACTGCTCTATCCCCGATGTCTTCGGCTGCTGAACCACTGGTCGGGCTGCAACTGTCGTAAGGGCCAACTCCATGCCCCTGTCCTGTCGGACCTGCTGCTGGTCCATGAACTGCTAGAAATATGCGAACATCTGTGCCGTATCCACGTGTCCTGTAGGCGGCGGCTGTTGGAAAGGCACCTCTGGGGTAACTGGGTCTTGCCACCGAACTGGTGAGGCATACCCCTGCTGCTAGTGGAGGGGCTCCTCCGAACGCAGCTGAAATGCCTACCCCAGCTGGCATGACTGGGGCTGCGGTACCAGGGGCTACCTGCTGGATATGAGAGGTGGCAGACCTCTCATCGGCGTCCCCCTGGCCCTGGCGATGTGATTTCGTCTCAACCATCCTGGAGACAGATCAAGAAACAATTGCTGAGAATGAGTCGAATAGCAAGGGAGGACAGTTATATTCAAGGAAAACAATATCAGCAAGAACTGAGATAGTATGAATTAGATAAGAGTTTTTCCTAATGTAATTGAGTACCTTTAAAAAAATTCTAATCCTACTGCAGGCTGTAGTGATACTCTAGTTCGAATACCACTACATAAACTCGACCTGCATGGGCCACCACTAAAAACGTGTCACGACCCGTGCCCACTGTGAGGGTACGAGAACGTAACAACGCCCAGCCTACGCCGCAGTGTCGGCGATAGAACGCTGTCCTAGGTCAATCATCTAACAATATAAAGGTACCTGTACAGTATATACCCTCCGGATGGAGGTGACATAGCAATATACAGTCTCAATCACATCTAAGGCAGAATGATAAGATAAATGATAGATAGCTAAATACTGGAATAAAAGATCCACATGATACAATCAGAGAGAGTCTAAGTGTCTACTGCCATACAAACAGAACATCCAACTCAATACAAGTCTAATACTGAATATGAAAGAGTATATATACAATCCTGATCTCAGAAGACAGAAATAGTAAAAACTAGACTAGGGAGCCTCAGTCTCTAAGCTAGTGGATCAGGCTGGAAATCTGGGTCACACGAGTCATCTACAGCTGTCCCATAGAAGGTGTCTATGCAGGCCTCATCCTCTATAATATTTTCAACAGGTCCAGTCAGGACAGGAGCGAGCACAAAATATCTCACGCAGTTCATATCATGTTAGAAAATATAAAGCATACAATAGAGTAAGGTACATGAAATGCTGAAAGAAGAATGTATATGAAAAACAGTAGAGATTTGACAACAGGAAATATCTATATATGATAAGTAAGAACTGTAACCCTACTGTGATTTAGAGTACAATATGGTTATGTAAACGGTCTAGGAAAATGCAATGGTAACTCCATTGTACGTGGGTGTACAATAGACATATACAATAGTTATACAATATTGTACAATAGGATTTGAGTACATAACCAATTCTACTCTCCCTCCCCAATCAATACACAAGGATCCACTCCAGTTATGTTATCTTGCACAATAGTGTACAATATTATACAATGGATGTACAATATTATACAGTAGATGTACAATGTTATACAATAGTTGTACAATGTTATACAATAGTGTACAATGGTCTATCCCTGGGACTCATGTGATAATGAGAGTACAATATGCACAATGAGTATACAAGGATATGGGTATTCAATAAATACAATTTGTAAGTGAAACGCACATCACAATATGTATTTATTGAGTACAAGGGAATAACATCCTAAAAGAAGATCCATATAGTACCAATCAATGATAACAACGTGTCAGCATCAAATACAGTAATCTAGAACAAGAATGTAAATCCAGACAAGTATGAAACGGTCAGAGAATGTACTCGCCTGATCTCCCGAGTGTCTGAAGAGAATATACTTTCCGAGGAGTGGTGTCTGTCTCCTATAGAACAGTACAAGTCACAACAAGTCTAAAATGGTAAAATGAAGTTCTACTATGCACTCTACATGAGTCTAGGTCAATCTAGGCCAAAGTCAACTCTTGGTCAACTCTGGTCAATCCTAGAAGTCAAACTAGGTCAACTATGGTCAAACTAGGTCTAACAAGTCTAAACTAGTCTATACTAGGTCTAATAAAGTTGTACAAGCCCAACTAGGCTCACTAGTCAAACTGACTCACATACAGGCCATAGGCTATATCATGCCTATAGGCCATCACTAAAACATACACAAGTCAAATCTACATCTGAACCTAACACTCATGATATATATTGTGTAATCTAACCATACACACATATATAAGAATACACATATATAGTTCACACACAATTGTATGTATATGATACTGTATATATATATGCTAACATGACCCATACACCCAATGCCAATATCTATATTGATACCTATATGACACACAAACTATATTATATATATGCACATTACATAATATATATATATATATATATTACCTATTCAGCAAATAATCACATAGAAAATAGGATATAGATAGAGAGGGAAAGTTACATTACATATATACTTTGCATTAGGGAAACTAGGAAATATATATGTAGAGAGAGAGACAAAGACTGTGTGTGTATAGAGGGTAAAAACAGTGTTCAGCAGTGTGTGTGTGTATCAGTGAGTGTGTGAGCAAAATATGTGTGTGTGTGTGTGACTTTGTGTGTGTGTGTAGAAGTGTGCACTGGACTGGACAGGAAGGTTAATGTGCAAAGGAAACAACAGTGTATTCCAGACTGTGATGTAGCAGGAAAATATAGGACTAAGTGGCTGGAAAAATAAGGGACAGTGCAGGAAATTAAAGTTCAACTTATTTGAAAACACAAAAACAGTTAATACATTGCCTACATCAATACACCCTATCTAAGCTCAGTTTTAACAGTAAAGGAAAAGGGAAACAACCCAAAAACTGAAACCATACCCAGGTTTCAGTCTTCAAACAGTTTCCAGATTTCAGTTCTTAGCTCAGTTCCTTCCCAGGTTGCATTTCACATAGGAAACAAACCATGGTTCAAAAGAACTCAGAAATCAGCCAAAAAAAACAGCACACAATGTTCCAGTTTCAAATACTATTTGAAATCTCAGTTTTCCAACCCAAACTACAACCAAACAATCCCAAATTCATATCATAGTTAGATAACATATAGGAGCATAGTATTTGGGACTTAAAACCAAACATTAACAGCATTAATTAGGTAAGAATGACTGCCAAAATTCCTATTTCAAAATCTGGAAAATAACAGATTATAAATCATGTATCAGTTTTTGTGGTAAAAAGGAAAATGGAAAACAATCAAACTAAAATGCAATTCTCATGGTTGGTAACTAAAATATAGAGTGTACAGGTGTCCTTGCAAGTGTCTTATGTCCACCATAGCCGGACACCGCGTGTCCACGCAAGAAAACACAAAACAGTGCACAGACACTGCACAGCAGTGCACTGCCTCGTGCACAAGTGCACGCGTGTCGTGCACTTGACACAGGATACTTCGTGTCTCGTGGTCACCAACCTAGGTTCACCTAGGATAGGTCCTCGTGTTTAGGTGTCTGCACTGAGTCAAAGTGTCCAAGTGTCCTAGATACAACTGCGTATCAGTGCACTAAAATAACTGAACCCAGTTCAGTACAAAAACAATGCACGTGCTCGTGCGTGTCCGACACGATACGTGGGGGTCTGAG
This sequence comes from Iris pallida, assembly GCA_029216955.1. Classification (NCBI taxonomy): domain Eukaryota; kingdom Viridiplantae; phylum Streptophyta; class Magnoliopsida; order Asparagales; family Iridaceae; genus Iris; species Iris pallida. The sequence continues at coordinate 18,471,487 of JANAVB010021798.1, forward strand.
ACTCAACACACGTCGTGTCAGTCACGAGGACATCCCATGTGTCAAGTGTCAAGTGAAGACGTGGCGTGTCCTGGCAACTGTGGCCCCCGATCAGCAGGGGATCCAATCCCGAGCGCGCGCGCGCGTGTGCAGCACGTGTCCACGCATCAAAATCGACACAAGACGACACAAAAATCCACTCAGATGAATAGGAATGCATAAGCAATAGTAAAACCTAAATTTCTATTTAAAAATATTGCTCAAAAGAGATCGAAATGCCCTTTGAGGCATTTCGACAAACACCTCCGTCAAGACTCTGATACGTGTCCAAACGGACACGAAACTGATGCAATCCGACACGAAACCAATGCAGACAATTAGGGGACTCCTAGGGCTTCCTAAATATGTAAAGAAATCAAAAATACATGGAGAAATGAGGAAGTTACCTATACTTGAACTTCTAGGAAAAACCCTCTTTCAATAGCTCTTCTCCTTGATGTCCCAATCCAATCAAAACACAACCAACTGAAATGAAACTTTAATGACAGCAAGAATAGGTGTATTAGAACCTATTGGAAGAGATTTGAATGAAGAAGGAAAAGGAATGGAATTCTAGGAATTAATAGAAGTAGGAACAAACCTTTCCTCAAACTTTGAGCTTCCCTAAGAAAGAGGCAACCCTAAAATTAGGAGAGTACTTATAGGGTGATGTTCCCAATGATGATATGGTGGCTGGCCACTTAGTCTAGGGCTTAGGGTTTTGCAATGTCTTGGGCTTTGGGCCAACCTACAAGGCTATGAGTTAAATTGATTTATTAAAAGTTCTAAATCATAAGCCATGACTTATGACTTTCTAATTCCTATTGCTAACTAGAGTCTATTGACCAAACCAAGGGTTAGCTTAGGTTAGACTAGAGTCATATAACCTAACCAAGTCCTTACTAACTAGGGTTAGCTTCTAGGTTGGTCTACAAGGGTCAAAACTAGTCAAAGTCATCCTAGTCCAAACAATTCCAAAATAATTCCTAAAAATTCCCATAAATTCGAATAAATTCTAAAATGACCAAAATATTCTCTAGGCTAAAATGTACTAATCAAACATCCTAATCACATGGCTAGGCTCTAGGTCAATAGTCTCCAAGGTTACACTAGTCAAACACCAAAATCATAAGTCATGATTTAAATAGTTTAAAAATGATTAAAAATTACCAAAAATCATATTATTAATTAAATATCATAATTAAATAACTTAAAATACAAAATTTAAAATTACCTTCATTTTAGAAAACTGGGTGTTACACCTTGTATATTGATTGGGGTACGGGGGAGTAGAAGTGGTCGTGTCAACAATTCCAAAGTAGTGTAATTATGTGCAAACTCTGTAGTGTAATCATGTACAAATTTAAGCTGTTCACATAACTATCTTGTACTCTAAATCACTTAGTCACTTACAGTTCTCTATTACCATATATAGATATCTTTTGTTATCATATTTTCTCTTCATCTTCATGTTTATTCTTACAGTTTTTAGGTACTTTATTCTATAACATGCTTTACATTTTCTGTCATGATATGAACTGTGTGAGAGATATGTATTCGTTCCTATCCTGATTGGACCTATTGAAAATATTACAGTGGATGAGGAGGAGTTCTGCCCCACATACTATGGAGCTGGCTTAGATGACACCGGTGACTTGGACCCTCAAGAGGATCCAGCAATTGCTGAGGACTTGCCCATTGTCTAGATTAGGCTGCCAGACTAGTTATATTTATTTAGATGTTTGCCTTGATGTATTTCCAGATATTGGATTTTTGGTGTTATTTAAACACCCAGACTTATTTCTTTCAGTTGTAGTTCTCTGGTGAGATTATCTTTTTATTCTATCTTTCTATTTCCATCTTAAAATTTTGTGATTGAGTTGTACCTTCTGTATTGTCCTCCTTTTTGGAGAGTATATAATTGTACAGGTACAGTTATATATTGTTAGATGTTGTGACATAGAATAACGTTCTACCGCTGACACTACGACGTAGGCTGGACGTACCCACTTCTCGTGCCCTTACACTGGGTGCGGGTCATGACACATTTTTAGTGGTGGCCCATACAGGTCTAGAGAGTCGCAACTAGTACAATTTTGTAGTGGTACTCGAACTAGAGTATTATTACAACCTGCAGTCGGATATATGATATAAGTTTAAGGTACTCAATCATATTAGGAAAAACTCTTATCTAATTCTTGCAGCTAATTGCCTTCTTTTGAAATAACTGTCCTCATTTGATCATACCATTTTCTGCTCGAAATTGAATTCTTTGTTTGATCTGTCTTCAGGATGGTGGAGACACGATCGCATCGCTCTGGCCTAAGGGATACCACCGAGAGGTCTGCCATTTCTTGCCCAGATCGGTAGATCCCCAGGACCGCAGCTCCCTTTGTTCCTTCTCATGTTGGAGCATCTGCCGCATTTGGAGGTGCACCTCCACCTGTCTAGAGGCCTACCCCAGTCATCCCAGAGGTATCCCAGCAGCAGCCACTGTCACGACCCGTACCCTAGAGTAAGGGCACAAGACGTGGGAACATCCAGCCTACGCCGCAGTGTCGGCGGTAGAACGCTGTCCTAGGTCACAACATCTAACAGTTTAAGGTAATAACAGTTATACTCTCCGAATGGGGATGACATAACAGAATATAACTCAATCACATCTAAGGTAGAATACGATAAGATAGAATGATATAAAAGATGCAAGACCCAAATCCACAGGAAATACAAAAGAGAGAAAGCTAAGTGTCTATGATAACTCCACTGACAACCAGAAATAATACAGATCCAAATAAACAACTCAAATCTCCAATACAATGAAATAAGATAAAGATATCTATGGAGCAACAGTCTCTACAGCTAAGGGATCCGACTGGAAGTCCGGATCGCAAGTGTCCACTAAGGTTGTCCCATAGAAAGTATCTAAGCAGGCCTCCTCCTCGTCCTCTTTAAAATTTTCAACAGGTCCAATAAGGACGGAAACGAGCACATATCTCTGAAAATAGTTCCTAACAGGTTAGGAGTATAAATCATGCAATAGAGTAAAATATAGGAAATGCTGGAAAAAAAGTACAGGAAAACAGAAGATATTATGTAACTGAAAGTAAGTACATGATAACTAAAGACTGTAAGTGGCTAAGTGATTTAGAGTACAATATGGTTATGTAAACGGCTTAGGAGGACATGAATACAACTAAGAAGTACATGAATACCTACTGGGGATAATGATCACATAACCAATTCTACTCACCCCGCTCCAATCAATACACAAGGATCCATTCAAGTTACGTTATAGGCACATGAATACAGCTAAAGATACGTGAACTCATGTAATGAGTAGTACATGAGGAACATGATAGTACATGAAAGCACATGAGAATATGTAAATACATGAACTAGTACGGGTACAAGGAGTATCTGATGCACATGATAAAGTACATGAACATGAAATACCCGATACACCCGTAGAGGGATAACATCTCAGGAAGGGATCCATATAGTACTAATCCGTGAAGATACGTGTCAGCATCAAGTAAAGTAATCTAGAGCAAGAATATAGTCCCAGACAGGTATGAAAAGATCAGAGAATGTACTCGCCTGTATCCTAAGTATCTAAAGAATATCTACTGTCCGAGGAGTGGTGTCTATCTCCTATAGAACAGTACAAGTCACCATAAGGCTAAAATGATATAACAGACTGCAACAATGCATCTACATGAAATTTGGGGTCAAACTGGACTAAAGTCAACTCTTGGTCAACTCTAGTCAACTAGACTAGTCAAACTAGGTCAACTAGGTCAAGTCCTAGCCTAAACAAGTCTAACAAGTCTTACAAGGCCTAACCAAGCCTAGGCTAGCAATCACACAATCACAAGACAATATGACCCACAATAATGCATAATATAAATAGATAATATATATAAATACATACCTTCATACATACATGCATATCCACTTTACATACATATTTATATATATAGGCATATGTTACATCATGCATATTTACATAGTTACATAGATATATACATTCATGCACATTTACATACATACTTTTATACATTATATATGTTAACATTCATTACAATGCATTATATTTTACTTATACCTTTGATTGATTGATTCATTTATATATGACATTCATTCATGCATTTATACATTCATTCATATCCCATATGCATGCATATTTCAGTTCAAGCATTATATCCATTCACATATCATTAAGTTGCATACATATACTTATTTTTATTACATACATGTCATTCATACATATTACATACTTACATGCATCTATACATTATATATGGATACAATACATTATCTTGCATGCTTGCATTCATATATTACATTCTATATTACCTATATACATGTATTTCTGCCATTCATTCATGCTTGCATCATATACTCTACATTACCATACATGTTATCATTATATATTGCATTACAATATTTATACATTATGCATTCATATCTATCATTATATATATATCTTGCATTCATATCTAGCATTCATTATATACTTTCATGCATACATTGTATATCATTCTTTCATTCATGCATTGCTTATATGCATTGTATTAATTGCATTCCTACATGCTTGCATTCAACTATATATATATATTAATGTAAAGAGAATATATATCATATATATATATTATTTCATTCATCTAACATATCATGCATTACATACTCTATATTCATTTAATATCCATACTACATAGGCTCATAGGTTACACAAAATTCATATATCGTATAGTCACTCTTCTACTTAAAACCAATACTGTACCAATTGGACATTTACTAAATTCTATGATTATAGTATGTCGTAGCCCTTTGTGTTATCTTTCCGAAACTTTAAACGGATCGCATTTTCGTGTCCGGAAGCTCCCGGAATCGTTGAAACACCAAAACGCGTTCGTCTTTCGTACAGCTGACATTCAAATAATTCTACAGAAAGTTACAAAAAGAATTTGGCTTATTAAAATATATATTTGAAAAGCTAACTTCGATACGGTTCTTTTAAAAAAAATAAAAGATAAATCGGAGTTCTATGCTAAAAGTTATGATATTTCTAAGTTGCACTGGTTAATAAAAACGTGGATGAATATTATGACGAATTTGAGTTGTTTTGGACAAAAGAACACATATAGGCCAAGATTCTTGGATACAAACATAGGTATCCAAATGAAACTCATTCTAACCATCCTAACTAAGATCAATCCACTCTCTAACCATTAAAAAACTGAATTTAAATATCTATTTAAACTATTATCATACATACATACACATGGGGTGTCCTAATTTGGGATCTATCAAGTAGGACACAAGAACCATATCTAAAATCCTCAAGAGAGTTCCAAATGGCCTCAAATTTGAATCTAAATGGGACACATGCATGAGGATGGATCCTAAGGATTCAAAACTAATTTATATGCAAAGGAAATCGATTTAGAGGATGGGTTTTACCTATTGGGAGTGGAATCCCAATGAAATCCTTTAGGACACGGCTCCGATACGAAGATCCTTCAAAGTGGACACTCCTCCTTGTACTCCTCTTCCAATCCTTGGTAGCACCCTTCCCTTGGAGAATGGGAATGATAGAGGGAAGGTTTGGTGAAGGAATGGTTTGATTTGGAGATCAAATCAATAGGAAGGCTCTCTAAAATTGGGGAAGAATAAAAAGAAAATAAAAGAGGCAAGATTGTAATGAATGAAATGAATCATTCTCCCCTAAAGGTGGCTGCCATAAAGAGTCCATTAGGGCTAATGAGAAATGTCCTAATTGCCCCTCTCTAGTCTCATATGGTTAAGTCTAGACTAGGTTCAAGTTTGGGGTCAAAATGATCTAGTTTTGAGTCTCTAACTTAACCATTCTAACATGATAAAAATTAGTTTAATTAACTAACTTAAATGTTGGGTCTTGTGATCCATGTTTAACTTAATATTGGGTCCCATCTAGAGTTTAAGCTATCCAGGTCACAATACAAGTTGGAACGAGACGAAACTCAAACCCGACTAAACAAATCCAATAAAAACAATATTAAAAATATACAATTTTCCTAAAATATTAAAATATAAAAAATGACCAAAATCATAATACAACAATTTAAATATTATTAAAATAATCTAAAATTCACCAATTAATCAAAATACTAAATAATTCAAAAGTCACAAAATGATCAAAATACCCTTAGCCTAAAAAGTTGTAAATAGTCATTCTAATCACATGGTTAGGTCCCCATGGTCATGGTTAGTCTCTAGGCTCAACAGTTCTAGAGTTTACCAGCTAACACATCAAAATTATAATTCACCAATTTTAAATAGTATTAAATTAATTGAAAATTCCCATAAATCATAAATCCTATTATTAAATAATAAACTTTTACAAAAGTTCAAAATTACCCTCATTTAGAAAACTGGGTGTTACAGCCACCTTCAAGATCAGTGGATGCAGCTCAGCTTTTCGCCTTTTTCCAGCAGATGATGGAGGCTCAGCAGCGCCAGTCGGCAGACATGAGGTAGGGCATCGACAATGTCCATCAGTTGGCCATGGTAGCAGTAGAGTGGGTTACCACCCAATCACAGGGAGGGCAGATATAGTAGTACCAGCCGAGGACCCCGGGCATTCAGGACTTTCAAAAGATGCGGCCGCGAGACTTCAAGTGTACTGGGGGTATCCTATATGCCGACGACTGGATCGAGCACATAGAGGAGATCTTTCGCCTGGCACTGATAGCAGCTGGTATTCAGATAGAGGCAGCGGGCAGACAGATACAGGACCTTGCCCGCACATGGTACCAGACCGAGTGTTGGTACAGCGGGACAGACATGGGAGGCTTTTAAGAAGCTCTTCAAGGAGAAGTTCTTCCCCGACACAGCACTTGGCGCCTTGGAGATGCAGTTCGAGAATCTGGTTCAAGAAAACCAGACTGTAGAGGAGTATGCCGGAGAGTTTTACCGTCTGGGCAGATTCGTTGAGGGCCTTAGCGTGACGGCAAAGGCTAGGAGGTTCAGGAAGGGCTTGGTCAAGGAAGTAAAGTCCTTGACCAAGAGTGACAGAGATGCTACCTTTGAGGAGATTCTGTCGGAAGCTATGGCCGCGGAGGATGACCTCGAACTGAAGCTGAAGAGAGGTCGTAATTCACATGGAGCCGGCGGCAGCAGAGGCCCGGCCAAAAGGCTCCATTATCAGCAGCAGCATCAGCAGAAGCCGTTTCAGCAGCAGTAGTTCCATAGTCAAGGTCGTGCGCCTTTTCAGCAGAAGCAGATGCAGCATGCACCTAGACAGCAGCTAGCCATCAGTTGCACCTTCTGCAAAAAGCTAGGGCATGGATGGAACGACTGTAGGAAGAAGCTAGGCAAGTGCCTACTTTGTGGTTCAGCGGAGCCCCAGCTGAGGGACTGTCCCATGTCTTCGGGACGTACAACTCAGGGAGCAGGAGCCAAGGCTCCGGCAGGACAGCAGAAGGGACCATTGCAGACTCAATAGCAGAAGTTTATTCAGCACCAACAGCAGGCCAAAGGAGGTTAGCAAGGGCGAGCTTTCGCCATGTTAGCTAAGGATGCAGAGGCAGTAGAAGATCTGATCGCAGGTTCTGTCCTTCTAGACTCATTTCTCGTTTTTGCTTTGTTTGATTCGGGTGCTTCCCATAGCTTTGTGTCTGTATCATTTGCTATTGGACACCATCTATCTTCTGAATCCTTGCCTAGGACTTGTAAAATCACGACTGGGGTGGCATCATCCTCGTTAGTGATATTTACAAGAATCTGAGAGTAGTTTTGGGAGGCCAAGAACTGGATGTGAGTCTGCTCGTAAAGCCATTGCCGAACTACGATATAGTACTCGGGATGGATTGGTTGAGCAGGCATCATGCCAGTATATATTGTCGCGACGGGAGAGTTCTTTTTCGTTCGCCGGGAGAGCCAGAGTTCGAGTTCACCAGACGGGAGGTGGCGCAGAGCAGCAGAGTCTTCTGCGGAGTTTCAGTAGAGGAGTAGAGTGTGCCACATCCATTGATAGCTGAGTTCATGGATGTATTTTCGAAGGAGTTGCCAGGGTTACCTCCAAACAGATATGTGGATTTCTCTATAGATTTGGTGCCCGGCGCAGAGCCGATATCTCAGCACGTTTATAGAGTAAACAACAGCGAGCTAGTGGAGTTGAAGAAGCAGGTGGATGATGTCATGCCCTAGAACCGGAATACCGAAGAGCGGGGGAATGACTCAGCCAGCTACATATTACGGGTAGAAGAATACCGTATAATGCGATCAATGTTGTCTAACGACGAGGGGGTGCGTACTATATGAAAGTCTCACTATGGTCACTCAACATCTATTGTCTCAATCGTTCAAACAAGAAGAAATAATATAGAACATGTAAGATAAAGAAGTAAGGCATCCCAAATACTCAGTCAAAATGTTCTTGAGATCTGGATGTACAAAACATAGCCATATAATATAACAAGGTATACACAATCGTTATCAGCTGCAGTCTGACTTAGTTACAATTATATAAAAGTAAGTGCCAGACTATCCGACTAACATATTGGTGCCAAGCGGTAAAATATAAAGTAAGTAGCAAAACGAGCAAGAAAGTAAAAAACTCACTCGTGTCCTCCTGCGATCATCCTTCTATTATTGACCATCTTGGAGGTAGAAGTAAGCTGAGTCCTCAGGAACTGGCTCTAAATCTGGCCATGCAAAACCAGATAGGTTAGACCTCTAATAGCAAGTACCGCAAGGAAGCACGATATGAGGAACTAGAACCAGTGATAAGAGTTAAGAATATGATAAATAGATCTCTGCTTGCTACTGGGGTTCGCACAATATCACGATACTTCAAGCCAACTTTTCAACCAAACAAGGACAGAAGTTGACCCGTCATGTCCTGACATTCTGCTCATCTCAGTAGTTAACAGAGTATGTACAGTACACAAATAAATTAATTTAAACGGCAATACAACTACTATGGTTTGCTAACTGTAAGTTCTAAGTTGCCCTGGAAGTATGCAATAAGGGATTCCTCAGTTCTTACTATGTACAAGAAAGGCTAGTCTATCCAATAATCAATTGCCCCAATCATGAATTAGACGAGTCCCAGCGGGACGCCCGTCATCAATATATATAACAGTATAAGCAGATACCACTCCTTGCCCGTGTGGCAGATTTACAGTATCTGTGGGAACCAGCCGGCATGTCGGGGCACTAATTGTCCCAAAGATGGCTGTCATATAAGAACTTGGGAATCCATTCTCTCCATGCAATTATTATTTTATTTAGCCTAATAGTCCCTATGTTGATTAAAATCTCATGCCGTGGATCATGGTCATTCAGAATGAGTACTTCCTTACAGAGTACGATATGCACAACTCTACAACGATGCCCGTACAGTTAGGTTATCGGTCTTATATAGCGTAATACAATAATTAAACCTAGCCACGGAATAATCATGCCTTGACTGTAAGATACACATGCTGCTTTTACAAAAAAAATAGAAGTCAACATGTGTCCATATGCCAATGTTCGGATCGGCTTGTCGATCGCAATGGTTCATGGTTCATTCATGAATGTGTCTTATTCAATTCAATAAGACGACTAGCCAGTCTCTTAGTTCCAACTTGGAACGCATGATCAATCATTAGTCAAGATAACAATCAATGTCAATTCGGGACAAGAAACATCCCAAAGGCGGCAGTAGATGAATGCCCATCTATGCGGCAGGGTAAGGGGGTACCCATCTATGCGACCAGAGTAAGGGGGTACCTATCTATGCGGCCAGAGTAAGTCAGAATCCCATGCGGCCCGGGAGCCAAGGGCTATGGCCTATGCTGCCAAAGATCGCCATGCGGCAAGAGCCAAACGGCCATACAGCATGCAGCCAGGGGGACAGGGGCCATACGGTAAGGCTGCCGAGAGCCATGCGGCAAGAGAGAAACATGGGGACATGCGGCTAAAGTCAAACAAAGCCATGCGGCAAGGGGGACAGCCGCATGAAGACTGGAGTGCCTATGCGGCCAAAAAGGAGCCGCATGAAGACTGGAGTGCCTATACGGCCAAAAAAGGAGCCGTATGAAGACTGGAGTGCCTATGCGGCCAAAAAGGAGCCGCATGAAGACTGGAGAGCCTATGCAGCCAAAAAAGGAGCCGAATGAAAAGGGCATGCGGCAGGCACTGTTTTTCTTCTCCAACTTTTTCGAAAAGAAGAACCTGGGAAGTTGGGGGTTCCCAGACTTCCCAACCTAACAATCCAAGCCCAAATCTGTACTTCCATAGGTCCAAATTGGGTAGAATGAAATTCTCTACAACATAGAACAACTAGATTTTGAAAACAAAGAAGTTTGATAGGTCAAAACCAAGAAAAATCGAAAGTAACATAAACTTAGATCTACAAACGTACACCCATGAAAACCAAAAACTCCAAGTTCTAAAGAGACTTGAAATCAAGTAAGGAAGAGAATAGAACAATAATACTTGAGATCCATCATGAAGCAAGTTGTAGTTGCCTAAGCTTTCTAGGTTGGTGGAAGAGTAATGGAGGATGAAGAAGAAGTAAATGAGAGTAATGAAGAGAGAGAAAAGTAAAAGGTTATAAATATCAAGCTAAGTCCAAATCTCCACCACCCATTCCTTCCTACAAGATCTAAGCCATCCACCCCTGATCATGATGAACCAAGCTAAACCAAGTTGGTTCAACATGAACATAATAAACCAAGAGCTTAAGCAAAAGCAGAAAATAAAATACAGAAAAATTAATTAGCATAAAATTATAGAATAAATGTATGATAAGCATTCAATAAATACCTTCAAGCAGTACATGTATAAAAATACATATTCTGGGAACGGAGAGTGACATCTCTACCCTCCTTAGAAAAATTTTGTCCTCGGAATTTCAAATCCAAGCAGGATAGAAACATCAGAGCTAAACTAATCTAAGTACAAGCAATTTTAGCGAGCAAGCAGTCATCTTACAATATCAATAGTAAGTAATACATCTATATTTATTAATCTACGACATCAAACAATTTTTACCCATAGGGTGATAAGCATGAGGAGTCAAGACAATCAAGGTACACGGAAAGAAATATACCTTGTGAGTCAAATAGGTACGGATACCATGATCGGATATCATCCTCGCATTCCCACGTTGACTCTCCTAAGGAGTGATGACCCCAAGCAACACGGACAAGGCTAATTGTTCGGTTCTTGAGTATCTTCTTCCTTCGGTCTAAAATGGACACAGGCTGCTCCTCGTAAGATAGGTTGGTACCAACAACTAGTTCGGAATGATCGAGGATATGGCTTGGGTCCGATACATACCTACGCAACTGAGACATATGAAACACATCATGCACCTCTCGTAGAAAAGGTGGAAGAGATAAACGATAAGCAACATCGTCTACCATATCAAGGATAGCAAATAGGCCTATGTATCGCGGACTCAACTTCCTGCGAACGCCAAATCTAATGACTCCACGAGTAGGTGAGATCCGCAAGAACACGTGGTCCCCAACAGAAACTTCTAGCAGCCTATGATGCTGGTCTGCCCAATGACGATGCCGATCATGCGCAACTCGAAGTCGCTCTCTAATCCCCTTAACTACTTCAACCGTCTGAACAATTATCTCTGGGCCTAACATCTTCCTCTCCCCGATATCATCCCATGCAAGTGGCGACCTGCACTTCATACCATATAGTGCTTCGAATGACGCCATCTGGATACTGGCTTGATAATTGTTGTTGTATGAAAATTCGACTAAGTACAGGTGACTCTCCCAAGATCCTCCAAAATCTAGGGTGCAAGCTCGTAACATATCTTCTAAAGTCTAAATTGTTCGTTCTGATTGCCCGTCCGTCTGTAGGTGGTAAGCTGTACTAAATCTTAACTTGGTACCAAGCTATGATGTAACCTCTTCCAGAAATGTTATGTAAAATGGGTATCTCTATTTGAGACAATACTGACAGGGACCCCATGCTGCCTGACTATCTACTGCATATATAACTTTGCCAACTTTTTTGTAGATTGCCCTACTCTAAAAGGAAGAAAATGTGCCACCTTCGTAAGCCGATCTACTATCACCCAAATAGCATCCTTACCACTAGGTGATCTCGGTAAACCGATCACAAAGTCCATTGTGATATGTTCCTACTTCCATTCCGGAATAGGAAACGGTTGTAATAATCCAGCTAGCCTCTGCTGTTCTGCCTTCACTTGCTGACATATCAAGCAACGAGAAACGAATCTAGCTATCTCTCTCTTCATTCCGTTCCACCAGAAGTGCTGCTTGATATCTTTGTACATTTTGGTCCCTCCGGGGTGTATAGAATACTGAGAACTGTGGGCTTCTGTCATAACATCCTGTCTGATATCTCCACTTGGTACACATAGACGTGATCTAAATCTAAGTGTACCATCTTCATGAATTTTCATCACCTTCCTGAGTCCTGACTCACATTCTGTCATAAGCTTCTGAATCATTGGGTCCTGTGCCTGAGCTGTCTTGATCCTGTCTACTAAGTCGGATTGAACTTGTAGACTTGCCAGAATTCCTACATCACTGGGAAGTATAACCTCGATGCCCATCTCCTGAAGATCTTCTAAAATATGTTTTTGTGATGTCAACATAAATGCGTCGGCTCTCCTGCTAAGAGCATATGCGTCCACGTTAGCCTTGCCTGGATGATACTGAAGCTCCACGTCGTAATCCTTGATCAACTCTAACCATCTTCTCTGTCTCATGTTCTGTTCTTTCTGAGTAAAGATGTACTTCAGACTTTTGTGGTCTATGTACATGTCCACTCGATCATCGTACAAGTAATGCCTCCATAGCTTCAAAGCAAATACTACTGCCGCCAACTCCAAGTCATGAGTTGGATAATTCTTCTCGTGGTCTCGAAGTTGCCTAGATGCATACGCTATCAACCTCCCATGTTGTATTAGGACACACCCAAATCCCTTTCCTGACGCATAACAATATACAATAAAACCTCCGGGTCCAACCGATAATGTAAGAATAGGTGCCGTGATCAACTTTTGCTTCAAATTCTCAAATAATGCCTGGTATTCTGTCGACCAGACGAATGGCACATCCTTTCGTGTCAAGCGGGTCATGGGTGCGGAGAGTCTTACAATGTCTGATACAAACCTTCGGTAATACCCTGCCAATCCTAAGAAACTACGCACATCTGCTACGGTCTTAGGCATTGGCCAACTCTCTACTGCTTCTACTTTCTTGGGATCTACTGCTACTCCAGCCCCTGATATGATGTACCCCAAGAATGAAATGTAATCCGACCAAAACTCACACTTGCTGAGCTTGGCGTACAACTGGTTCTCTCTCAGAACCTGTAACACTTTCCTGAGGTGATCTTCATGTTCTTCTTCACTAGCTGAGTATACGAGAATGTCGTCGAGGAACACATCGACAAATCAATCTAAGTACGGCCTAAAGATGCGGTCCATCAAATCTATAAATATTGCTGGAGCATTGGTCAAACCAAACGGCATTACTAAGAATTTATAATGCCCGTACTTCGACCTGAATATTGTTTTGGGAATATCCTCTTTCCGAACTATCACTTGATGATACCCTGACCGAAGATCTATCTTGAAGAAAACCCTTGCTCTACTCAATTGATCAAACAAATCGTCGATTCTTGGTAGTGGGTACTTGTTCTTTACTGTTGTCGCGTTGAGCATTCTGTAGTCAATGCACAATCTTGATGACCCATCCTTCTTTCCTACAAGTACCACTGGTGATGCCCATGGTGATTTGCTAACCCGAATGAACTTCTTCTCCTTCAGTTCCTCTATGTGCTGATACACCTTGGCCTGCTCTGAATCCGACATTCTATAAACTCGATCCGATATCGGTTTAGTTCCAGGTGTCAATTCTATACTGAACTCAATATCTTTAATGGGTGGTAGACCTGGGAGTTCCTGGGGAAACACGTCAATAAACTTTTCAACTATATTCGGAACTTGAATTTCTTCTATTGTCGCTACTATTCCTTTTTTTGTTGAGTTGCCACTGATCTGACTAAGGTAAATCGCTCCATGCCTGGATATTAAAAGATACACTCCCTCTACGGCAATCTATTGTGGCACAACTGTCTTTCAGCCAGTCCATGCCTAGGATAACGTCAAAATTACTCATAGAAAATTCTATCAACCTGGCGAGTAAGGAACGCCCGCACACTACAACTCTACATGCTAGAATAACTCTACTAACTTCTACGAGCCCATTACCGGTGAGTATATTCAACCTCCCTGGCAATGCCTCGAATTCTATTCCTAGTCGTGTCGTAAATTGTGCAGATATAAATGAGTGGGATGCTCCCGAATTAAACAATGCTACTACAGGATATGAGGCGACAAGAATGTTACCTACCACAACATCTTCCGATGCCAATGCCTCTTCCAAGGACAGTTGAACGCCTGCCCTCGGCCTCCTTGTTGGTTCCCATGCTGCGGCGAAGCCTGGTGTTGCTGCTGGCCCCTGCCTTGGTGATGCTAGGATGGTCTTTGTTGTTGCTGCTGCTGCATCGGCGGTCCCTGCTGTCGAAACATCTGAGCCTGTGACATCAACGGCCGTTGTGCCAGCGGTCTCACTGCTACCGCTGGTCCTCCTGACCTCGAACTCATGGGACAGGTAGAAACTCGATGATCTGGACTTCCACATATCAAACACTGTCCGTTCAATGCCCGACACACATCTCTAGTATGTCCTGCCTTCCCACAATAAGTGCAGCCCGTTGGGGGTTGCTGGTTCTTCCTCTGTTGCTGTTGTTGCCTTGCTGGTGGTGCTAGCCCTCGTATTTCCACATCAGGAATGCGAATGCCAGGGGTAGCTGTAACTCGGGACGCTACTCTCCCTCCTCCTTCAATCTGATTGTGAGATCTCTTCTGACCTCCAGTCCTAGATGTGATCCTCTGGATGGTGATTTCATGCCTCCGGGTTGCCGTCAATACCTCATCGAAAGTCTGGTAGTTGTTGTAGGACCGATTGTAGGAACGAGTTGTAAAGTGCAATACTCTAGAGGGGGGTGAATAGAGTAGGCAGCGAAAATTAGCTAATTAAAAAATGTTAGTAACAAGATCACATAATATATATATATATATATATATATATATATATATATATATATATATATATATATATATATATATATATATCACAGAAATGTAAATAAAAAGTAGAGAGTAGAGAACAAACGCAAACACAAGGATGTATACTGGTTTCCCTCTTGTGAGGACTAGTCCATTCGGAAGAACTCTAGCTTCCAGGTGAATCTACTATGGAAAATCACCACAAGTTTTCATCCGAAGTTCTTGTAACTTCTACAACGCGAGCTTTTATCCGAAGTACTCGACCACCTTCAATTGTGAAGTGTATATCTTCAATCAAGCCTCTGATTACAATCACTCTGAAACTTCTAGACCGTACCGCACTGGCAAATTGACTAGAGGATTGTAACTGGCTTGGGATTTGAAAATAAAAGCTTTGGAATACTTTGAAAGAAGTAGTACGCTTATAGAGAAGAGATATGAAAGTGAATTGGTGTATGAGTGAATTGAAATGATCAAAATCCTTCTCTATTTATAGTTTTTCCAAAGGCAGAATTCTGACAGAATTCGGGCAGAATTCGGGCAGAACTCTATGAGAAAATCTCGTTGGGATCCGTAACTGCGGGAAGACCAAGTTCAAAAAACAACGTTCACTAACCGAACTCTGGCCAAATTTGGGCCGAACTCGGGCCAAATTCTGCTGGAGTGTTGTTAGGTTTTTTGCAAATTGGTTTTTGGGCTTTTTGAAAAGTCAAACAGTTAGGAAATAGTTTGGGCTTTTGTAAGTAGGCTTATTTTCAAAATGAAAGGGTATTTTGAAAACGTTTCTTGGGTAGCCTATTTGCCAGTATGATGCAGTGTACATCGTATCCCTAGACTCAATAAATATGAAAAAAATACATTGATGAAATAGGTAAACCAAGAGCCCTTTGATGACGCATTTTTTCAAATATTTGAGCAGACTTAAAGATGCATTTTTTACTTGACGGCGGTCGTCCAAAGATAAACAGATCTGGAAATCTGAATACCTTTTGGGGGCTTCGCTCCCGAACCCCCACGGGGGGTGCTTCCCCCTCGACCCATGTCTGCTGACCGGGCAGCGGAACCCCCGATACGAGGCCCCGGATAGGTCGTTAGGCGGTTCAGAGAAATCTTCTTGTATAACGCCGTCTTTGGCCCATTGCATATGTCCTGGTTTGACAAAGCTTGATCATGCTTACTGCATGTCTAAGAACATGTTAGACAAACAAAACAATATGATACAAGCATAGCAATATGATATAGAACATTTGGGACAATGCTAATATTAGGACAATGCTAAGTTTAAGTAGCAACATGATAGTGATTACATGAATATTAGTGATGTCATTATGTTGAACTTAATTTATTAGCCATATTCAAAAAACATGATATAATCATTGGGCTAACAATCCTTCCCCTTTTTGATTATTTCAAATCCTTTAAGTTTAATATATATACAATAGATGCATGTATCACTAATAAACACATAATACTAGAATTTTGTGTGCTAACTTAAACTTATTTCTTCCCCTTTGACATGATCAAAATAAGCTTCCCCGTAATTAGAGCTAAAATAAACTCAAGCATAAGTAAAGGAGAAAAGCAAAAATAATCATGATCAAGGATAAGGAGAACAGTGTAACGACAAGTTTAGAAAATTACTAAACTAACGTATAAAAACTTATCAAAAACACAACATAGTTGGTTGAACTTTAACAAAGAACACTGAAATCAAGCAATACATAGTTTACCAACTAGAAATCCAAAAAAAGACATGCAAAACATATTTTGTTCATCATATTGTGTTTTGAAATAGACCAAAAATATATATCAATATAGTAGGAATCAATCATTGGTCATAAATAAATCATGAGGAATAGAAATTCGCAGATCTAGTATATATAAAAGAATCAAAAATATAATGAGACTTTTAACAATGATCACAAAAAAAATGATTCATAATTTGCCCATACAAATTAGTAAATCAATTCCATAAAGAGTATAATCATCGAAAAGAAATCAAAATACGTATACTAGAATCTATGCAAAATCTATACCAAAGTTCATGCATTTGAATTCAATTACCTTAGCATGATATATGAATATCCATTAGATAAACATGAAGGTAATGAAGACAAAATAATTGAGAAGAAGAAATTCAGTCGACTTGAATGCTCTCCCACAAAGTATGATTAGTCTAAATATAGATAATCATGAACTTTGAGATAAAATCTCAATAAGAAATGCCAAATCAGTTTAAACTCAAAGGATTATCAAAAAATTAAATTAATTTTGGCAGGATAACTTTTAGAAACTCAAAAATGAGAGAATTAAAAATAAATAATAATAATCATATATTCTCTCATCTAATAGATCCAAATGTCATGAACAACTCAACAAGATATTTTAAGTAAAAGAATATATGTCCATGATGAACTAGGTATACTACATATTAAGGGCATAAAATAATTAAAACAATTAATTTGCTCCCCCTTAAAATATGCGTATATAGTTCAAAAATAATTTATATGCATAAAATAGATAAAATAAATAATCACAAGATCTAAGGGATATCCAAGATATGCATCTTTTTTTTTCTTTGATCAAATGCATATAAAGTTCCAAACTCAAAACAAATCTCATCTTTAGGCAAATAAAAGACATATCCAATGAATAAATGCTTAAAGATGAACAAACAAAAATATATCTCCAATATATATATATATAAAAATTATTTCAAGACATTAAAAGATTTTTAAAACTGTCTTTAATAATAACATTTGAGTACCGGACAGATTCAATAAATCAAAAAAAATCAAAAAGACTTTTCAAAAATGTGGAATTTATTACGAAAAGCTGTCTTAGTAAATGTTCGAATGCGTCCATTTAGTTCTTAGACTGAAAGCTGGCGATTCGAATCACAGAAACAATTTCAATAAAAGAATCCATAAATCATAAATAAATCTATTTGAACAA
Organism: Iris pallida; assembly: GCA_029216955.1. Classification (NCBI taxonomy): domain Eukaryota; kingdom Viridiplantae; phylum Streptophyta; class Magnoliopsida; order Asparagales; family Iridaceae; genus Iris; species Iris pallida. Next base: position 18,489,563 of record JANAVB010021798.1, read on the forward strand.
ATAAACATAACTAGATAAATGTCCAAAGAAAAGTGTATTCTAGATATATGGCATGTTCAGGGGATAATTGACTCGAAATAACTGCTCCACCTTTACATGGTTATATCCAAAAATAATAGTATGGATAAAATTTAAGAATTTCAGAGATATATTTCCAAAAATAGGAAACTAAATAAAAAATATTAGGTCTTCTTATCAAAGTTTATTTTTTCCCTTTTAAAGCCGTTGCACGGTGTCCATCTGATAACTAGAGGCTTAAAAAAAAGAAACGCTTTGAGAGAGGAAAATTCAATATGCTTAACTTCTCCTTCACAAAGAGTTACTTCTATAGACAGTAAATAACTAGAATAAGAAGAATATTAAAAAAACTTAAAAATCATAAATATTGCACAAGCTAAAGACGAAATCACAAGATCATAATATTCACTGAGTAGTCACAAAATCATTAAGTCTAAATATCGAAAAGTGTGACAGAAAAGAATATATCAAAAGATGACAAACATTAACCTATAGAAGATCAATGTATGTTACCATTTGTAAAAAAAAAATTATTAAATAATATTATCCATCAAATCTAAAATCTAAAATCCATCAGATAACAATTGCAACTAGATCTCAATAAATCTTTAGTTTATAAAGCGTTGATTAATCTTTGGTTAGCTGTAGGGATACTGTCCCAGCTAACGGAGGTTCACCGGGGAACACTTAAGTACCGCTTTGCTTCGACCGTAGTCGTGGTGACAGACAGACCCTTTGTAGGCTTGTACCCAAAACAAATCTCTTCTTTAATAACCGAGGATTTAAGAAGAATTAGTGCAATATGAAATCAATTATATTCTATGGACTTAAAAAAAATCTTAGAACATTGTAGCATACGGTATAAGATGTATGAATTACATTTATCCATAAATGCTACAAAATTATTGGATAACAATAAAATCTAAAATATTTGTAAATCAAAATGTGAGACCGAGATACGTTGATGTATTTTGGAAGCTAGGGGACTGGGTTCAGTACCTTAGATCCAGAACTAGATAATAGTTGCATTTAGAACTTAATAAATTTTAAGTCTATAAAGCATTGATCACTTCGGGTTAGCTGTAGGGGCCGGTTTATAGCTAGCGGTAGTCCGATGACTAGTACACCGTGTCGCTTCAGGTTATTTACACCTGTATAATAGAAGGACCCTTTCGGCTTATTCCCAAAATGATCTCTACTCTTAAGAACCCAGATTCAAAGGAATATATGCAGTATCATCGAACATCGTCGAAATCCAGAATCCCTAAAAGTAAATACCCAAAGAATGGTTTATCAAGATCAAGATATTGAAAAATTATTTTAAAAAGAGTCATGTATACAAAATGTCAACAAAAAAGCCAAAAAAACATAATTAAAAGAGGCTTTGAGGGAGAAGCTAATAAGAGAAAAACATAAATTTGTTAAAAAAAGCTTAAGTATGAGAAAGCACAAGTTTGAAACTACTTTTTAAAATAATATAATATAGAACTTGAACTTAACTCATATATCCCCATAAGGATATTTATAAAAAAAAATATAAGAAACATGAGAAATATATAAATGAAAATGAACTATTCATGTATCCTTAATAAGCATAAAAAAATATCACAAGATCAAAAAACATGCATAAATATGCTTTGTCAGACAAAGATTTAATTGATTCATAAGAAGTTAATCAAAATAAAATTTGTGAATCAATAGTGAATATATTATGCAAGCACAAGGTTAAAATAAAAGTATATGTATATACTTTTTAAGTAAACAAGAGACTTGTGCTAAACATACATACTCTCAAAATACTGATTAAAGTAAATACGACATGTCACTACAACAAAAAACCCTTTTAATGACGCTCGACACGGAGTTTTAATGACGGCTGATACATAAGCGTTATTAAGTTGAAAAATACCTTTTTTCTATGACGGTTTGGGCTAATTCTGGGCTTTTTATAACGTTTATAAAACAAAGCGTTATTAATAGTTTAGAGCGGTGGCAAACTTGTAATATTTTTTAACTTCAATTTTTGGCAAAATCCTTGTTGTAGCCCGCCTCTCCCCTAAAACATTCCGATCTTCTCCTTCTCCTCCTTTCTTCTCCCTCCTCTCCCCCAACTCCAAAACCCTAACCCTAGATCCAAAATCTTCGAGGAGGGCCTCATGCTCCTCGTCGCCCTCCAGGACAAGCTCGAGGCCGTCGCGTACGCGATCGACAAGAACGCGAAGGAGGAGTGTTAGGGTTCTGCTCGTCCTCTTCTCCGCGCTCTCCCTCTCCTTCCTCCGGCGTCGTCGATGTCGTGGGTCCGCAACCACCGCTGCTTCATCGGTTCCGGCGTCGGCCTCGGATCCGAAGCCCTCATGGGTCAGTTCCTCTTCCTTACACCCTCATGTCCTCTTCTTCTCCTTCCTTTCCCCCAACTCCAAAACCCTAACCCTAATTTTTGGACTTTTATATATTTGAGGTTCATCCCATGAATAAACCCCGACAATGCCAATGAGCCTCCACTTCCCAAAGCTCTCTCTTACTTTCTTCAAACCCCGTAGTCCTCCTCCTCAATTAGCAGCCTACTTCTCCACTTCTGCCGACCACTTCCCCACTTCCGACCACCAATCCCTCCACCTCCACCTCCTCAAGAGCGGCCTCTTCCCATCCGACCTCTTCCAGTCCAACAACCTCATCAACCTCTACTCCCGTACCGGCGATCTCCCGAGCGCCCGCAAGGTGTTCGACCAAATTCTCCACAGGAACTCCGTCTCCTGGACCTGCCTGATCGCCGGCTACGCCCGCCAGCACCATCCCCATGACGCCTTTGTCCTCTTCCGCGCGATGCTCCTCGCCTCGGCCGGCGGCTCCGTGCACCCCTTCAGCTTCACTCTCGGCAGCGTCCTCCGCACCTGCCAGGACTCCGGACCCCACCGCTTACGCTTCGGAGCCCAACTCCACGGCCTTGTCTCTAAGACGCAGCACGTGTCCGACACCGTGGTGTGCAACGCGCTCGTGTCGATGTACGCGAACGCCGATTCGCGTCGGGCCTTCGAGAGCATGCCGAGCAGGACCCTGATCTCCTGGAACGCGATCGTTTCGGTGGAGTCTTGCCGAGGGGATGTCGCCTCCGTGTTCGAGCTGTTCTCTCGGATACAGAAGGAAGGGGCCAGAGCGAACGAGTATACGCTCGGAAGCCTGATAGCTTCCACCTACGATTACCGTGGCAGCTCTCGCCTTCTCGATCAGCTGCTTGTGCGAGTTTGTAGGTCTGGGTTTTTAGGTGACCTATTTGTCGGTAGCGCTCTGGTCAGCGCACTCGCCAGGTGCGGGTCGCTCGAGAAGGCGAGGGAGATTTTTGTGCAGATGAGTTACAGGAATGTGGTTTCCATGAATGGACTGATGGTGGGACTAGTCAAGCCAAACATGGGGGAAGAGGCAGTGGAGGTTTTCACAAAGACGGGGCATTCAGTGGAGTCGACTTCAGATTCGTATGTGGTTCTTCTTAGTACAATTGCGGACTTTAAGGCTTTGAAAGAAGGAAGGAGAAGGGGTAGGGAGGTCCATGGGTTCCTTGTCTGTTCCGGACTGGTAGACCGCAAGATTGCGATCAAGAATGGGCTGGTTAACATGTATGCAAATTGTGGCGCCATTGAGGAAGCCAACAAGGTATTCGAAGGCATGAGTACGAGGGACGAGATCTCTTGGAATTCAATCATATCGGGTATCGATCACAATGGGCTTTTCGAAGAGGCACTTACGAGCTTCGCTGCGATGCTCGGAACAGGCACCATGCCTTCAAACTTTTCGGTGATTAGTTCCTTGAGTTCGTGTGCTGGCTTGAGGTTTCTAAGCACTGGTACGCAAGTTCATTTGGGCTTACCATTTTTTTGCTCTTTGCAGGTGCTGGTAATTCACATGATTTTATTGGATAAAATATTCCCTCTTATAATGAACAAGTATGGTACTGGTACTAACTGAATAATCAGCACATTTTACTTTTAGCAATGATGCTTCCTGTATGCTCTGCTCTTCCCATATTCTCCTCCTATTCTCAAGTGATTTTTCCCCTACTTTGACCATTGTTGTCTCTTGGTATACATAGACTAATGATGTTCGTAGACTTAATTTGAAATGAAAGCACACTCATTTTTAGTTGCATTGTTATTGTTGGCTCTACATTTTTGTTCATATGCCCTTTTATTACAATGAATTTGGTATTTCACAGTGTTGCGCAACGGAAAATTATATATTCTAGTGCATGAATTTAGAAGGTTAGTTGCAAAAAGTTAAAATAAAGAGGCCCATCTTTTAACTCTCTGTCCTCTTTCTTTTAATGTGTTCCACTGATTCAAGGTGCTTGCAATCGTGGCTGCATCAAGATAAATCTTGCTCAAAATTCATAGATTTAAGTGTTGGTTTATACTTTATATGCAATCTGTCTGAGGTTTAAGTTTCAACCTTGATAATTTAATTTTCAGAGAAAGTTTCTCTGTTATGGGTTAAATAGGTGTCCAATGGATGATATATACGAGATAATATTTGAAGAGGTTGGCTGGTTGCTGGGGACCACGATGGATCCTTGTATTTGCACATGATTCAGTGGTGATCTCATTCTTCACTGAGATAAGAGGTTAAATGTATAATGTGGTCATGGGAGAGGCGCCACTTGGCATGACGGTAATGCTTGCTACTTGCATCGTGGAGGATGCTGGTTCGAGTTACAAAAACAGCCTGTCCATGTATATGTGGGTAAGACTACGTATTTCTTGACCCTCCTTAGACCTTGTGTAAGTGGAAGCCTTGGCCTTGTGGCACTGGGACGCCCTGGTATAATCTGGTTATAGCAGAATGATCTATGAACAAGTGATTGAGCTATAGATTTTTAATGTTTTTTTTGCTTAAGTTGACCTTTAGTTTAATCCATTTCTGTTTTAGTGCTATCTGTGCATGCCTATTCCTGTCAAAAGAACTTAGCGAATGGTGTCCTTTTCAGGAAAAAAGGGAAAGTATGCTGGTCAATACCGAATTACTGATTCTGGTTCATTAACAGCTGCAATGGAAGCAGCTGGAAGGGTACGTCTAACAATAGAGGCTAAGCTTTCTCCTGGACCTCTTATTTTAAATCTTTGTCAGCATGGTGATAACAGTCGGTGGCATGAACTAGGAGTCTCTGTTTCAAGTGGAAACTTCCTCTCAGCCAAGGTACACATACCATTTATTGTCAATTTTGATGCATGAACCATTGATATATCGTTTTTAATGCCTTAGTCATTGAAGTTTTTGAAGATTAGCTCATAGAGCTCTCTCTATTTTCAAATTTGTAAGTTGGTGTTATCTTAATGTGTTGATAATATTTGTTATAGATGCATGGTGGAATTGTAGCTAACTAGTATTAATTTTCTTTCTCAGGTGCACATGAAGATGCAACTATTATTGCAGTGGTGGGATTTGCTACACGTGATGTTGATAGTTTTGATGTGCTCAAGTTGAAGCCAAAGTAGTTACTTGTTTTGAGGATTCATTTAAGTAGTAGTTATAAATATATGTATTTGGATACCCTATTTTGAGATAATGTAATGAAGATGGTGATAATGTAATGAATGTTTTGAAATTGAATTGAGCAACATTGAGCATTGTTCTATAATTTTTTGGAAAGTAATATATAAATATGCAGAATTGAGCGTTATAAATGTGCTGAATTGAGTCTATACAGATTATCTATTCATAACGCTTTCAAACTACGCTAAAAATAAGTGTAGCAGAAACTCATCATATTCATGACGGTTATTTTATGACGCTTTTAAAAAACATTTATAACACCCATTTTCATGACGGTTGCTGTGGAAAAAAAAGCGTCATGGTACGTCATTAATGACGCTTTTTAGCCGTCATTAAAAGGGTTTTTTGTTGTAGTGTGTAAAGACAAATCGATAAGAAGTGACCATCAAAAAAATATTAAAGGCGAAGAGTCAAAACATATTCACCAAAACAAAATTAAGCTCCTATGCATGCTTCAAGAATAAGGATTAACAGTAAATATCATACATATACAAATGTGTCACACTAATGGAAAGTAAGTAAAAGACTATTTAGTGTGAACTAAACATTTGAGTTAGACGATTAGTCATGCTAGGATTATATCTCACATTAATTCAAACAATAAACAAATTAGAAGATATCAATGAAAGCTAATAGCAAGAAATCAGTAAGAACATGCTAGATATTAAAAACTATTTAGGAAGCATGTTGCCGAAGTGGTTCTAGTGACCACACTTCTGTTGGTACAATTGCATGGAAGATGATATTTCTAACTTTGCAATCACCAACATGTTACATGGTTCTAAGGTTCAGCATAAATAGCTCCACCTGAAAATTAGGTGAAGACTTTGGTATCCAATACTTGGATCCACATTTGTTAGCTTTGGGAACCCATTTGCACAAGTTCATATCAACTAGCTTTCTAATCTGACAACAATTAGAAACGTGTCCATTCATACCGCAATAATGACAGAAAGAATTAACATTAGTGCTATGTGCAGTAGTATGAGAACGTGCAGTAGGGTGACATGATGTGCGTGGATACTTGTAATAGAAAGCATGGTTGTGTGAAGCTATAGCTTTGCTTGCTTCTTTTGTAAAAGATCTGACTTGTGTGACTTTGTGATGTGCTAAGTGTCTTGTGTTAGACTGAGTCGTAGGTTGTACTACCTACTTTCCCAGTCTAATCTCTAACTTTTTAGAGTTAGCACAGATCTCATCATACTTAGCAGAAATAGCATCAATTCTGCATGAAGCAATAGAATACATCTTCTTTTCGGATTCTAATTCCTCCTTAAGTTTAGCATTTTCTTTAGTGCTTTTCTTAATGCAATCAAGTGCCTCATGTAATCTAAACTTCAGTATGGAAATCTCAGTAGAATTATCAGAAGGAGAACTATTTCTAGCATCATTCAATAAGCAAGTAAGCTTTTCATTCTCCCGCTTATAGGATAGAATATCCTTTCTAGCTTGCTTATACTTATCTAATACTTTCTTGTGTTATTCTAATAGATCACTAAAAGCATCAGATAACTCATCATAAGAAAATTCATTCTCTTCAAGAAGGAAATTATTCTGTACCTCGTTAGATGATGCCATTGAGCATAAATTTGCAGCTTTATGAGGTTTCTCTTCTTCTTCTTCTTCTTCTTCTTCTTCTTCTTCTTCAGAAACTCTTGCTTCGCTTTCACACCATATGTTCGTACTAGTGTACTTGTGAGATGATGATCTTTCTTCTTTTGATCGTTCGTAGTGACTCTCCTTTCTAGCAGTAGTACAATCTTCTTGGACGTGGCCTATCTTCTTGCAGTTGTCACATACAAGCTCTTCTTCGTATAAAGGATTATGTTGTACCTTAAATCCTAATTTCGTCATGTACATATTTGCATCATTAAGAAGACTATCCTCTTCTTTGGAGTTGCTAGCTTTGCTTTCATACCTGCACTCATAAGTAGCTTCAAGAACTTTCTAAATTTTATGAGATGTTGTGCAAGTAGTAATAAGATTGAATACATTTATGTCTATAGCACAAAAAAAGATATGCATAGCTTTTGCATCAAGGCTAGCTAACTTCTTCTCTTCCTCCGTGTAACTATAATAAGGCTTGTTGATTATAGAGGAAGTGAGAATAGAAGTGATAGTAGGCTTTTTGTAGCCATTGACAACAATTGACCATAAGTCAAAATCTAGAAACTTCAGGTAGAAGCTCATCCGTGTCTTCCAATAACTATAGTTTGTTCCATCAAATAGTGGGAGTCTATTTGAGGATTGCTCTTCAGTTGTGAAGTACATACTTACCATATGTGATACTGTGATCTATGTAACAGCTGTAATAAATAAGAATATAATAGCAATGTTACCTCGCTTTACCTGTATAACTTGCTCTGATAATAAGGATCTGCTCCAAGGATGTTAAGCCAAATAATAGAGTCCTTGCTAGGATACCAATTGAAGGAGCAATTGGTATAAGCAATAACATCTCTATAAGGAGCACCTGCAATAATATCTCTAGAAGGAGCACCTACTCTGATACCAATTATAGGAGCAATTGGGATCAGAATATAAAACCTCTAGATGGAGCACTGGCTCTGATACCAATTGTAGGACCAATTGGGATCAAAATATAATACCTCTTGATGGTGCACTGGCTCTAATACCAATTGTAGGACCGATTGTAGGAACGAGTTGTAAAGCGCAATACTCTAGAGGGGGGTGAATAGAGTAGTCAGCGGAAATTAGCTAATTAAAAAATATTAGTAACAAGATCACATAATATATATATATATATATATATATATATATATATATATATATTTCTTTATTTATATATATATATATATATATATATATATATATATATATAAAGTAGAGAGTAAATGAAAAGTAGAGAGTAAATGAAAAGTAGAGAGTAGAGAACAAACGCAAACACAAGGATGTATACTGCTTTCCCTCTTGTGAGGACTAGTCCAGTCGGAAGAACTCTAGCTTCCAGTTGAATCCACTATGGAAAATTACCACAAGTTTTCATCCGAAGTTCTTGCAACTTCTACAACGCGAGGTTTAATCCGAAGTACTCGACCAACTTCAATTGTGAAGTATCTATCTTCAATCAAGCCTCTGATTACAATCACTCTGAAACTTCTAGACCGTACCGCACTGGCAAATTGACTAGAGGATTGTAACTGGCATAGGATTTGAAAATGAAAGCTTTGGAATACTTTGGAAGAAGTAGTAGGCGTATAGAGAAGAGATATGAAAGTGAATTAGTGTATGAGTGAATTGAAATGATCGAAATCCTTCTCTATTTATAGTTTTTCCAAAGGCAGAATTCTGACAGAATTCGGGCAGAATTCGGGCATAACTCTATGAGAAAATCTCGTTGGGATCCGTAACTGCGGGAAAACCAAGTTCAAAAAGCAACGTTCACTAACCGAACTCTCGTCGAATTCGGGCCGAACTCTGTTGGAGTTCTGTTAGGGTTTTTGCAAATTGGTTTTTGGGCTTTTTGAAAAGTCAAACAGTTAGGAAATAGTTTGGGCTTTTGAAAGTGGGCTTGTTTTCAAAATAAAAGGTATTTTGAAAATGTTTCTTGGGTAGCCTATTTGCCAGTACGATGCAGTGTACATCGTATTCCTAGACTCAATAAATATAAAAAAAATACATTGATGAACTAGAAAAACCAAGAGCCCTTTGATGACGCCTTTCTTCAAATATTTGAGCAGACTTGAAGACGCCTTTTTTACTTGACGACGGTCGTCCAAAGATAAACATATCTGGAAATCTGAATACCTTTCGGGGGTTTCTTCCCCGAACCCCCATGGAGGGCGCTCCCCCCTCGACCCCTGTCCGCTGACTGGGCAGCGGAACCCCCGATGCGAGGCCCCGGATAGGTCGTTAGGCGGTTCAGAGAAATCTTCTTATATAACGCCGTCTTTGGCCCATTGTATATGTCCTGGTTTGAGAAAGCTTGATCATACTTACTGCATGTCTAAGAATAAGTTAGACAAACAAAACAATATGATACAATCATAGCAATATGATATAGAACATTTGGGACAATGCTAATATTAGGACAATGCTAAGTTTAAGTAGCAACATGATAGTGATTACATGAATATTAGTGATGTCATTATGTTAAACTTAATTTATTAGCCATATTCAAAAAACATGATATAATCATTGGGCTAACAGTTGTGCCCCTCTATCAATTGCAAGAGTTCAAGATGAAACCTTTGCTGAAACCTCATAGCCCTCTGTCTCTCCGTTGCTACCATCTCCGGGGAGAACCTACTCAGTCTGCAGAACTCTACTGCATAAGCATCCACTGTCTTGCCAGCCTGCTTGAGGTTGATAAACATCTATTATAGCTCGAACTGTGCCACAACTCCATAGTACTTTGTCTTGAACCTTGCAGTAAAATCGTCCCAAGCAACAGGACGTCTGATGCCCACTTCTTCGGATTCCTACCAATCACGTGCGAGGTCCTGAAGTAAAAGCTTCACTAGATCCACACGTTTTTCCGTCGGAACCTTAGTCGCTGTCAAAAAAGCCTCGATGTCCGTAAGCCATGTATCTGCTGAAATGGCATCTTCCGTGCCCTCAAAACGAAGGGGGTTGTACTTGCAAAATCTGGTCGATGCTCCTGAATCTGTCCTCACCCCTCTTTCCAAATCCGTCTGCAATCCTTGGTTGAGTAATACATTCTGCTCTTGTAGCTGAGTGTGCAAGCGTTGCTGGGCAAACATCTGTTGTTGCTGAGTAGCCATCATCCCTCTCATGATCTCCAGAAGGGCTGGCGTGTCTACTTCCACGGGGGTAGGTAGAACTGTTGGTGGCATTGGGACCTCCGGATACTGCGATCCAGCTGCTGGTTCCACTATCACCTCTTCTTGGATGGTCTCTTGAGGTTGTACTGGCCCTTATTGCTGATCAACAGAGTCTCACTATTCATGTTGCCCTTGTTGTTGCCGTCCAGCTCTGACAGATGCGGACGAAGTGCACCTAAAAAAAGGGATGAGAAAACAATCAAACGATCGGACAGGAAAGATCAATGAAGTCAAAGGATACTGGAATGTCAAGCTAGGGTCGAGAACAACGAATCATGAGATCAAGGGGAAACATGTGTGATTGAGACATCCTATAAATTAAAATACCCCACAAGTCCGAAATCAGACCTGCATGGGCCACCACTAAAACCTTGTCAGGTCCAAGAACAGGAATACCGGAGAGCGGGGAATGACTCAGTCAGCTACGTATTACGGGTAGAAGAATACCGTATAATACGATCAATGTTGTCTAACGACGAGGGGGTGCATACTACATGAAAGTTTCACTATGGTCACTCAACATCTATTGTCTCAATCGTTCAAACAAGAAGCAATAATAGAGAACATGTAAGATAAAGAAGTAAGGCATCCCAAACGCTCAGTCAAAATATTCTTGAGATCTGGCTGTACAAAATATAGCCAGATAATATAATAAGGTATACACAATCGTTATAAGCTGCAGTCTGACTTAGTTACAATTATATAAAAGTAAGTGCAAGACTATCCGACTAACATGTCGGTGCCAAGCGGCAAAATGTAAAGTAAATAGCAAAACGAGCAGGAAAGTAAGAAACCTACTCGTGTCCTCCTGCGATCATCCCTCTAGTATTGACCATCTTGGAGGTAGAAGTAAGCTGAGTCCTCGGGAACTAGCTCTAAATCTGGCCATGCAAAACCAGACAGGTTAGACCTCTAATAGCAAGTACCGCAAGGAAGCACGATATGAGAAATTAGAACCAGTGATAAGAGTTAAGAATATGATAAATGTATCTCTGCTTGCTACTGGGGTTCGCACAACATCACGACACTTCATGCCAACTTCCCAACCAAACAAGGACAGAAGTTGACCCGTCATGTCCTGACATTCTGCTCATCTCAGTAGTTAACAAAGTAGGTACAGTACACACAAAAAATCAATTTAAACGGCAATACAACTACTACGGCTTGCTAACTGTAAGTTCCAAGTTGCCCTAGAAGTATGTAATAAGGGATTCCTCAATTCTTAATATGTACAAGCAAGGCTAGTCTATCCAATAATCAATTGCACCAATCATGAATTAGACGAGTCCCAGCGGGACGTCCGTCATCAATATATGTAACAGTATAAGCAGATACCACTCCCTGCCCGTGTGGCAGATTTGCAGTATCTGTGGGAACCAGCCGGCATGTCGGGGCACTAATTGTCCCAAGGATGACTGTCATGTAAGAACTCGGAAATCCATTCTCCCCTTGCAATCGTTATTTTATTTAGCTTAATAGTCCCTATGTTGATTGAAATCTTATGCCGTGGATCATGGTCATTCAGAATGAGTACTTCCGTACAGAGTACGATATGCACAACTCTATAACGATGCCGTGCGGTTAGGTTGTAGGTCTTACACAGCGTAATAGAACAATCAAACCTAGCCACAGAATAATCATGTCTTGACTGTAAGATACACATGCTGCTTTTACAGAAAAGTGGAAGTCAACATGTGTCCATATGCCAATGTTCGGATCGGCTAGTCGATCGTAATGGTTCATGGTTCATTCATGAACGTGTCTTATTCAATTCAATAAGACGACTAGCCAATCTCTTAGTTCCAACTAGGAACGCGTGATCAATCATTAGTCAAGATAACAATTAATATCAATTCGGGACAAGAAACAGGCCAAAGGCGGCAGTAGATGGATGCCCATCTATGCGGCAGGGGAAGGGGGTACCCATCTATACGGCCAGAGTAAGGGGGGTACCCATCTATGCGGCCAGAGTAAGTCAGAATCCCATGCGGCCCGGAAGCCAAGGGCCATGGCCTATGCGGCCAAAGATTGCCATGCGGCAAGAGCCAAACGGCCATGCAGCATACGGACAGGGGGACAGGGGCCATGCAGCAAGGCTGCCGAGAGCCATACGGCAAGAGGGAAACAGGTGGACATGCGACTAAAGTCAACCAAAGCCATACGGCAAGGAGGACAGCCGCATGAAGACTGGAGTGCTTATGCGACTAAAAAGTAGTCGCATGAAGACTGGAGTGCCTACGGCCAAAAAGGAGTCGCATGAAGGCTGGAGTGCCTATACGGCCAAAAAAGGATCCGTATGAAGACTGGAGTGCCTATGCAGCCAAAAAGGAGCCGCATGAAGATTGGATTGCCTATGCGGCCAAAAAGGAGCCGCATGAAAAGGGCATGCGGCATGCACTGTTCTTCTTCTCCAACTTTTTCGAGAAGAAGAACCTGGAAAGTTAGAGGTTCCCAGACTTTCCAACCTAACAATCCAAGCCCAAATCTGGACTTCCATAGGTCAAATTAGGTTAGAATAAAATTCTCTACAACATAACACAACTAGATTTTGAAAACAAAGAAGTTTGATAGGTCAAAACCAAGAAAAACCGAAAGTAACATAAACTTAGATCTACAAACATACACCCATGAAAACCAAAAACTCTAAGTTCTAAAGAGACTTGAAATCAAGTAAGGAAGAGAATAGAACAATAATACTTGAGATCCATCATAAAGCAAGTTGTACTTGTCGAAGCTTTCTAGGTTGGTGGGAGAGTAATGGAGGATGAAGAAGAAGTAAATGAGAGTAATGAAGAGAGAGAAAAGTAAAGGGGTGTAAATATTAAGCCAAGTCCAAATCTCCACCACCCATTTCTTTCTACAAGATCTAGGCCATCCACCCCTGATCATGATGAACCAAGCTAAACCAAGTTGGTTCAACATGAACATAATAAACCAAGAGCTTAAGCAAATGTATAAAATAAAATACGAAAAAAATAATTAGCATAAAATTACAGAATAAATGTATGATAAGCATTCAATAAATACCTTCAAGCAGTACATGTATAAAAATACGTATTCTGGAAACGGGGAGTGACAAATGAGTTACAGGACAAAGGTTTCATCAGATCGAGTTCTTCACCGTAGGGTGCACCGGTGCTTTTTGTGCCAAAAAAGGATGGGTCGGTATGGATGTCTATCAACTACAGGGCTCTCAACAGCCTCACGATCAAGAACAAGTACCCGCTGTCGAGGATCGATGATTTGTTCGATCATTTAAGCGGAGCGAGAGTATTTTCCAAAATTGATCTGAGGCCAGGTTACCATCAAGTGAAGGTGAAGAATGAGGACATTTCGAAGACAGCATTCAGGACACGGTATGGCCAGTTTGAGTTCATGGTGATACTGTTTGGGTTAACTAATGCCTCGGCAGTGTTCATGAACCTGATGAACAAGGTATTCCACCAGTACTTGGACAAGTTTGTGGTGGTGTTCATTGACGACATCTTGGTATACTCGAAGACCCCAGAGGAGCATGAGGAGCACTTGAGAGTGGTTCTGGAGACTCTCAGGAAGAGGAGCTTTATGGCAAGCTCTCGAAGTGTGAGTTCTTCCTGGATCGAGTTGATTTCCTAGGTCATGTTGTGACCGGGGATGGGATCTCAGTCGACCCGAGGAAGATCACGGCAGTTGAGGCATAGACAGCACCGAGTTCAGTTACGGAGATCAGGAGTTTTCTGGGATTGGCAGGCTACTATAGGAGGTTTGTTCAGGATTTCTTCCAGGTTGCAGAGCCATTGACTAGGCTGACCCGGAAGGACACAGAGTTTGTTTGGACAGAGGAGTATCAGATCGCTTTTGATGAGTTGAAGAAGCGCCTGATGACAGCCCTGATTCTGACATTGTCATCAGGATCAGGTGGGTTCACTATCTACAGTGACGCCTCAGGGAAGGGTCTGGATTGTGTCTTATAGCAGCATGGGAAGGTGATTGCCTATGCATCAAGGTAATTACGTTCGTATGAGAAGAACTACCCTACCCATTACTTGGAGTTAGCGACAGTTATCTTTGTTCTTAAGTTGTGGAAGCACTATCTATACGGAGAGCGTGTGGAGATCATCACATACCACAAGAGCTTGAAGTATGTATTTACACAAAAGGAGCTCAATATGAGGCATAGGAGATGGTTGGAGCTGATGAAGGACTTCAACATTATATTGCAGTATCATCCAAGGAAGGCCAACATGGTTGTCGAAGCTTTGAGCAGATATACGGTAGCCATGTGTTTGACGGTAGATCGTCACTTGATAGCAAATCTGGAGAGACTGGAGATCGAGGTAATAGTGCTGGGAGTCGATATACAGATGTAGGGACTGCAGATTCAGTCGGACTTGATGGAGAGAATTAAGTTGACTCAGTTCGACGATGTTGCTCTGTGGTGTATCCGAGAGCAGGTTCGAGCAGGACTTATGGATGAGTTTGTTATTGTAGAGGATGGCGCATTGAGGCACGATTCCTGGATGTGTGTGCCTAGTGGAGACCTTCGGGAGCAGGTTATATAGGAGGCACACCGTTTTCAGTATTCTATGCATCCTGGTGCCAACAAGATGTATAGGGATCTGAAGGAGCATGTATGGTGGTATAGGATAAAGCGGGAGGTAGCATGCTTCGTAGCCAGATATTTAGTCTGTCAGCAGGTTAAGGCATAGAGGCAAAGGCCAGGAGGACTGTTACAGCTATTGTCCATTCTGGAGTGAAAGTGGGAGCATATTACGATGGACTTTGTTTCAGGATTGCCACGTACACCAGGAGAAAAAGATGCGATTTGGGTTATCGTAGATAGGTTGACCAAATTAGCCTATTTCTTGCCATTCAAAGTGGGTTTGTCTACAGAGAAGCTAACAGAGATGTATGTGAGTCAGATTGTCAGACTTCATAGAGTTTCGGTGAGCATTGTCTCGAATCGAAATAGTCGCTTTACTTCCCATTTTTGGCAGAGTCTGCATACAAGTTTGGGCACTCAGCTTAAGTTTAGTACTGCATACCACCCTCAGACGGACGGACAGTCAGAGAGGACTATTCAGACACTCGAAGACATGTTGTAGACTTGTGTCCTGGATTTTGGAGGTTCATGGGAGGATCATTTGCACTTGGTGGAGTTTGCATACAATAACAGTTTCCAGGCTAGCATTGAGATATCACCATTGGAGGCATTGTACGGGCGTAGATGTCGTACTCCCTTGTCATGGGATGACGTTGGAGAACGAGCTTTATTAGGACATGAGATGGTTGTGGATGCAGCCGAGAAGGTAAAGATCATATGAGATCGACTTTGCATGGCGCAGGACAGACAACGGCATTGGGCCGATATCCACCGAAGACCTTTGGAGTTTGAGGTACGGCTTAGACTTAGAATTAAGATTTTTGTTGTTTTGTGATTTATTTTGATCATGTGATTATTATAGTTAAGTTTGGACCATATTTGTGCTAGGTTGGAGATCTGGTGTTCCTGAGGATATCTCCGACATGAGGCACTATTCGCTTTCGTGGAGGTGGAAAGCTTAGTCCGCATTTCATCGAACATTTCGTTATCAGCGGGAGAGTCGGTGACATGGCATACAGGCTAGACTTGCCACCTGCATTGGACGGAGTCCACAATATGTTTCACGTGTCGCGGTTGAGACGGTACTTGGCAGATCCCAGCCATATACTAGATCATTCCGAGATCGAAGTGGGCCCTACTTTTAGTTATCCAGAACAGCCTCTAGAGATTCTGGATCGATGGGAGAAGGTGCTGAGGAACCAGACGATACCCTTGGTTTACGTCACATGGAGGCATCACTCTCCAGGTGAGTCTACTTGGGAGAGGGAGGATGAGATGTGCGAGCAATACCCTTATCTTTTTCAGCCTTGAGGTATGATTTTTCTATCCTTCTCATCTGTTCAGTTTCGTCTTTAATTTCGAGGACACAATTATTTAAGGAGGGTAGATTTATCACTACCACTTTTATAGGTTAGGGGTATTTTGGTAATTGTGTAATTTTAATTTTTTTTATTCTTTTTTTGATTTTTTAATTGATGCATTTTGTGATTAGTGGTTTCTTTTGGTTTAACCTTAGAATTACCATGATTAGAGACTAACCATGATTAGATACTAAATATCATTATTTGATTAGTAATTAGGTTCAAATCTAATTAGGAATGTTTTAGATTCATTTTAGGGTTTTATTTAAATTGCTTTTTGGGCTTTTAGCTTATAGGCTTTTTAAATGACTTTAAGTTGGGGGTTTTGGGCTTGTGACTAAACCCTAACCCTAGCCCAGTATGTGGCCGGCCAACGCAGTCCCCCCCATATGTTCATCTCTTGTAGCCACCAAGCCTTTTGCAAAACCCTAGAATTCCTTTTTCTTCAAAGTAGCCCCCTTTTCCATCTCTCATCTGATTTGCACCAAACAAGTTTTGTTGCGATCCTTGGTAGAAGAAGAAGTTGCTGGATGCTATCTAGCAAGGAATCAGAGGCTTTGGACCGTAGGAAATCGGCGTCGGGACGTTTGGAGGCTTTTTGCACTGAGATTTCGACTCTCAGTAGGTAAACACTTTTAAACTCCTTTAATCCTGATTTTTCTTCATAGAAGCATGCGTCTAGGTACCCTAGACCTATAGATGTAGTTTGGTTAGATTTCGTGTCCGTTTGATATATGTATCGGATGTGTGTCGGTGTATGTTAACATGTGCTTGATGAAATGCCTCTTTGAAATAAAAGTTATTATTTTTCAAAACTAATTTCATATACTTGTAGCCCTATATGAGGCGATTCCAAAACATGTTTTTTTGTTATTTTTTTATATTGTTTCGTGTCCAAACAGGATCTGGGGACGTAGCACGAGGTCCCGTGCACAGCCCGTGCACTGTCCTGCATCTTGAGTGTCATAACTCGATGGATACGACATGGCTTAGCGTAAAATTTTGTGGACACATGGGAGCAACCTCTGCCCACGCGCTCGTAAAATTTCACGAAGTTTTATTGAGTATGCACGAAGATATCGCACCTGCATTGATTCGACTGACACCGTGCACGTGCGCACAGCCCTCTCCGACACGCTGTTCGTGTGACGCATGGATACCACGTGGACACGTGTCAGGGTGTCGACTACCTAGACCTAGACCCCACCTAGCTATGTGCACGAGCACGAGGCTTTTCGTTGGACACAACGAGTCCTATAGTGCTCGACAAGTGTGCACGAGCACTGCACACAGAGGTTTTGACACACTATTTTGGACACGAACCTGACACCTTGTGGACACGTTCATGACACTCACATGTTGACACATGTGTCTACACACATTTCCCCAATTATTAATGTATATATGTATGTATAATTGCGTGTATTAGTATATACATATACCTCTAAATATATTATAGTGTATATATACATATAGTTATTATATTTGTATACTTTAGTTAGTGTTCAGATTTGGGGATTTTATTCTCAGTTTTGGGTTTTGATTGATATATATAGTTTATGTTAGTTCCTATATTATATATGTTTGTGTATATATATATATTCTATATATACCTCTCTCTATATATAGTTAGCTATATATATACCCCTTTATATATATGTGTGTGTTTACATTTCCTTTTTGAGGTATTTTCTGAGACTTAATCCCAGTTTGGGGCAGCCCCAACAGCTGCCCCTCTGTCCACAGCACAGTAACACACCCACACACTACCTCTTCTTTCCTCTTCTATATTCATGTACGTGTGTGTGTGTGTGTGTGTATATATATATATATATATATATATATATATATATATATATATATATATATATATATACTTACTTTTCCTTAACCCCTTTTTCCTATCTCTACATATTATATATTTATGTTATATATAGACATTTGTATATATATATATATTGTATATATGGTTGTATGGTAGCTATATAATGGTTGTAGTTTGTGTTCTTTTAGGCCTTGTATATATATGCTAGTATAAGTAGGCTTCCTATATAGGCTTTGCCCTATATACACTAGTCTATTTAGTATTTTGAGTGTGGCTTATCCATAAAGACTTGTTAGGCTAGTGTAACCTTAGAAATTGACTAGTTGTGATTAGAAATAACCCTATAGGCCTAATTAGGCACACTTAACTAGTTAGTTGACCAAGTTGACCAAAGTCAACTATTGGTCAACCTTGACCTAGAATTGACTCTAATAGGCCTAAAATGACTAGTTAACTTAAGTTTGACCAAACCCTAGACTAAGTGACTAGTTGCCTTAGGTTTGACCTAGTTTGACTAGAATGGTTTACCAGAGTTGACCAAGAGTTGACTTTGGCCTAGAATGACCTAGAATCATATAGGATGTATTGTAAACTTCTTTTATTTCATATTAGACACTTTGTAACCAGTGGTTGCTCTAAATAGGACTCAGTTGCTCCGGTTCGAACATCTATTCTCTTCAGCTGTTCAGGTTATCAGGCGAGTACATTCTCTGACCGTTTCACACTTGCTAGGAATTATATTCTTGTTATAGACTAATTTACTTGATGCTGACACAATGTTGTCACGGATTAGTACTACATGGATCTTTACATGAGATGTTATCTCCCTCGGGTGCATCAAATACATCATGTCATGTGCTTTTCATGAACATCATGTATTCTATGGACTTTTATTATTTATGTACACTCATGTGCTCACTCTCATGATCTCATGAGCTTCATGTATAAACTTTTATGTACAATAACATAACCTGTCTAGATCCTTGTATATTGATTGGGGTACGGGGGAGTAGAAGTGGTCATGTGAAAAATTCCAAAGTAGTATAATTATGTGCAAACTCTGTAGTATAATCATGTACAAATTCAAGCCGTTCACATAACTATTTTGTACTCTAAATCACTTAATCACTTATAGTTCTCTATTACCATATATAGATATCTTTTGTTATCATATTTTCTCTTCATCTTTATGTTTATTCTTACAGTTTTCAGGTACTTTATTATATAACATGCTTTACATTTTTTGTCATGATATGAACTGTGTGAGAGATATGTATTCGTTCCTGTCCTGATTAGATCTGTTGAAAATATTACAGTGGATGAGGAGGAGTTCTGCCCCACATAGTATGGAGCTGGCTTAGATGACACCGGTGACTTGGACCCTCAGGAGGATCCAGCAATTACTGAGGGCTTGTCCATTGTCTAGATTAGACTGCTAGACTAGTTATCTTTATTTAGATGTTTTGCCTTGATGTATTTCCAGATATTGGATTTTTGGTGTTATTTAAACACCCAGACTTATTTCTTTCAGTTGTAGTTCTCTGTTGAGATTATCTTTTTATCCTATCTTTCTATTTCCATCTTAGAATTTTGTGATTGAGTTGTACCTTCTGTATTGTCCTCCTTTTTGGAGAGTATATTATTGTACATGTACAGGTATATATTGTTAGATGTTGTAACATAGGATAACGTTCTACCGCCGACACTGTAACTCCTCTTCCCTAAAATTTTGAAATATTTTTATTTATTTATTTGATTTAAAAGGTGATTTTTGAATGTTATAAATAATTAGTTAGTTAATTATTACGGTAGATGCCTTTAGTCACGATTAAATTTGGAGTACAAGATGACCAAGAATTTTGGCACTAATAATGTAGTTGGGTGTCTTGACTAGTGTTTTAGCTATGGTAGGGAAGGCCGAGCCATTGGTGCATTCTAACTAGGAAAACTAGGCCAAGTTGCGACTTAACCCCCACCGATGATTTATTTATTTAATTATTAGATTATTGACTTTCTAGGAGACCCGGTTGTACCAATTTAGCCCCGACTTGACCCGAACCAAATCCAAATCTAAATAAACATGTAATACTCTCAAATACCTTCATATTGATATAATTTGTATATATTTTTTATTAATATTGATTGTTTTCAATTTTGGAAAGTTTCTATTTATAGAAAGTGTCTACGTGTAATCCTAGTGTAATCCTAGTTGGCATTAGTTTATATTTGACCCAAAGTCCAACCCAATCCTAAGTAAGCATGTTGGACATTAATAAGTATAAATGAATACATATATTTTGTATTTAATTCAGATTTTGGATTGTATTTATATAGATAGATTTAATTAGTCTATATTAGGAAAGACCTTTTTAATCCTCAATCCAATCAATTAGCCAACTCACCAAACCACCACCCCAATCAAGTAGAAACACTCTTGGCTGACCAAAGCAGCCCCTCCTATGGATATTCGGCCAAGCATCTCATTAGGAATAGGATTTCCACTCCTTTTCATGCATGCAACCCAAAAGGCCCATATATGTACATCAACTCATACCCAAACCCTAACCCTAACTTAATTTCTTCTCCTTTTTTCTTCTTGGCCGATCACTCCCTAACTTCTACCTCATATTTGGCAGCACCTCTCCCACATAGCCCTCCATACATCATCTTCTCCATTGAACATCTCTCCATCCTTCACAAAAACTCATCTCGTCCACCATACATCCACCTAACCACTCAAAATAAACCCTAAAAACTCCTTATTCTCCATCCAACCATCTATAGCACTACCAACCCTTTCAAACTCACCAATAGAGGATTAGCAAGCAAAGATAGCAAGAAAGGTTAGAGCTTTGGCAAGGAGAAGTCTTCACAACCTCTCTAGCAAGGACTTTTGGTAAGAAATCTTAATTTTTCTATATCAAAACCTTACTAAATTTTTGTAGAAAATATGTTACTAAATCTGTAGAAATCATATTTTGATGGCTTTTGCTATGTATAATCATCTATAAAAGTTTCATGATTTATAGTCGTAATATTCATGTTTCGATAGGATCAAAATTAACCCCGTTGTGAAGGAACTATAAGTTATTGGTGGTTATTTTCAAAATTGAATTTTATGTTTGTTTATATATATAAATTAGGATTTTTAAGTATTTTTCCATGAATTTATCAACTCAAATCTGGTCAAAAAAATTATAGGTCAAAACTAGCTAATTTTGGGTAATCGGCTGACCTAGAATGTCCCAGACTTATAATATAACTTAACCCTTGTATCCATGATATTATTCTGGGAAATAAAATATTTTAATGCTGTTTAAAATATAGTTTTGGTTATTTTAGCAATTTTGAGTAATTGACTATGTTCCAGACGAGTTTCGGGTAGACTAGCTGACTTAGTAATCAACTAGTCATAAATTTTTTTACAAATATTAATTCTAAAATTTCAGAGATAAATATGTAGAATTTTTTTTAAATATTATTTTTATGAAATTCATATGATTTTTAAGTATGTTATTGAAGTAGGGGCATAACCGACCAATTTAGTGTTGGAAACCTTACAACTGTGTTTCGATGTCTCGTGGAACTTATGTGTGACTTTATGAATCTAAATGGTTCCACGGGAGATTTGAATATAGTTAATATAGTTTTAAAACATTACTTTAACTAATTAAGCCGTATCATAAGTTTCATGAGTAGTGACTTAAACTAGCTAATTAATTATATAGGAGCGTCGGGTTCCGGAGGCGTGGACGCGGGAGCGGCGTTTCATATTAAGAGCACAGAATCAGGCAAGATACCTTGCCTCCCTCTACAGTTCATTTTCATGCTTATAGTTCTTCTGTATTTTATTATGTTATCACTTAGTTACTCTAGTTGATATAGATTTATATGTTTTCTTCATACCATGTTTACCAGTTTATTGTCTTGCTTGTATATCAGTATTTCATGACTTGATAGTATAGTTATACCAGGCTTGTTCACATTATAGTCCATACTAGAGTTGTCCTTACCTGCGTCATGACTGAGTTATACCGTGTCGGCACCTGTATCTTGACTGAGTCGTGTCTACAAGTATGTGTAATTGAACTGCTATTCCTGTATCATTTTTACAAGCTGCGAGTCCACAATCGGGGCGAGGGTTGACCGTTTGCACCTGCGAGTCCACACTCGGGGTGAGGGTGTTTGTCATGAACTAACCTGCGAGTCCACGCTCGGGGCGAGGGTTAGTGATTAGTTCAAACCTGCGAGTCCACACTCGAGGCGAGGGTTTGGTATTCCATTGATCTTTTGTTTACTTGTTCTTCCTACAGTTCATTTATGCGTGGTTGTTCCCGTATCTGTGGTCAGAGTCACCTATCAGTAGCCACCTGTTAGTTTCTGTCTCGTTTCCTATTTATAGTCTGTTTATAGTCTTATGCATGATTGAACTGTTAGATAGGCATATGTTTATGTATCTTGCTATGTCCTCTGAGGAACTGATGACCTCTTCAGATTTAGCGACTGCATGGAGTTAGTTAGCAGAGCAGGACGGTAGATGTTTGTGATACACTTGCAGGATCCAGGTATATTGATGTTACGTTTATTATCCATTCGTGCTTTCATTCCTTATCATGATATACTCGGCTTGTTGGCTTACTTGATAGACTCATGTTAATTCTTGGAGTCTAATCGGACATGTATGCTAGTGCGCTGCAGACCACGACCCATAGTGTCCATTCATGTTTTATATTCTTATTGTGGATTGAGATATAGATTTGCCTTGCCATGATTAGGCACGTGATACCATAGTCTAGACAGCGTTTACGTATTCGAGATGGGCTGGAGTCCGCTCGATACGTAGCTGGCTTGCTCACGTGCTCATGTCCGAAAAGCGGGTGCGGATCGTGACAAATTTTTTTGGTGGCCCATGCAGGTCAGAGCATATCGTATCGGTTACGTAATTGTACTGATAAGAGCCTGCGACTATGACTAAACCTTAGAAATCTCATTCCATACTGCCTTGAAAATTCTCCTAGAAATTTTTCTACGTCCTTGAAATTTCATATTTGTTCCCGATTATTCTTCTTGCCTTCCGAACAATTAATTTTTGTCTCTTCCTATTTCGGAGTGACGAACGATCGTGCTGTCTAGAATCTATCAGAAATTCTTAAGTTATAGTATAATATTTCTTGATTATTTAATTTTTGGTTGTTTGATAGATATGGGAGATTATAGATGCCATATGTCTTAGATACACTACACCATAATAGGCGATTACCCACGGTTATTACCGTGACAATTATTTTTTGTCACGGTAATAACCGTTACTAGTGGGGCGTGGTTATTATTTGGTCACGGATATAACGTTACAAATATTTATTTTGGTCACGGTTATAACCGTTACAAATATTTGTTTTGGTAACGGTTATAACCGTTGCAAATATTCCATTTGTCACAGTTATAACCGTGGCAAATATTCCATTTGTCACAGTTATTAATGTGGCAGTTAGTTTGTTTTGTCACAGTTTTTATTGTGACTATATTATTTTTTTTGTTACTATTCTCCACTAATTGTCACAGTTATAACCATTACAATTGGACTATTTAAATAAAAAAAAACTAGATTCAACTTGTAACTAAACAATAAACAACATATCCAATTTTATAATATTTTACTTTCATAATAATTCAACCATTCCAAACCAATAACTAAACCACAAAATTTTCAATAACAATTCCGAGCAAGTAACTAAACCACATAATTTGCAATAACAATTCAACCATTCCAAACTAGAAACAAAACCACATAATTTCAAATAATAATTCAACCATTCAAATTAGTAATTAAACCACATAATATTTTTAAAATAAGCATCTAAACCACAGGATGTTCAATAGCATCCATACATTAATATTTTAGTAAGAAAACATTCCATTGTTGGTTTCAATGACAACAAAACAAGGCTCTAGATGCATGAAGCAAACCACAAAACATTTCAAACTCTTGTGTTTTTGGATAATCAAGACGAGGCTCTCTTGAGGAAGAATGAAAGTGCTTGCATCCATGCTAAAACTGTACATATTCCTGCATGTAAGAGTAAAAGAAGTATCAAATTAAAAAGTGTGCAAACTAGTAAAAGAAGTTTCAGGAAAAACATACATGTGAGCACATGTTCTTTGCACATGATCCTACAGTAAACTTAAATGTTTTGTTTCATTGGGTGATGCATTCTTGAAGCTACTACTCTGTTGCTGCAAGTAAATGTTATATATTACAAGATCAGGAAGAGCTAATATTCAGCTTCTTCTTTCCCCTGCCTTCTCTGATACCTGTCAGGTATCAGAATTCACTTGAATATCCTATTACCTGCATTCACTCAACCCTACGTACCCATTTCAGTCCCACATTTCACATGTCCTGCTCACTTTGATTCTGCGTTTCAAACATAACCTCATGCATATATTGCATGTACACTAGACTAATTGCATTCATCACTGTCAGTTTAAGGGAAACTGTAGAAAGGAGCCTTATATCATTTATATGTTTTTGTCTATACGACAAATGCAGACTTGAGGTTTCGACAACCAAAGCAAACCGATACGTTAGCACTCTGATCAACTAAAGTCTTTGGATGGATTATTTGAAACAGGCCTGCTCAAGATGAACACAAAAATGTACAGATATTAACCTGCATTCAACAAGTAAATAATGAGATGAGTCTATTGAAATGAAGTCTGACAGCAAAGATACTTCTTCAGTTTGGTAAAAAGATCCCCACATCAATCTCAGATCTTGTTATTTGCTCATTAACACCTCAAATTTGTATAAAACTCTTGTTGCCACTTGTGAGGACTCCTAGGAACAGTTGTATACCAAAGAATGACAAACATCTGCGGAACTATATCAAATTTCAAGGGATATTGAGTGCTTATCATAGTTTGCAGTATCAGCCGATTCGGCCAAAACCGATATGGTTTGGCATGTTCCAATCCAATACCGACATTGGAGGTCTCTTTTCTTGTCAAATAGGCAAAAAAAAAAATTGAATGAAAAAGACCAATCAACTAGGATGTAAAAGCATAGTAAGATTGTAAAAGCATGTAAATGAAGAAAACTTTTGTCGCAGGTAAACCAACAGATAATGGTGACTTCTAGATCTGATACACATATAGAAGTTCACATATCCTTACTGCATTCTCTGATTGCCTGCAGATCTGATACAACATATATCAGAGGCAATTAAGCCACTACATCATATCAGCATGTTCTGCATCCCAAAATGATTCACTACATTGCATTTTCCATTTCACTAATGATCACTCTTTCCTCTGCCTTCTCTGATACCTGTCAGGTATCAGAATTCACTTGAATATCCTATTACCTGCATTCACTCAACCCTACGTACCCATTTCAGTCCCACATTTCACATGTCCTGCTCACTTTGATTCTGCATTTCAAACATAACCTTATGCATATATTGCATGTACACTAGACTAATTGCATTCATCACTGTCATGCTTGCAACATCATATAATCCCAGTCTATGCCCATGTTTTGACAGAAACTATGGACTAGAGATGTATCATAGCATAGCCTAGAATAATAGGAGTGTGGATGGTTTCAGTCCATCTCATGGACCCAATGCATCCTTGATCAGTGCACAAAGCAATGTACTGACCCACAAAACTTGGTGACCAGGCCTGCATCATGTTTCAATCCATAGGAACCTGTTGGTCTTGAGTAGCAATAGTAATCATAGTAAAGGGGTTGGTTCCTGTAGACGAGAGTAAGGTAATTATGTGATAATACATGTGCAGCCCCTGAGGTTGGCATGTATCAGCCCAGATGTACATACTGGTTCAGTTCAATATGTTGAAGACAGGGATACTAAGGTCCAGTCCCTATAAGGTTAGCAGACCTTTATAGCAGAGAATTGCTATTAACACAGGCAATGTCACCTGACATACACCATATGGTTCAAGCACCCATGTGTTGCCCAAGCCTGTCCTTAACCTTTACCAATCATCTTGTGTTCTGTTCAATAACTTGACTGTCAATTATATGGGTTTTGGTTACTTAAGCCTGTGTGTAAATCCTTGAGTATCTAGCAGGTGTACTCCATTAGAAGGGCTCGTAATCTCACTATTATTCCTATCAGTTCAGGAGGCAATGACAGTTAATAGTCAAATAGCTGTTCAGAGAAGGGAGAGACTAAGCATGTGATTGCAAAGGTACCAGAGCAGCTTGGACATGATAGCCATAGTAACTCACAGCCATTATACCTGCAAGTATTTAGTCACATGAAAAAATCTACAAAATGTTATACATATTCTGATCCCTCATATACTTATAACAAAAAAACTTTTATCTAAAATATGGTTTACCTTTCACCTTGGTCTACTACTGATAGGAGTATGCTTGACGAATCTTTGCTAGCTGAATCAACTGTCTTATTTTGGAACTATGTACAGCAATGTAAAGGCACCAACATTAGAATAGTGAAACAAGCAACAAGAACGTATCACATGGTTACATAATAATCACCTTAGATGAATCAAGCCTTAGACAATCAGCTATCTTGCTGGGCTTGTGCCCTCAATAGAAGCGCACAAGCGTGAAACAACAGGGTGAATCTGACCATGGGCAAACAATATTCATAAATAAAACAAGAAAAGTTTGATAAGGCAAGAAAATGTTGCTATCAGTCCTTCTCTAAAATGGTAACAGAACTAAGAAACCTGTTTTGACAATGTTGCTATCAGTCCTTCCCTTGGCCACAGTTGAACAAACATTAGGGGTATTAATATTGGGATAATCCAGCTTTATCAACTGTCCATGTTACCTATAGTGACTTCCAAGATGGGCATTCTATTATTCTTATGCACATCACAATCGCTGAATCTTATACAATGTTGCCATCTTGCTGATTATGCTCAACTTAACTGAAGTTTTGGTATGTCAATTTGAAACTAGTAGCAAACATCTGCATCTTATCATTAGTTTCTGTCAAACTTGCATCCACTCTTAAAAATAAATATTAGGATAATTGGCAATGCCAAGATGTACAATTTGGTCCAGGCCTCTGGAATTCCTATTGTA
Organism: Iris pallida; assembly: GCA_029216955.1. Taxonomy (NCBI): domain Eukaryota; kingdom Viridiplantae; phylum Streptophyta; class Magnoliopsida; order Asparagales; family Iridaceae; genus Iris; species Iris pallida. Next base: position 18,516,777 of record JANAVB010021798.1, read on the forward strand.
GCCAAGTACCAACCTATATTTGTAACCCGAGTCAGATCCAATGTATATATTACTGGCACAAAGCCTTCCATATTACCTGAGTATTTTGACAGAAGTTCTCCTTGTAACCATTAGAGCTTGGTGTGTGCCCCTTTCTTCATAATTCAAATTGACCCTGAGGTTCCCTATATTCATGTTCCAGTTAGGCACAAACACCTGTAGATGCACTAGCATGATCAGAAGTCGTGTGAAGAAATTTGAGATACCTGAAACTAGATATGTCAGCATTCTGGTAACACGGATGGTGAGTTAAAATGAAAGTGATTTGAATAAGGATCTGGGTCTCATACCATCTCTGATACCATATACAGAGAAGAGTTGGGGAGGAACCAGGGGAACAGAGCAAGATCCCTCTATGATTCCGTTCATTTCAAGTTCAGTCCCTAAATCCTTTTGCCTAATTCATGGCATGGTGGCTGATCACTGCAGCCCCTCGTTGTGCTTTGCCTTGGCTTGGCTTTGTATTTCGGTTGCCTTCAAAAGGAAGAAATCATAGCAATGTTTAAGTTAGAATCCACCAGAACAGGCAGGGGCAGGCCATCTCCTAGGCGGTTTACAAAGGAAATTCGAGAACCTGTGCAAAATTAAATGAGGTTATATATTAGTTCAGTTGGATGAAAGTATGAGTACAGTACAATTAATATAGGAGTAATGCCCTATAGGCTATACTATGGGACTGAAGTGAGGAAGATTGATTCAACTTCATTACAAAATCTGAATGCACATTTTGATGTATAGACAGAGATGCAAGTAAAGGCACTGAAACCAGGGTATGATTACTATGGTTCTGATTACTACCAGTTTAAATATAAATATTGTATAGCACAGTTAAGAGGAGTCTCCCAATTCATGACATCCATCCATTTAATATCTTGACCCCTCTCTTTGAAACTCTAATTTGATGATTATGGATATCCAGTTAGCAATTGCTTCAGTCCAGTTTGAGTTAAACCTATATACTAATGTGCTGGGTTCCACCTGGATGTACAGTATAGATAAATAGTTGAGGGCCATGATATCCTAGACTGTATGACTAAGAGTTCCCTGTATATAGGATTAGCCTTCTAACTGCATGATCCACCACTGTTTTACTTATATCAATTCAGTCCTACATGTTCAGTCTCTCTAAGAATACCATTTCAGTCTTTGTAACAGCCTTTGACACCAATATGACTTGTAGGTCGATATTAGGATAGGTACAAATAGACTATAAGGTTTTGATGCCACAAACTTAGCAGCCCAATAGGACTCCCTGTACCAAGTGTACTTGTATCTCTTTGGGCTTAGTTCAGTTCACATTTCTTGCATTTTCATGATCTGCAACCCATGTTACATTCCTGCATACAATAGCTTAGTATCAGATATCTGATAACTGCATTCATCCCTTATATGTTCAGGCCTTTGAGCCTTCATATTCCAGGCATTAGCCCACTGCCTCAGATCAATTATTGTCATGCACTCCCTTGAACTCCATATAGATGATGGAGTGAATGTACCAGTTGTTTGTTGCAATGTACCAAACCTTAGGAAGAGAGGTCAGATTGGTGCCTTAGTACAGGAGATTGTGCATTCGAGTGATAGGATGTGAGTGAGTTTGAGGGAGGCCCAGGTTGATGGTTCTGTCCACTTGAGACTAAACCCCTTGTATCATTGTCCACTGCCTTCATGTTAATGAAATCCCTTAGTTTGTTCAGTTTTCCTAACCATCATCCAGGTTAGAGGGTTGTATTCTTATTTTCTGAGGAACGGTAATATCCTGATGTCAGGATTCATTCCTGTAGGAGTGTCCAATATAGGATCTTTGGTTCAGTCCCCCTCTTCACATATATCCATTTTGTCTTTGTATCAGTCGAATGGGTTATGAGATGGGGGAGTCTGCCTTGTCACTTATCACTGGTAACAACCAGTGACAGGAAAGGTAGGTTGGAACACCTCAAAGGGTGGCCTAGCATGAGATATAAGATTAGGATGTTAGAGGAACAAACAGACACCCAATACGTTTCAGTTAGACACGAGTACCTGTTAACTCTTCTCTGATTCCTATATAGGAATCAGTAGGTGTTGAGTTCATCCTCTGTTACTATAATACACATTATAAAAGAAAATTTAAAGAAATAAATTCAATGATGCATACTTGGAGATGAAAAGGGCCTATTTTCCATGTTACCTGACCAACTTACACATTTTTCTTCCTTACCTTTTTTTTGTGTTGTCGTATCTTAATCGGCACACCCAACTACAAGTCGATCTGCAACCACAAAGAACGCACAATAGCCAATAAATCCATAGTAACATGGTTCCATCATGAATTTTTAGCATGATTAAGATGATTATAGGTCCATAGTAACATGGTTCCATCATGAATTTTTAGCATGACTGCTGTCAGTAATATAAAAGAACGCACAATAGCCAATAAACTCATTCCCCAACCTTGATACCAAACCATTCATTGGCATTTCTATTAACAGTGTCACTTGGACATTCCCACCTCAAACTCAACCTCAACACCTCATTGAAAGCCATAGCAGGCCCTCTTCCTTAAAGCAGAGGAATAGACACTCGACATAGCACCAAAATATATGGTGCACAAACAAGAATAGGTCATAGACACTCTACATACTAACCAGTAGAAGGACACCTTCAAAGGCTGTCATACAACAACATTCCCCATCAACCTACACTGATATAAACCAAAAAGCATGTAGTTCCCAAACTCTATTTGTATGTCCCTGAGTCAGTACCCATATCAGTATTCGTGGTACATAGATGTCAAATGAGATTATTATTTTTTAAAATACCTAGATTAAATGTTTGCATTGAATGGTAGGTTAGGGTTGAGAAGACAACGGGCCTGCTTAGACTTGTAGCAAAGGCGGCATGCCTTATCGGGTCGGTACGGGAGGTGACCCGCATGCTCGACGGGTACAGCCGGTACCCCCAGTAGCAGGCACGCTAGAGGAACCGCATCAAATTAAGGTCCTTTTATTTCATCAAATTAAACACGCATTTTATCAAACATGTCATGGGCGTGGGGGGATACTCACCGATGCCAGCTTAGGTTCCATCGGGATGGCGATGCTGAGATCGGTAGGGATGAGGGCGTTCCATTAGCCGGGACTTTGTTCTCTAGAACACTGAAAACATGTAAATAAACATAATGAGAGTTGATTCCATTGAAGATACTCTCTTTCTCCTGCTGTGAGCGAGCTTCTAGATTTGGAGAGAGGGATGTTCATCGGTAGAGTTGATTCCATTATGACGACTTCCTTCCTCACCGGCACCACCGAAAGCTTACTAAGACGAGGGCTCTTTTGCGGTGAAGACAGTGGCGTTGGCGGTCGAGTTGTCGCATAAGAAGGAGGAGAGAGATGTGGGAATGGTGAGAAATGCACAAAAAAGAAGAGAGGGGTGTGGGAATGGTGAGAAATTATTTCTCAAATTTTGCTCCATGTCAAACATTGTGAAAAATTGTGCGGGAAGAGTAAAAATTTGTGTGGGAACTGGACCTTTTTTTTCCTTGTAACACTTATATTTGTAACGATTTTTATTGTTACATAAATTATAAAAATAACAATATTAGAAAATTAAAATTATTGTAACGGTTTTTTAATTATTGTAACAGTTATTACCATTACAATAGTGTCACGGTAATAACCGTTACTAATTGTAAAAAAATAGTGTTACAAATTGCACGTTTTGGTGTAGTGATATCTAGGAGTAATGATTCTAGCAACTAGATGGAAGGTTATAAAGTTTTAGTGACATACCTTTAAGGGAGTGGTATGACCAAAGGTGGGTAGAAGTTCTCGAGGTTTTGTAGTTACAAAATTGCTAGGAAAAGGATATAAACTATTTTTGAGGAATTAAAATTTAAGGAGATTAAGGTTAAGGTAGACTTTCTTTTTAAATTTTAAGGAATAGTTATGAATTAGAATTTCGATGACAAAATTATTTTTAAGGTGGGTAGATTTGTAACTCCTCTTCCGAAAAATTTTGAAATATTTTTATTTATTTATTTTATTTAAATGGTGATTTTTGAATGTTATAAATAATTAATTAGTTAATTATTACGGTAGATGCCTTTAGTCACGATTAAATTTGGAGTACAAGATGACCAAAAATTTTGGCACGGATCGTGTAGTTGGGTGCCTTGACTAGTATTTTAGCAATTCTAATTAGAAAAACCAGGCCAAGTTGCGACTTAACCCCCACCGATGATTTATTTATTTAATTATTAGATTATTGACTTTCTAGGAGACCCGGTTGTACCAATTTAGTCCCAATTTGATCCGAACCAAATCCAAATCTAAATAAACACATAGTACTCTCAAATACCTTCATGTTGATATATATTTTGTATATATATTTTATTAATATTGATATGTTTTCAATTTTGGAATGTTTCTATTTATAGAAAGTGTCTACGTGTAATCCTAGTGTAATCCTAGTTGGCATTAGTTTATATTTGACCCAAAGTCCAACCCAATCCTAAGTAGGCATGTTGGACATTAATAAATATTAATGAATACATATATTTTGTATTTAATTCAAATTTTGGACTGTATTTATATAAATAGATTTAATTACTCTGTATTAGGAAAGACCTTTTTAATCCTCAATCCAATCAATTAGCCAACTCACCAAACCACCACCCCAACCAAGTAGCAGCACTCTTGGCCGACCAAAGCAGCCCCTCCCTTGGATATTCGGCCAAGCATCTCATTAAGAATAGGATTTCCACTCTTTTTCATGCATGCAACCCAAAAGACCCATATATGTACATCAACTCATATCCAAACCCTAACCCTAACTTAATTTCTTCTTCTTTTTCCTTCTTGGCCGATCACTCCCTTACTTCCACCTCCTATTTGGCAGCACCTCTCCCCCATATCCCTCTATACATCATCTTCTCCATTGAATATCTCTCCATCCTTCACAAAAACTCATCTCGTCCACCATACATCCACCCAACCACTCAAAATAAACCCTAAAAACTCTATATTCTCCATCCAACCATCTATAGCCATTGCCAACCCTTTCAAACTCACCAATAGAGGATTAGCAAGAAAAGATAGCAAGAAAGGTTGGAGCTTTGGCAAGGAGAAATCTTCATGTCCCACTCAGACACACCATCTTGTGCTTCATTTTTATCGCACAACTTTCCTGACACAAGTCCCAATCTTGATTCACCCTACGGAGTAACATTTATTTTCGAATCGAATTGGGGACACCATTTCGACCTAAACTTATCGACCCAAGATATAGACACGACCCACATTAAGCCTACTTCGCACATGCCACTTGCGTGCCATCCAATTGAGCTCTTACATGCTATTATTTCATCAATGATTATAAATGACTAAATTTGTAGTCATAACCATATCTAGCCCAATCTTGACCCAAACTAACCCAATTAAACCTAACCCAGACTACTTATGACTCCCTCACAACCACCCGAACACACAATGCCACACAACCCTCTGCAAAACACCAAACACTCTCATCCTTCTTCTAAGCCATAACACCCATCACAAAACTTACACACAAAAACCAAATACAATTTCCTTCCCAAATATCCACATTCTTGCCCCCATGACACAAACTCAATCACAACAACCTTGCTCCCCCTCTAAACACAAAATACACAACACCAACAATTGTCCTTAGACTATTTCCTATTTTCTATCCCTAGCCAACCTATTTTTCTAAGCTAAGGAAATCTATTTCCTATTCTATGAAAACACCAGCTCACACCCACACCCTACTTTTGTAGAGATTCCAATAGTACTCCTCTCTCTCCCTACTTTTCTAACACATATCCAACCACCCTTTCCGTATCATAAAGCACACACCCACACTCGCTTTTCTCTCTCATGAATTGTCTCACACATGCACCACCACCTCTCTATTCCCTTTATTTCAAACACACACAAACTTTTTCCCCCTAACAGCCGACACTCCCTGTCCCCTCCTTCTTCTACTTCACACCTTCTTCCTCCTCCTCCCTACTCCTCCTAACCATAACCCCCTCCACCTACTGTTGGTCTTCTTTTTCTTCCTATTTTTCTTCACAAAGGAACCCCCCTAACCATTACTCATTCTCCTCCATCTCTTCCCACGACTGCAGCCACCGCCACAGCGTATAGCCCTTCCCCGTATAGTCGCGCAACCCCTGTCCATGCGTGCTACTGCGTAGTAGTCGTGCACCCGGTGCACCACCCTCTTGGCCGCCCAGCTCGCCACCCTGGCCGCAGTGACTGATGTTGCCTGTGCGGTACAGCGTCCTCCATGAGACCATTACGGCTACCGTTGTACCTTCCTGGTCGTTGTGCACCTCTATGTGCTGCCCGATGCGCTATCCTCTGTCTTCTCATGTGGCCTCCTCGTGGTGGCAGCATTGATGTACTGTGTGTGCCACCCGCGTGTACTGATCCCGCACCCCCGTATGTGGTCATGCACGCTGTGCGTGCTACCCGTACGGCCAACCGCTGTCACCCGTGACCCCATAACTCATGCACGACCTGGGAAACCCCTGCAGGCCATCGCTCGACGTCGTCGACGAGCCACAAAGGCAATTTGTGTGATTCGCACAGAATTCTGTCGACGCGCACGAAGAATGCAAAGTCAGAATTGAGCTTCAAGACCGCGACTTTGTGCATATTTTCTGGGCAATCCGACTGTTGGATCGTCAAACTCTTTCCTCCGTTGCAATTTTGGTATATAGCTCCACCTTCACCTAAAGTTTCAGCTGTTCATTCTTTTATTTGATATGTCAAAATTGGTCGCCAATTTACCCGAATAATTATATTTATTTTAGACAGTTTTATGGAGCCAACTTCGTGGACTTGTATCTTCGCCGTCGCAGCTCTGTTTGATGCACCACCCATTCTTGTGCACAGATGGTATAACCCTCTTCTTCTGTTCTAAGTTTTATTTCATTATGAGGTCGTTTGATTGGTTGAATTCGACGTCAAAGTTGGCCGTTCAAATTTGTCATTTTTAACTTGTAAAATTCTAATTTTGAATCCGGGACTCCGGATTACAATTCTGACACCAACAGTCGACTCGTGGCATTTTTCTGGCACAAATTTATATAAAATCTTGATTTGGAGGACGTGGGTCCTGGCACGTATTTCGGTGCAAGGTGGGCCCCAAAGTCCGAGTCAACGGATCATTTTGAGATCGGCTCATCGAAATCCACTTCTGGATATACCATTGGGTTTGTATCATCATTTCGGACTCGCTGATATATAATTTTCTAGATTTCGTGGACTTGGACTCCGGCACGCATTTCTGTGCAAATCGAATTTCAATGTCCGGGTCAACGAACCATTTTGAGATCGACTCATCGGAATACACTTCCGGACATACCGTTGGGTTCGTATCATCAGTCTAGACTCATAGACATATAGTTTGCTAGATTTTGATGACTTTGATTCTGACACATTTTTTGGTGCAAAGTGGGTCCAACAGTGGACCGCATTTTGACCCGAAACACCATTTTGCCCGTGTATCCAGAATTTGACTTATGGGTAGTCTATCCTAGCTATTTGCTTTATTCTAGGAACGTTGGTGATGTTTGTTTCAGCATCTGGCGACGTTCATGGAGACTGTTATTTCGCTACCTTTCTTAGACTTGACGATTTGTCTGCAGGACATCTTTGGATCACTGCTTCACCGTAGGCAAGATACCTTGCCATACTTGTATGTTTACATTATTCATATCTATTCTTGTGTTGTTAGTTGGTAACACTAGTATTGTGTATCCAAGGATGACCTAGGTTATATCGATGATGGCATCGATGTTATGGATGCGTGCGTGTGTGACTTAGAGTTAGTAGGACATACCCAAAAACTGTGAAGTTATTCCAATAACTTCTATGATTTGATACGAGATATTACACGGCACCTTGAGTGAGGGTCATTGTGTTGGCATGAACTTACGCATTCGACTGATCATCGGTGCGAGCGGTTCGTGTGCCGGTACATATAGAGTTAGATAGTGTCTAGGTTAGAGACCCGCATTGAGGTACGGATTGTCTAAGTTGTTGATACGACTTGTACAGTTCTTTGGGCGGGGAAGAAAATCAGTAGGCGTATGGGACAGACCGTTAAATTATTTTAGCCTCAGTGGATACCCGGTTATGGGCCATACATTCACTAGGGGATACATCCGGCAGCAGCCACTAGCTACGGCTAGGTACGTTTGGGAGGTATACTAGTGCTTGTATGTATACATCGGCTCGTGATCCGACATCGGCCCGTGACTCGATGCCATTCCCTTATCTACCCACCCATACGTCCAATGGTTATCTTCAACATGCATTCACATAGACTGGTTAGTTCGTGTACCTATGTCGGACTGTATCATGGGACACTATCTTATCATGGACTGGTATGCCATCCACTGATCAGGATTGTTCAGAGATATGGTTTACTGATTAACGATTGGATATTAGACCATGTTATGGTTCAGCTTGTTCATTTTATTCCGTTCATACTATGGTATGTATTTCTGTATCTTGTTACGTCCCTCTGAGGACCTGGTGATCTCTCCAGGTATTCGTTGGGCAGTTAGTACAGAGTAGCTGAGCAGGTGCTGCATGATGCACCGAGGTCTCAAGTATATATTTATATATGTGTTCTTGGTTTTTCTATTTACTCTTTCTTTCTTATATCTTCACCTATATTTGCTTCATGCTGCTATGTAGCCTATTATTTCTAAGGTTATTCCTTTCTCGAGCTTGTTCGAACATGTATATTACTGGGTGGCCAACTTTAGTATATTATGTTCATTTTGGTATTCGTTTCATTACTGTGGATTAAGATATAGATGATCAGTTACTCTTAGTTATCCCTTACAGCGGAGTACGTCTAGGGATAAGTCCATTAAATTGGGAACTTATCCTAGATCGTATTAGCTGGCATGCTCGCACCTCAAGTTCCTATATATTTTGGAACTGGGGTGTGACATATTTTAGTGGTGGCCCATGCAGGTTGAGATAAATCGTTTCAGTTATGTTAATGTACCCGACGAGCCTGCATTAGGATATATATTAGAATATCAATCCACAACTGCTATTGAAAAATTCCTTTGACTTCTACTATCGCCCTTGAAATCTCGTATTATGCTCAATCATATCCCTCTTGAATTGCTCTTATGAATTCTCGTCTTTCACTCTCTCGGAAGGACGAACACTTGTGTTGACGATCACTTCGTCATTATTTTATTATTGATTGCGACTAAGGTAGATAGAATATCTTATAGGGAATTATTTGGGGTATGTAGAGATTTGGATAGATGTCTTTACTAGATAGATAGATATGATAAGAATGACATTTCTGTCGAGGTTTAAATTTTTATAGGAAAATTCTTTTGGTTGGATGGTTTGCTGAGTTACAAATTGGTGATTCGATGACAGTATGTAAATTATTATATTGAGTTAGAAAGTTTTGAAAGAATATAGTAACACATGGTTGACAGGATTAGGTGATTAGCTAAGGTGGATAGACTGTAAAGACACCCCTCTAAGATAGGATGTGGAATAGAGAATAGTGCAGTATTTAACCAAAACAGGAGGCATGATGACCATTTGTCCAAACTATATCACCCTCTGCTTGGGTTAGATAGAGTTCTGGAGAGGGTTATGGTAAACCCATAGTTGACTAGGGAAGATATATATAAAAAATTCTTGGATCATAAGGATTGGACTTGAAGGGATACAACTCGATAGTTTCAAGGATAATAGCAACTAAAGTTCGAGGAACCGACACGACGAATGAATTGATGAAACATGATGATCATGACTAGATATAAGCTTTGAAATTGTACTAAAGGTTAAGAAATATTAACGTAAAGGATACAAAAGTCGAGAATATGATATGATGGGAGAAGAAATTTCTTGGATAATGAGGAACTATCTTAGGTAGATTATATATCAAAGAGAAATGTTATCTAAAAAATATGTAAGATTAAGTTAGACTAGTCCATCAACTCTATATTGGATGAATCAAACCTCGATGAGCTATTGAAGATAGGGACTAGGATCAACACAGTTAGACTATGATAGAGGTATTAGATATAAGTACTTATTAGACCAAGTCTCCAGTTTTCTTAGCAGATAGTTAGGCGTGCTTGTGAGGAACGTATAATTGCTTATGGATAGATAAGGTAGAACATTGGTTAGGCTGTTAATTTATATGACTTAAGGCTGGTAAAAGTATAGCTTGGAGTTTCAGAGTTGATTAAGTTTAAGAATTGATCATGATCTTCGATGATTAATTGTAGCCAATGACCTAAGAATAGAGTTAGAACCGTACCTCAAGAGGCAGACTAGTAGACCCTTTGTTGATGAAAGTTAGTTAGAAACCCTAGAGGAATTACAACTGGAACATTGTATTAGTTTGAGGTTAATTAGTCGATATACGAGAAGAGAGAATCATAAGGAACAGCTACTTCTATGACCTTCATAGAATGGTATTTTCTACCATTATTCTGAAGAAGATCGCCACTAATAAGATTTCATACTTGGAACTTTCTGTTATCTATCATCTTCACTTCTATGTCCCCTCCAGTCTGCCTAAGACTATCATCGCCGCTATGGAAAAGTATCGCAAGAAATCGTGACGACTTCTCTATGCGATGTATCTGCCTTACATAATTTAGTTCTTTGAGGTCAGTCTTGAGGATTGTTCGCAGGATGTTGCACCGGCTTATCTTCATAAGCATCACCGTACTGCTCTTGTTCCTGCAATTCAGGCTCCTCTCCACCTCCAGTTGACCCATCAGTTGCTGACTCCCATCATACTCTTCCTCCTGGTGGTGTTACGCTTGAGTCACTTCAGGCTCTCATGATGGATTAGTTTCGGTCCATGGACTTCCGTACCACTCTTCAGCTTCAGGTCATATCCAATACTATGTCGGATGTTTCCTACAACTTTGCTCACAACCCTGGTGGTCATATTCCTATAGTTCGTGATCCTACAGTACTTGGGTATCGTATTGTTGATCCAGAGGCTCAGCGATACTTTGACCCTGTTGCTGCCCATTATGATCTCCACCGTTCTGCTGAGACGGGTCCTTCTTGGACGACAAGTACTGATGATGATGAGGAGGAGGATGCCGATTGAGGATGTGTTTCCTCGTGATAGAGCATCACTAGTTATATTTTAGGTTTTTTTGTTATCCCTAATATGTATTAGTGATAAATGCTTCTTTCAGGCATTATCAGTTTGAGTTTATTTGGCTAGACTTGTATGCACTTTCTACTATTTCCGTTTATATCTTAATTTCCTATTTTCAGCACTTTGTATTATTTAATGTTTATTGTTCTTATTCTGCTCTAATCTCTATTGTGCTGAGTAATGTTATTAGATCGTTACGTCATTTTACTTATATGACAAAACGGGGGAGTAATATGGTACTTTATCATCTTTTTTATTATTACACTATTACTTTATCATCTTGTTGATTATTATGCTATCTGACTAACAAGTTTGAAGTTAGCTCTAATTTTTTTTTGGAGTTTCTATTTTTTAGACTTTTCAGATGTTCATCCTAGACTTGACCGTACATTACGAGGGAGCAAATACATTGTACCAATGTTTAAAGCCAAGCTACTTTCATACCTTCCATTCCGTATCAAGTCTTCTTCCAAACCGAGCTGAACAACTTCTTAATATCAATCGTAGTTTTTTCAAATTATCAAAATGAGGGAGATTGTTGGCCAATTCAGCCATGGTCGAACCGATTTCGATAATTGACTTAAAACTCTAAGCTCGATATAAAAAAAATAGAAGATCGCAGATTTTGTCTCAACTAATTGTTTTCTATTTTATTCTATTTTTTTATTAAGTCTAGAAAATTGTGCGTCGAGATCACTGGCAAATTTAGAATACCCTACTCATAAAATTTGTATTCCTGACCCAAAACAAAAACCTAGAACTTTTGTTTTCTAAAAAACTCCACAAACCAAAATGACCTAGAATTGACCTAACCGAACTCGGCCAGAGTTCTACCCGAACTTGGTCAAGTCAAATCACTCCTGGTCAGCTGCATTTTCCTACTCCTTTGGATCTGCAATGTTCAAAATTATGAACGTTAGCCCTACCGAGTTCTGTCCGAACTCTGTACTCCTAGAAAATCCTATAGAAAAAGAAGAATTTGTCATTTATATTCACTAATTCTTTCTTCATCTTCTCTATCTATTCCAAAGCTTTCTATCTACTTAAAGAGCTTCAATATTCAAATCTCCAAGACAACTCCTATTCTTCTAAGTGTCAGTGGTTTTCGATTAGGAGTATTCGAGTTGTACAAGCTTGGCGTATAAAAGCTTTCCTCAGAAATGTGTTTTGAAGTTTGATCGTGGGATTCTGATAAAAACACGATGGTGTTGAAGTTGGCATATTCTTTGGAGTAAAGCACGCGGTGTAATCTCTATTCAAAATAGTAGATTATAGCGAGCAAGAGTTCTCGCGAATTGGACTAGTCCTCTCAGAGGGAAACCAGTATAAACCTTGGTGTCTGCGTATTGCTTTCTTGCCTCTACTTACTTATTGCTTTACTTTATTGCATTAAAGTTTATTTATATACTTGCTTCACCTGCATAGTTTTAATTGGGACATATTTTTCACTACACTCTATTCACCCCCCTCTATAGGTGCCATCGATCCTACAAGTATAAGCAATCTCGCAAAGAGATTAAGGTATACACAATCGAAGTAGCTAGATTGTCTAATCTTATTGAAGACATTAAAGAGACATATATTACCGGTAACATGAAAGAGATAGCCAAACTAAAATTGGACTATCATGAGGCTATCCTCACAATAGAAAAGAAAGAAAGAGGCTATGTCAAGGTACAAGAACTTTATGACATAGAGAAGAAGAGATACTTAGTCACTGAGCAAAGACTCATAGATATGACTGCTAAATATAAGGAGTCTTGTGCGATCTCTAAAAAGTTAGAGATCAAGTTAGTCAAACAGGTCATCCCTATTACACAGCCTAATGTTAGTCCTAGTATCAAGCATACATCACAAAGGACTAAACCAATAAAAGCACATAAGCAACACGCTTCTCATAATCATGCTTTCACATACAGGTTTCCAAGAAAGACACACAAGAAATTTGTCAACACAGAAACCAAGAACACTATTTTGAAGATCACATGCACATACTGTGGTACACACGGGCACATATCACAGTACTATAGAGCTAGAAAGCTTGTTGACAAAATTTACTTGCTTGGATTCCTAAGACTAATCATAATGGACCCTTGAAGAAATGGGTACCAAAGGATTCATCTACTCGTTTGGTAGGTGGACCCTCTACCCTCTCATGCAAAAAGCAAGTGGATACTCGATATCGGATATTCGCGACATATGACTGGTGATGCATCTTTATTCGCTAGACTATCAATGAAGAAAGAAGGATATGTTTCCTTCAGCAACAATCTGAGTGGTGATATTATTGGCACTGATAGTATGTCTCCCTATCCAGAAATAAAAGACGTTTGTCTAGTCACGAAATTGAAACATAACCTATTGAGCATAAGTTATTTGGCAGATAATAGTTATGGGATAAACTTTATGAAAGACAAATGTTCTATATATGAAATGTCTACTGGGAATCCCGTATATGATGGTATCAGGGAAGATAATATATATGTTTTCTATTTAGAATGTACTAACAATGCAGGTAAGTTCCTAGTAGCAAATCAGGGTGAAAGCTGGCTATGGCACATAAGACTAGGACATGCAAATATGGATACTATCTCAAGGCTATGCACTAAAAAGATGGTAAAAAGACTCCCAGAAATTACCTTCAAGAGAGATATGGTATGTTCAGACTGTGAAAAGAATAAAGCAACTAGGTCTTTTTTTAAATCCATCAAGGTTGTAAGTACTTTTAGACCTTTATAGTTGATTCATATGGATTTATTCGGTCCTAGTAGAGTCGCTAGTCTTGACGGTAAATTCTATGCTTTTGTTATATTTGATGACTTCTCTCGATATACTTGGGTTTTCTTTTTATCAAACAAAAGCGATACCATTTTTGAATTTCAAATATTTTGCAAAAAAGTACAAAACAAAAAAGGCTTCATGATTACTCGAATTCGAAGTGATCATGGTGGCGAATTCGTAAATGCTGGTTTCAAAACATTTTGTGATGATGGTGGATATGACCACGAGTTTTCTTATCATAGAACTCCTCAACAGAATGTGATCAGGTTTTTAAAAAGTGCATTTTTGAACGAATTTTTGAATGAAGAAGTTTTGTTGAAACAGTCCCCTGGTTTTGAAGATTTATAAAAACCTGATCACATTTTCAAGTTTAGAAAATTGCTCTATGGTCTCAAACAAGCACCGCATGCATGGTATGAACGACTAACAGCTTTCCTACTTGAAAATAGTTTTTCAAAAGGAAGATTTGATACAACCTTGTTTATCAAATCTTCAGTTGACAGTATTTTATTTGTGTAAATTTACGTAGACGACATTATTTTCGGTTCTACTAATGAGAAACTTTGTCAAGATTTTGATAAGTATATACAGAGTGAGTTTGAAATGAGTATAATGGGAGAGCTCAACTACTTCCTAGGACTCCAGATCAAACAACACTCGCAGGGATCCTTCATCAATTAAGCCAAGTACATGAAGGATTTATTAAATAAGTATGACTTCGACAACGTAAAATCTATCAGCACACCAATGGAAACATCAACAAGACTTGATACTGATGAAAGTGGCAGACCAGTTGACCAGCGTAAGTATCAAAGTATGATTGGTAGTTTACTTTACATAACTGCTAGTCGTCCTGATATAATGTTTTGTGTTTGCATCTGTGCACGATATCAAGCTAATCCGAAGGAATCACACCTATGCGGCGTTAAGCGTATCTTTCAATACCTTAAAGGAACTTCTACAGTCGGCTTATGGTATCCCAAGATCACATCTTTTGACCTGATCGGTTACTCAGATGCTGATTTTGTTGGATGCAAAGTAGACCATAAAACTACCAGCGGTACATGTTATTTCCTAGGAAAAGCTTTAGTCTCTTGGTTTATCAAGAAGAAAAACTCTGTAGCACTATCAACAAATGAAGCTGAGTATATCGCCACAGGACGTTGTTGTGCTCAGATTTTGTGGATGAAGCAAATCCAAGAAGACTATAATCTGTACTATACAAAGATTTCTATTTATTGTGACAACACTAGCACTATTAACTTGACTAAGAGCCCAGTATGTCATTCTCGCACTAAACACATAAAAATAGGGCACCAATTTTTATGTGATCACCGACAACACTTGGATATCTGCTTAGAATTTATTGACACAGATCATCAACTAGCAGACATTTTCACAAAACTACTAGGTGAAGATCGATTCAATTATCTATGTCGAGAGTTAGGCATACTTGAATTTTCAGAGTCAAAATGCGTTATGATTAATAAAAATACTTAAAACTTGATATTCAGCGATTTATTAATTGAAGTTATTTTAGGTACAAGCCGAAAGGGTCCTTCTGTCATACAGGCATAAATAGCCTGAAACGATACGGTGCATTAGTCTTCGGACTACCGCTAGCTGGGATCCGGCCCCTACATCTAACCAAAAGTGATGAATATTAATAAAATCAAAGAGCTAAGAGTTATTAAGTTATTTTTCTAATTCATTACACATAAAATGAACTGAAATTTAGGTGGCCGAACTCAGCCCGAGTTCTGGCCGAGTTCAGGCCGAACTCTGTGGGGACATTTTCTTTAAACAGTAGCGTTCCTGCGCCCCCTTTCCCTCTTCTATTCATCTTCTTCCCAATATTACAGTTGGATTCCTACTCCACAAGCCTCCAAAACCTAAAATTTTTGGATCTAAGGGCTATAGGAAGGCATTCTCTAGCTCAGTCCATGCAGCTCCAAGCCATTATTTTGACGAGCTCTATTAGAGGTTCGATGCGTTTGTTACTCTCCAGGGACAGCAACATTAGAACTATATGACTCGATTCACCGATGCTGAGTTTTACCATGTTTCTCAGGCCCGGGTCTTGCAAAATGCCATGGCTGATATCCAGTGGACATTGACACATCATCCCTCTGCTCCAGCTCCTATACTCCGTCACCCTGGTTTCGATGGCTTGAGACTCGAGGATCATCCCACTTTCGGAGTCTTCGATCCGACGACAGCTTATGTTGATCCAAAGTCTCTTACTAATGCCCTGAGAGATGATGCCGTAATATGATTCAGTCTATGGATTAGTATTTTGTCAACATGTTTTGGTGGATGATGATCTATAGTGACACTTATGTTATTTTCATTAGCACTGCTTATGTTTAGGCACTTTGGACTTATTTTATCTCATTTGTAGTTGGTTTTATCTGTTTACTCATGCTTTGTTACTGCTACTGCTAATGTCGTTTCACTTGAGCTTTTGACTTGTTAAATTCATACTTTTGGATATCACTCTGCCTTTTTTTGTTATAAGCTTCACAAATTGCGGGAGAGCCGTATTTTGAGTACATGACCAAGGGGGAGAAAGTGCATATACCAAAAAAAATTTCGATTCAGAACAAGTCAGGTATATATTTCAAAGTTACATATTATTTTGTTATATTTTGGTATAGACTTAAAGTTTGTCAATTATTAAAATGGGGGAGATTGTTAGCCCATTGGTTAATGATCACACCTGATTTTGATAATCAACGTTAACTTTGGTTGATATGCAAATATACATACTGCTATAGGATTACAGGTTTCAAATCAGAAGAACGTCTACATCTACGTCTTACTGTATCTACGTCCTACTGCTGCAATGTATAGACATCGCATTATCATCAAGAACTAAACGTACTGGAATTAGATCAAGCTTTTTTATATTTTATTCTATAATTTTACTTTCAATGAGTCTAGGAATAAATTTGTAAGGTTGATCAGGATTGGTACTGGCTTAGATTTTTATCAGTCCACAAACATAAAAAAGCCTACCAATCCATATTTCCAAGACCACTATCCAAAAAGCCTAAAACACATGCAAATTTGGCCTAAACTATACAGTTCTGACCTAACAGAACTCGGCCCGAGTTCGGCCCGTGTTCAACCGCAGTTTGATTTTCGTTTTGAAATCCCTCCAAATCTGTATCAAATGTTCGAATGCTAGATTCTTGCATCCGAACTCATCCCAAATTCGGTCTGCAAAAATACTATAAATAGAGAAGAACTTTCACCATTCAAATCACTCATTCACTCTCTCTTCTCTATCCCTTCAAGTGTTTTCTATGAGCAAAGCTTTCAAATCAAGCCTATACCACTACTAGCCAAAGTCAGTACAGTTTTGTTCAATCTAGAGTTTTGGTGTTGAAGAGTTGTATCAGAGGCTGCATTCAGAAAACGTTCCAGTTTTCAAAATCGCCTTCTGGAGTCGGTCGTACGCTCGTCAACAAGCACGATGTTGTAAAAGACTACAAGCTCTCAAATAGCTTGTGCTATAGTGGATTAACATCGAGAAAGAGTACTCGAGACTGGACTAGTCCTCTCAGAAAGAAACCAGTATACGTCGCTGGGTCACTCAATTTGAATTTCTTGACTATTACTTTACTGTATTTTATTAACTGTCATATATATACCATAGTATATAGCTGCTTATCTTTTTATTTTGTGATAATTTCTGCTGCATACGCACACACTCTATTCAACCCCCCTCTAGAGGTGCTCAATGGTCTTACACTTCCTTCCTTTTCAAATATATATAAGTATAATTCTGATTTATATTCTACCAATTATCCAGTCGGCCTATTATGAATTTATCTTTTTACTTATTCCTGGCCCACTTCTTGATTTTGAACTAAATTTTATTCAATAATAACTTTAATTGTTCCACAGCCTAACCCAATCAAGAACTCCCCAATCCTGAGCTCAAAAGAACTAATCCTATTTAAATTGAATATATGGGATGGGAGGAAAGTAAGTTACATATCTGAATCGTGGACATAGAGATCCATTGACGTAGACCCTGGTTTACGATGCGAACACTGTCTATTTTTCTAAGAGCTATAACCCAGTGTTTAGACCTAACGACTTCCTCAGATTCATCCTCGACGATCAAGAGATCACCTACGTCACGGCTTTATCGACCGAATTTGAAGACTTCTCTAAGAACATCTAACAAGCACCTAGTGATCAATTCTGAACCAATAAAATCTAAATAAACAAATCTAAGTAGAGACAAGAGGAACTCAAAAGGTTGGCAGAGGAGAACTCATCGATCGAAGTAAGGTGATGCGGTAGGTAAATCACTTGAGACGCTCGCTCTCTCAACTCTGTCGGTGATTGTCGGAGGCGACGATCGACCGATGTTATCTAGAATTCTCATTCGTACCAGTGTTGAGGCAACGGAGACGACTTGGAGGCACTCAAATTCTCCGCCACGGTGCTATCACCATGCTCGAAAGTTCGACGGACAGGACTCCAGAGATTGGAGCTCATCGCTGCATGGATAGTCGGAGTCGAAAAACACATGGTGCTCTATCGACTGGACTCACAGTCGTCGACAGCTGGAGAAAAAATATCGTCGAAAAAATTGCTAAGATCCCGAGCTATTTGGCCACTTGAGTTCCTAGCATAATTTGTCATGACAGAACCAACTGAAGGTGAAACAAGGATGAATGAAGAATTTAGGGTTTATTAAAAGCTTATAAGTAGTGGAAAGTACAATTACAAGTAAAAATACAGGTAAGAAAAATAGGAATGAAATTTACAAAAAAATTTCTGATACTCATCATTCTACACTACTCTTATTTATACTTAGCTGGCTCTGATACTTTCCTGTGCTGAGGTGGCATTTGCTCACAGGAAGGCTCCAATTGGTCCTTGTGGATGCTGAGCTGGTTGCTGAGATGGTAATGACAACTAACTATATAACTACCACAGGATGGAAATATGCTTCAAAGAAGGTTATTCTATGATACTACATGTAAGAGTATAGGCAAGAGTGTATACGGCCACTACTAATAGCATTGAACTACTCTTAGGTACATATCAACTCCCTCCTCCTCAAATTGTCTCAAGGTCAAAATGGGTATAAGCTTTTATGAAGTGTTCATAAGGAATCTACTGGGCATGTTCCTTGTCTGAGTGTTTGTAATGCCATAGTCCTAAAATATGTAGGACTAAGTACGTAGACATGCCAGCCGTATAATAAATTTATGTAAGCTGTAAAATACAGTATACCCATGACAACTAATCTCATCCACAAAATAAAAAATAATATCATAAATCTACTTTTAATTTTTTATTTGTACAAGTCGTTGGGCGGAGACAAATCCACTACCAACTATTTTAGATGAGAAGAAAATACAAGAAAAGAATTTGTAAAAAGTAGCAAAGGACGATCCAAGAGCAATCATCCTCGATAGAAAAGAGAAGACCAAGGCCTTGGCTAGAAAACCTGCAGAAAGTCACGAAAACACACACCTGGAGAAATTACCAGGTCCTCAGAGGGACGTAACAAGATACAGGAAGAATATTCTATATAAACTGAATATAAAATATGTATCAAAGTCACAAGTAAAAGTGAAATAGTCCAAATCATAACAAGGTCCAGTATCCTATCAACGAAACAGTGGACTACCCCTACAACCAAACAAGGATAAGGGGTACTCCCCTATTTTGTGTTGTAACACTGTCCCATGCTATGACTAGAACTGTAAGCCCCCTGAATTTCAGGGCTGTTTTAATTTTTTCTAAATGAATTATTATCGATAAATATTTTATTTATTTAATTGTTTTTTATTATTAATGTACCTTTCCATGACTTTGACTTCTGGAGCGTCAGGGATGCCAATCCTTGGAAACTCTCTTCACGAGTTTTGAAGTAGACAGGATTATCTTCGTTTTGATATATCATGTCCCACTTGATTTCGTTCCCTTGTGCTCTTTTTGTATCGCGCAAGTTCGGGTCAACTTAGACCGATTAATCATTGAATATTATTCCCACATTTATTTTTGATCATCGTTTGCACGTTACCGTTGCTTTTAATTTAGGAGCGCCAGATCAGCCATTTTCTCGAAACCAACTTCTCATAAATGATCTACTCGAGACGCTCTCCACCCATGACCTTCGTGTCCCACTCAGACACTTCATTTTGTGCTCCATTTTCTTCGCACAACTTCCGGGTCAATTTAGGCCGATTTATTTTCTGCCGTGAAACCTGATTTAAATTCCAATTTAATTTCAGGACCCGACATCGATCCAGCCTGTCAACCCGAAGTATGGACGTGGCCCACTTGAAGCCTACTACCCACATGAAACTCGTGTCCCATTTATTGGAGTCCCCGTATATTATTTATTTACCCGTGTTCATAAATACGTATTTAATTCAATTATTGCACTCTGTTCGATTTTGACCCGACCCGGCTCGACCGAACCCGAACCCAAGCTCCACGTTGCTCTTTCATGACTGTCCGAGTACCCCACATAATTTTCCTATTTTTTCTATTTTTAACATCTATTTATTCTCTCTCTATTCTACAAATATCTCATTTAATATCCCTTATATATATACATATATATATATATATAAATATCTCTCTCTTACACTCTCTCTCCAAACAAACACCACATCACCCCCTCCCCTCTCTCTTTACAGCAAAGAGCACCCCCTCCCTTAGCCGACCTCCTATTCCCTCTCTCAAATATCTCTCACTCACTATTCTCACTCTCTCTTTCTATTTACACCCTCACACATATAAACATACACACACACACACATACATCTCTCTCTTACTCTCAACACACACACCTACGACCACCACCATCCTGCCCGAGCACCACCACAGCCCACTCCGGCCGAACCCTCCCCCATGGCCGAGAGTCTCCTCCCTCTTCTCCTCCTCATCTTCCTCTATTATTTTCCTCTTCCCATCACCCTCACCATCATCTTCCCACCACCGCCACCACCTCCACAAGCCGCCGCCACCGCCGCACAACCCCCCTCGCCGTGCCCCGGCGACGCGCCGCCGCACGCCGCCGGACCATGCGCCGCAGCAGCAGCTGCGAGCAGCAGCAGCAGCATGCGGCAGTAGCTGCCGTGCCGCCCCCGCGCGCGCGCATGGGCGCGTGGCGCGCGCCCCCGCGGCCGCCACCGGCCACCGGCGACCCCCCCGCACCGGCGCGCACGCCTCCGGCGAACACCCTCCTGGCCACCGCCATCCTCCCCGACGTGTGAAACACACGATTCGTGCGTTTTGAACGAGATCCCGTCGGCGCGCGCGAGTTTGGAACTCAGAATTCGTGCTCCGTCGCAGCAACTTCGTGCGCATTTTCTGGGAGATCCGACCGTTGGATCGGCGATTTCTTTGCTCCGTCGCAATCTCGGTATATCCATCTTCACTCCTGTCAATTTTCGTCAGTTAATTTTATCGTTTGATACCTCAAAACTGGCCACCAAGTTGACGTTTTAAATTGAACTGTTTTTGGACAGTTTCGTGACGCCAACTTCGCGGGTTCGTATCTTCGTCGTCGCAGCTCCGTTTTGCACGCCGTCAGTTCCGGTGCACAGCTGGTATAACCCTCTTCCTGCCTCCTTTAGGTTTCGTTTCATTATAAGCACATTTGGTCGGTCGAATTCGACGCCAAAGTTGGCCGTCCGAATTCTTTAATTTACACTTGTTAAATTCCATTTTTGAACCCGGGACTCCGGATTCAATTTCTGACACCACCAGTAGACTCGTAGCGTCGTTCTGGCATGTTTTCATATAAAATTTGCTTGATTTAGAGAACGTGGGCCCTGGCACGCATTTCGGTGCAAAGCGGGTCCCACTTTTCGGGTCAACGGGTCACTTTGAGTTCGGCTCATCGGAATCCCATTCCGGATATACCGTTGAGTTTGTATCATCATTCTGGACTCGTTGACATATAATTTGTTGAGTTTTGAAGACGTTTGCTCCGGCACGCATTTCCGTGCAAACCGGATACCATGTGTCGCGTCAACGTATCATTTTGAGATCGGCACATCGGAATCCAATTTCGGATATACCGTTGGGTTCGTATCATCATTCTGGATTCGTGAACATATAATTTGCTAGGTTTTGTAGACTTCTATCCCGATACGCTTTTCGGTGCAAAGTGTATCAACGACGGACATCATTTTGACCCGAAATTACCGTTTTGCCCCTGTGTCCAAATTGGACTTATGGGTAGGCTATCCTAGCTGATTTGACCGTTCTGGACACGTTGGGGATATTTATTTTATCATCCGACAACATCTGTAGATTTTGATTATATTTTATCCTTAATTTATAATTAATTATTTTTCTAGATATTGTTACTTTCTGGTTTTGAATTTTTATATATATTTTAATTGCTGTAAAAATCTTGGAAAAATGGTATTTAAATATTATGTTAATTTAGCTAATTTATTATAATTTTTCTAGCATTTAATAAGTACTTTTGGTATTTTATAAAAATAGGAAAATAGAACTCATTTTCAGTATATTTATGTTTGCTGATTTTTAATAAATATTTATGAGGGTTTATAAATCCCAGAAAAATTAGTTTAAATTTCTATAATTAACAAGGATTATTTTGGTACTTTATTTTATATATATTTGAGCTTTTTGTCTATCTCAAAAATTGTTGGAACATAGTGTACAGTAGATTTAATTATTGAATAATTACGACTTGCAACTTTTTATGTTGTTTTGTGTTTTAGTCATATTGGACCTCACCCCGTACTAGTATAAAGACCCTAGAAATTTAGTTTGTGTATAGTGGCACTCCACATTAGACTTTTATGCTAAATCCCCATTTAGTTAGTATCCAGTCAGGAGTCGTGTCACTACCAAAATAACCAACTTTAGCGACGGCCACATCCGTCGCTCATCCGTCGGTAACATAAATTACCGACGGAATAGCGACGGATATTTGATGAAAATGGCCGTCGGGAAATACGTCGTCGCTAAAATTTGTCCGTCGCTAAGCCGTCGGACAAATGATTAACCGACGGACTAGCGACGGATTACCGACGGTTGCCTTTCAATGGTTTAGCGACGGATTAGCGACTTGTTCCCGTCGGTTTACATGCCATATAATATTAAAATATTCGTCGCTAAGCCGTCGTAAATAGGTCGGTAAAAGCGTATCAGAGAGGTTCCTGATACGCAAAATTAGTCGCTATTCCGTCGCTATTCCGTCGTTAACCTCGACGTTATAGCGACGGATTAGCGACGGGTAGGGCGTGGGCCTGGTTCTGGAAAGCTTCCATATTTCCAGAACCATGTCGACGGATAATGGGTCGCTAAGCCGTCGCTAGTCCGTCGTCATCCTCGACAGATTAGCGACGGATTAGCGACCCACTATCCGTCGCTAAGTCTCTGGAAACCTACCATATTTCCAGAACCATGTCGACGGATTTGCCGTCGCTAGGTAGTCGATATTCCGTCGCTAATATTCCAGTTAGCGACGGAAGTTCCGTCGCTAGATCGTCGCTAGCTCGTCGCTACCTGCAAATTTATTTCAACCAGTTAGCGACGGATTCGCCGTCGCTAGGTAGTCGCTAGGTGGTCGCTAACTGCAAAATATTTATATCACCCAGTTAGCGACGGATATTCCGTCGCTCGTCCGTCGGTAACTGCAAATATTTATATAACCCAGTTAGCGACGGATTTGCCGTCGCTAGTTAGTCGCTCATCGGTCGCTAAAAGATATATCCGTCGCTAGTTAGTCGCTAGTCCGTCGCTAAATGCAACATTAATTAAAAAAAATTACAGAAACATTCTATTTCCTTTTCGTAAATATTACACATATTCATAATATCCAATATCCAAACATCCATGTACGATCAACAAATATCCAAATATCCAAATTCATAATATCCAATATCAAACAGAAATATCCAAACATCTATGTACAAATATCCAAACACAAATACACAAATTCATAATATCCAAACATTCATGTACGCTTCCAAAATATCCAGAATTCAAAATCCAAAAACAGTACAAATATCCAAAAACAGTACAAATATCATTGAGATGGATCGCGTCGTCGTCTCGGCGCCGCCTCGGCTCTGCGGATGTACTCTTCCACCATGTACGCCGGCACCTGGGACAACACATGCTCTGGAAGCGTACGAAGCTGCTCTGGCGACATCAAGTCCATGAGCCCAATGAGCGCAGTATCCGGTACCAGGCGGACCTCGGCAGAACGGTCAAATGAATAACGTCCAGGGTCGGAAGGACCGGCAACCGCACTAGACGTACCGGGAGCAGACGGATCTGGACCGGGAGCAGAAGAAGGACGCGGAAGGCGCTCCAGCACATCCGACATTAGACTCCGTATTTGTCACGACCCGTTACCCAAATTGTTGGGCCGGGCCGAGCCATGTCCAGCCTACGCTTAAGATAAAGCGCAGTAAGCTGTTCTAGACAGTCAGGTAATAATGATAAATGTGCTAATAATTAAGATAGTTTAAGAATGATCACAACACAGCTTCTATATAGATGAAAAACCACTAAGTTTGATAATAATACAAACCAAAATGTAAGACTGGAGACAAGGTCCAGTTTAAAGGTACAAAACAGCGTCTGTGATAATAACCCAACACTAAGTCAAACTAAGCAGCTAAGCCGGATTCCCTGCTGGAATATCCTCAACTGGAGCTCCATAGTACGGGTCACAAAGCATTTCTTCCTCGGTCAAAATACCTACAACGTTATCCTGTCAGGACGGAAGCAAGTACAACCTCTACTACTAAAGTACTGAATGTATAATGCAAGAGATGTACAACAGGAACATGGTATGATAAGACTGAAAAATAGACATACTGGAATCAGGGTAAATTATATAAAGCGGAAAATCATGGTATATCTTGATTATCATTTTAAGACACTCTTGTCAATTGTGGCATGTGTACATTATGTATTAAAACTGGAGCAGGTATGAGATCGGTCAATAGGTGCTATGCTAGTTTACTGCAATGTACGTATGTACATTCCACAAGTCCAGAAACTACATTGTTAGTTTACTGCAATGTACGTAAGTACATTCCACAAGTCCAGAAACTACATTCTCAGTTTACTGCAATGTACGTATGTACATTCCACAAGTCCAGAAACCGCACTGCTAGTTTACTGCAATGTACGTATGTACATTCCACAAGTCCAGAAACTACACAATTAGAATACTGCAATATAAGTGAGTACATTCCACGAGTCCAGTAACTATACTATCAACTCTCTCATAACCCAGTAATCATCATGTAAAAGATACGGGAAATAGTGTAAAGCATGGTGGGAACTGGCAATAGTATGAAACATGTTATGATTTGACTTGCTACCCCAAGGATCAGCATTCACATGGGTTGATTAACATTCTTTTTATCAAATAACAGTATTTTTAACATGTATAATTAATAAAAGACTTACAACTGGATTAATGGTAATTTAACAAGGTTGTCACTTGTACTTAACATTAAAAGACAGTAAATGAGTTTGTAGATGTACTTGCCTGGAGCAAAGCAATGCAATGACAATAAAGCTAAGATGTAGAGTGTCCTGGCACTGAAAACATATATATACTCAGACTCTAAGTTACAAGACAATATAAATACTCTAGTGATGTGAGAAGGCCAAATTGGACATTGGCTAGGTGAACTTAGCCTAGGGGTTCAAAGTGAAGTGATTTGGCATCTAAACTAACACATGTGTCTCCCATATTAAGGCTGGTTAGCAATCCAAATACTAGAAATACACAAAAATCACAAGTCATGACTTAGTCATAATTATTGGTAAAATAAACATTCTGTGCACTGTGTTCTAACAATTTTAGAAAATACTAGAAATCTCCAATAATTGCAAAATAATATACTGACAGAAACCTTGTTAATTATAGAAATTTATTATAATTTTTCTGGGATTTATTACCCAACAGAAATATTTTAGAAAAATCCGTTTTCATAAATATACAGAAAGTGAGTTCTGGTTTCATATGCCAAACTAGGGGCAAAACAGTAAATTAAATACTACAAAAATTATACTAAATTAGCTAACTTAACATAGTATCTAAAAACTATTTTTTCATAATTTTAGCAACACTCAAAGTATTTTTAGAAAATCAAAAACAGCAAGTTACATAATTCTGAAATTAAATAATTAATACTTTACTTAATTTTGTCAATGTACATATATGAACCATAGTCCAAATACATGACTCAAGACCATGTATCAAGTCCAATATGACTTGTACAAGTCTAAAATGTGAAAACACATTTGGACCCAAATACCCATGCTAGGCTTGGACACCAAATGGTTGCAGTAATTTAAATACACTAAAAATACAATTTGGTAATAATACAAAATAAATATTATTATCTTAATAGAGCAAAATTATACATAGTGGTTACAAAAGTATGACAACTTATTTTATAAAGATATTTTACACTAAGTAAAGTAAAACATATATATAAAAGTACATCTACAATATTTATATTTATACATAAATATATAGATATTTATATCAAGGATATATACATATCCATATATTAAAAGTTACATATATATATGTAAGGAAAACACTTAATTTTATAAAGTATATATATATATAAATATATATATATATATAAGGAAACATTTAATTTTAAAGTGTATAATAATGTATATATACATATGAAAATATATACATAATTTACTAACTATAAAAATATATACAAGAAAATATATACCTATATACATATATGTACATAAATACATATAAATATATATATAAAAGTTTACTAATTATAAAATTATATATACATATAATATACTGTCAAAATACAGTATATAAAATATATATATATATACTAATATATATATATATATACACATATATATATAAATATATATATAGAAAATAGAAAAAGGAAAAAGGAAAAGAAAAACAAAAACAAAAACAAACACGGCAGGGGGGCTCGAACTCAGGCCAGCGGGGGGGGTGTTTCTAAACTGTGCGGGCTGGCCAGTAGGCCAGTCCGGCCCGATTGTTAGGATAGGGCTTCAGTTCATTTTATTTAGTACAGAAATTAAATGGGTTTTTACCCGTTAAGCAAAGCCCAAACCCGTTCTCTAAATAACAGTTCGCTCGTGTCCATACAGTCCAGGACACGAGAATATGAAATCTGACACCGTGTCGACGTGTCCATGCACTGCACGACACGCACGACACGATCTACCCGTGTCCACACTTACCACTAGGTTCGTCTAGGCTGGGCGAGTCTGTGTCCGTGTACACGAGTCGAGATTCGACACGAGGACGAAGTGATACGTACGTGTCCGAGCTCGACTTGCTGTCGAGAGGGCGATCAGGCGGAGGAGGCGTCGGCGTCGTGGCGGAGCGGTGGCGCTGAGTTCGCCTCGTCGAGACGAAGGTGAGGGTGGTGGTGGATGACGACGACTGTGGCTGTGGAGGCTAGACGAAGGGTCGCCGGAGTTAGGTGGCTGCGGTTTGGGAGTGGGAAATAGGAGGCGGAGTTGTGGTCGTGGGGGGCTGGGATGGTGGTGGTTGTGGAGAGGGAGACGAGGGGGTCATTTTATAGGGGAGTTGAGGCGGTGGGCGGTGGATTACGGCCGGATTAGGGTTAGGGTTACGGCCGGATTAGGGTTAGGGTTAGGGTTAGGGGAAGGCGGTGGGGGAGATGAGGGGTTTTGCAAAAACACCCTCGGGAATTAGGGATTTGCACATTAGCCTAATTCCACAGTTCAATGCGAATACCCGATTTGCATAAACCCTCCCGCGGTTAGATTTGCAAATTAAATTTGCAAATCACAAATCTAAAATTGCAAACTGACTTAGGAACAATTAGTTTTATTACAAAACTTAATTATAACAATTTAACTAATTGCAAACCTAATTTAAAACAATTTATAAAATTGCAAAAAGGTATTTCATGTATTTAAAACCATTTAAAAATCATTTAAAAATACAGGAAAAATTCCTAATAATTATTATAAAATATTTTAATCATTAATGGCCAATTTAATACTGATTAACAAAAATTTTGAAAAACTGGGGCTGACAAATCTTTTCTCCTTGAAAAATTTCGTCCTCGAAATTTACAAGAACTGAAGACACGCAAGGTATCTAACGTTAAAAATAATTACAGCGATGACTAAGGCTATCTCCTAATGATGGAACGTCTATGAAACAGGTCTACTGGTCAATGGTTTGGTCTCATGGGTGCAGTTACTAAATGATGGTTTGGCATGAGTCTAGTGATAGGTAACTTAATGAGGCACTAGAATCAAACAGTCATATGTAAATAAATCCAACCTGTGGCACCGTCTGTCAAGTATTCTGGCTCTGGCTCTGGGCCCTGTACTGGTACTACTGCCTGGATGGCTAAAGGGTATGCTCTCCCTGAAGGTCCTCTAGTAAATGGCTTCGCCTTCTGGCACTCCCGAATCATATGGGTGGAAGACCCGCACGCAAGACACTGGCTTAATTTCTTCCTACAGATGGAGACATCGTGCCCTGGCTTTTTGCAGAAGGCACAAGAGACCCACTTCTGCTGCTGGTGTCCCGGATCTCGGGCAAATGATAACTGATGCTGAGGATGAGCTGGTGGAGAATAGGCCTACTGGTGCTGGGTAGTCGTCCTCTGCTGGAAAGTCTGGCGCTTGGACGGCCCATCATGATGTGTGGTAGCTGGCCTCTTGCAAGACAAAAGACGCTCCTCGATACCTCGGGCTCTCTCCAGTAGCTGGTAGTTGTCTGTGATCCCGTTGGCCACTAGTAAGATGCTAATGTCCGGGACAAGACCATGGCAGAATCTGCGAGCCATCTCCTCCGGGTCGGCTACTAAGCTCGGGGCAAAACGACTGAGTCTGCTAAACTCACCTGCGTACTCATCGACTGTACGGCTCCCCTGTTGCAGGTTCTGGAATTGCAATCCCATGGCAACTCTAGCGGTGGTGGAGAAGAACTTCCTCTTGAACTGGATCTTGAATTGCTCCCAGTTTCCTCTGCCGCCAATGAACATCGTCTCATTTCTGAACCAGACCCCTGCCAGGTCTGCTAACAAAAATCCTGCTGCCTCGACCCAAAGGTCGTCAGGTAATCTAGCCCCTATGAGCTTCCTCTCTACGGAATCTAACCAGTCATCAGCTACAACTATGCCTTCCGTCCTAAGAAACTCCTTCGGTTTTAGGTTCATAAAACTCTTGATACTACCTAGCCTCAATTGATGTTCTATAGGTTGCGAGACGGGGGTATGCTGAGTATTCAGGAGCCCCTGGATCAAAGCCAGTAATTGGGTTCCGTCGAGGGAAACAACAGTCTGGGGAGGTATGATAGGAGGTGGGGGTGGAGGCATCTGGGTCTGCGGGGTAGGAGGTGGTGGAGGTATACCGTCACCTGAGGTGACGGAATCGGGAGAGTGTGTAGGGTCCATCAATTTATAAAAGACAAAGGAATTATAAGAATAAAGCAAGCAGTCATAAGCAAACAATTTAGTTACACTACCGGTCCTACGCTGTGATGAGTTTTCCTATGTTGCAATCCTAGAAATCCTCTAGGTGTTCTAAATGTCGTTCCTAGTGTTATCTAGTTATCCTTAATTTCTGCAGGCGTGCTTGGTACAGTAACGTAACCAAACAACTTTAGTCAGGACCTTGCATGGGCCGCCAAAAAAATATATCACGACCCGTTACCCAAATTGTTGGGCCGGGCCGAGCCATGTCCAGCCTACGCTTAAGATAAAGCGCAGTAAGCTGTTCTAGACAGTCAGGTAATAATGATAAATGTGCTAATAAATAAGATAGTTTAAGAATGATCACAACACAGCTTCTATATAGATGAAAAACCACTAAGTTTGATAATAATACAAACCAAAATGTAAGACTGGAGACAAGGTCCAGTTTAAAGGTACAAAATAGCGTCTGTGATAATAACCCAACACTAAGTCAAACTAAGCAGCTAAGCCGGATTCCCTGCTGGAATATCCTCAACTGGAGCTCCATAGTACGGGTCACAAAGCATTTCTTCCTCGGTCAAAATACCTACAACGTTATCCTGTCAGGACGGGAGTAAGTACAACCTCTACTACTAAAGTACTGAATGTATAATGCAAGAGATGTACAACAGGAACATGGTATGATAAGACTGAAAAATAGACATACTGGAATCAGGGTAAATTATATAAAGCGGAAAATCATGGTATATCTTGATTATCATTTTAAGACACTCTTGTCAATTGTGGCATGTGTACATTATGTATTAAAACTGGAGCAGGTATGAGATCGGTCAATAGGTGCTATGCTAGTTTACTGCAATGTACATATGTACATTCCACAAGTCCAGAAACTACATTGTTAGTTTACTGCAATGTACGTAAGTACATTCCACAAGTCCAGAAACTACATTCTCAGTTTACTGCAATGTACGTATGTACATTCCACAAGTCCAGAAACCGCACTGCTAGTTTACTGCAATGTACGTATGTACATTCCACAAGTCCAGAAACTACACAATTAGAATACTGCAATGTAAGTGAGTACATTCCACGAGTCCAGTAACTATACTATCAACTCTCTCATAACCCAGTAATCATCATGTAAAAGATACGGGAAATAGTGTAAAGCATGGTGGGAACTGGCAATAGTATGAAACATGTTATGATTTGACTTGCTACCCCAAGGATCAGCATTCACATGGGTTGATTAACATTCTTTTTATCAAATAACAGTGTTTTTAACATGTATAATTAATAAAAGACTTACAACTGGATTAATGGTAATTTAACAAGGTTGTCACATGTACTTAACATTAAAAGACAGTAAATGAGTTTGTAGATGTACTTGCCTGGAGCAAAGCAATGCAATGACAATAAAGCTAAGATGTAGAGTGTCCTGGCACTGAAAACATATATATACTCAGACTCTAAGTTACAAGACAATATAAATACTCTAGTGATGTGAGAAGGCCAAATTGGACATTGGCTAGGTGAACTTAGCCTAGGGGTTCAAAGTGAAGTGATTTGGCATCTAAACTAACACATGTGTCTCCCATATTAAGGCTGGTTAGCAATCCAAATACTAGAAATACACAAAAATCACAAGTCATGACTTAGTCATAATTATTGGTAAAATAAACATTCTGTGCACTGTGTTCTAACAATTTTAGAAAATACTAGAAATCTCCAATAATTGCAAAATAATATACTGACAGAAACCTTGTTAATTATAGAAATTTATTATAATTTTTCTGGGATTTATTACCCAACAGAAATATTTTAGAAAAATCCGTTTTCATAAATATACAGAAAGTGAGTTCTGGTTTCATATGCCAAACTAGGGGCAAAACAGTAAATTAAATACTACAAAAATTATACTAAATTAGCTAACTTAACATAGTATCTAAAAACTATTTTTCCATAATTTTAGCAACACTCAAAGTATTTTTAGAAAATCAAAAACAGCAAGTTACATAATTCTGAAATTAAATAATTAATACTTTACTTAATTTTGTCAATGTACATATATGAACCATAGTCCAAATACATGACTCAAGACCATGTATCAAGTCCAATATGACTTGTACAAGTCTAAAATGTGAAAACACATTTGGACCCAAATACCCATGCTAGGCTTGGACACCAAATGGTTGCAGTAATTTAAATACACTAAAAATACAATTTGGTAATAATACAAAATAAATATTATTATCTTAATAGAGCAAAATTATACATAGTGGTTACAAAAGTATGACAACTTATTTTATAAAGATATTTTACACTAAGTAAAGTAAAACATATATATAAAAGTACATCTACAATATTTATATTTATACATAAATATATAGATATTTATATCAAGGATATATACATATCCATATATTAAAAGTTACATATATATATGTAAGGAAAACACTTAATTTTATAAAGTATATATATATATATAAATATGTATATATATAAGGAAACATTTAATTTTAAAGTGTATAATAATGTATATATACATATGAAAATATATACATAATTTACTAACTATAAAAATATATACAAGAAAATATATACCTATATACATATATGTACATAAATACATATAAATATATATATAAAAGTTTACTAATTATAAAATTATATATACATATAATATACTGTCAAAATACAGTATATAAAATATATATATATATACTAATATATATATATATATACACATATATATATAAATATATATAGAAAATAGAAAAAGGAAAAAGGAAAACAAAAACAAAAACAAAAACAAACACAGCAGGGGGGCTCGAACTCAGGCCAGCGGGGGGGGTGTTTCTAAACTGTGCGGGCTGGCCAGTAGGCCAGTCCGGCCCGATTGTTAGGATAGGGCTTCAGTTCATTTTATTTAGTACAGAAATTAAATGGGTTTTTACCCGTTAAGCAAAGCCCAAACCCATTCTCTAAATAACAGTTCGCTCGTGTCCATACAGTCCAGGACACGAGAATATGAAATCTGACACCGTGTCGACGTATCCATGCACTGCACGACACGCACGACACGATCTACCCGTGTCCACACTTACCACTAGGTTCGTCTAGGCTGGGCGAGTCTGTGTCCGTGTACACGAGTCGAGATTCGACACGAGGACGAAGTGATACGTACGTGTCCGAGCTCGACTTGCTGTCGAGAGGGCGATCAGGCGGAGGAGGCGTCGGCGTCGTGGCGGAGCGGTGGCGCTGAGTTCGCCTCGTCGAGACGAAGGTGAGGGTGGTGGTGGATGACGACGACTGTGGCTGTGGAGGCTAGACGAAGGGTCGCCGGAGTTAGGTGGCTGCGGTTTGGGAGTAGGAAATAGGAGGCGGAGTTGTGGTCGTGGGGGGCTGGGATGGTGGTGGTTGTGGAGAGGGAGACGAGGGGGTCATTTTATAGGGGAGTTGAGGCGGTGGGCGGTGGATTACGGCCGGATTAGGGTTAGGGTTAGGGGAAGGCGGTGGGGGAGATGAGGGGTTTTGCAAAAACACCCTCGGGAATTAGGGATTTGCACATTAGCCTAATTCCACAGTTCAATGCGAATACCCGATTTGCATAAACCCTCCCGCGGTTAGATTTGCAAATTAAATTTGCAAATCACAAATCTAAAATTGCAAACTGACTTAGGAACAATTAGTTTTATTACAAAACTTAATTATAACAATTTAACTAATTGCAAACCTAATTTAAAACAATTTATAAAATTACAAAAAGGTATTTCATGTATTTAAAACCATTTAAAAATCATTTAAAAATACAGGAAAAATTCCTAATAATTATTATAAAATATTTTAATCATTAATGGCCAATTTAATACTGATTAACAAAAATTTTGAAAAACTGGGGCTGACAGTATTTCCGACATATCGGAGGTGAGAGTCGCAAGCTGCGCCCTCATATCGTCCGACGGGGGCGCGGGAGGAGGCGGGGGCGGTAGATATCTCGGAGTCGCGCCCTGCAACGACGCCGCCATGGAACCTACGCCGTAGACGCGCCCTTTATTAAAGCCGCCGACAGACTCTACGAACACGTCGTCGTAGCGAGCGGCCATAGAAGAGGGCGTCTGGGTGGGCGTCGTTTCGCCGACAACCTCGGCAGGGGGCTCAATCTGACTAAGGGCCTCACGATATGCAGCCTATCCAATGAATGTGTTTATACTATAAGTTTTCCTAAGTTATAATCTAAATCCTATGTTTCCCTAAGTTATAATTTGAATCCTACTTTCACCTAATTAAGTTAACAATAATTATATTTCTAATATAAATCTCATAAACGTAATTACTTACATCAGTCGCCTGGGCCCTCGCGTCGACGAAGCTCCCGTCTGCCCGCCTCTTGTGTGTATGCAGGAATACATCGTAGGCGGTGACCGACTCCGGCTCTCTCCCCTCCTTTACCGCCCGTTGTGCCTGCATACGAAATATACGTCGAATTTAATTAACTACGTATATTAATAGTACCGAATTTAATAGTGAAATGAATTTGCGGTATCTCACCAAATCTGCACGCGTCGCTGCATGGGGCTTTGAACCTCCCGTATGCAGACCAGCGGCCTGTCTGCTCGCCTTCGCTTTCTCTGATTTCTCCCTGTACTGAGCAGTATTCATCTTATCCAACATCTGCTCGTAGTACTCCTCCCGGAGCCACTTCTTCCTCGAATGCGCCGTACGAACGTCGTACACCGCATCCCGTATCTTCTTCCCGGCGGCGGCTTTGTAGGCCTTGCGAATCAACTCCTCGCGATGGGGGGGCCACCAGAACGTCGTCTGACATACAAATTAAATTATCACGTAATTAAAAAATTAGTGGATTAAAGAATAATTAATAATTAACCAAAAGATATATATATACCTTCATCTCCTCGAGCCAGACGTACTGCATGTTCTGAGGCACCTCAGAAAAATTGAGGTAGGGGCCATGGTAGTTTTCCCGGATAATTTGCCCGAGTATCCGGGCAGCATCATACGGGAAAAACCTACAAAGAAGCAAAGACTGGATTATTAACTTGAATAAATAAAACAAATTTAATAAATTAACTTAAATTTACTTACGTATCACCCGCGGGCCATAGCTCTCGTCGGTTCTCGCCTATCGGCCTCTCTGGAGGCGTCGGAGGATCCGCGGGTCCGCGGATGTACTCACCGGTAGCAGGATGAAGCTGAATCCGGGGGTACTCCGGAGCCCACCCTGCAGTAACTGATGGTGTACCCGCTAGTGCATCCGGGGGCGGAACGGATCCGCTAGCGGATGGAGTCTCAGGCCTCGATGAAGATGAAGGTAGCGCAGAGATAGATCGACGGCGGGAAGAGTCTGTGACCGGGCTCTCCAGGTCGGGATCGGAGGACTCTATATCCGGGGAATGTGGAAGGCGACCACGACCGCTACCACCACGACCGCTACCACCACGTCCACGGCCAGTGCCGCTACCACCACGCCCACCACGGCCAGTACCGCCACCACCAGCACCACCACGGCCACGGCCACTGCCGCTACCAGCAGTACGAGTGGTAGTGACCATGACCTGTAAATAGAACACATAAATATAATTAACAATATAGAAGTATAAATGAATATAAACTGAACTAAAATATATATACCAGCAGCAGGGCGGCGAGTGCCGTCAAGACAATGAGAACTAAGAGTGCCATCTGTAAAAAGAAAATCATACAATAAGTAGATGATCGAACGACAAAAACATAAACTGAAATAAGAATGTGTCCGTCTAAACTGAATTCACTAAGTTAGTTGTAAGTGCTTCTAATATATACCGATATTTAATCTAATCATCGTTATCGTCCTCGTCCTCATCGTCATCGTCATCGTTCTCATCCTCATTCTCATCGTCGACTTCATCTATATCATCATCCTCATCGTCGACTTCATCTGTATCATCATCCTCATCCTCATCCTCATCCTCTTCTTCTTCTTCTTCTTCTTCTTCTTCTTCTTCTTCTTCTTCTTCTACTTCTTCTTCAGGCTCAATACTTGGGACAAGACGCCTCTTTCTCCCCTGGTTGACAGCTAAGTCTTGTATATCAACCTCTTCCTCCCCTCTATTTTCCTCAGCATGAGGTATATCGACATCTTCCACGTCCATGGTATCCGACTGTTGTCCCATATATTGGGGCTTCTCGATCTGGTCCTCTTGGTATGCTGGGTCTCCAACGTTGAATGTATTTCTAGATTTAATCTTGCATACTGCCCACCAGTCAAATCGATCTCTACGACGCCTTGGGTAGCTTGTATGGTAGACTTGAACAGCCTGACTTGCTATCGCAAACGTGTCGGACCCTCTATACCTCCTGCGATGATTTATATCGACGAATCCAAATTGTTTATCGATTCTCCAACCGATATTTGGTCTCGTATCGAACCACTCACATTTGAACATCACAATATGCATATCATATGGGGCACTATATTGTAAATCTACAATCTCCCGAAGCACTCCATAATAGTCAAAGTCCGGCTCGTCGTCATAGATGGTGCCTCTTATGCAAATACCAGAATTCTTGGTATCGAAGCCGTCATTGAGAAATTCGGCATTTATAGCATGCTGAGTTGACTTAAACTTGAAGCCATTAACGACATAGCCTGACAAAGTCTTTGCATGCTTCTTCGGTCCCAATGCCAAATAACGAATGCTCTCATTTATGAGTGTTGTTTCAGGCAATAAAACCTGTAAACATGTATTGATAATTTAAATATTTTAGCTGCATATATTTTAATGGTAGCCGCATAACATATTATCTCAGTTACTTACGTATTTACGAAACCAGGACGGAAAGGTACAATCAACCTCTCTTTGAAGTCCCTCATCTGTAATATATGGTGTCCTCATTTTGACTTCACCTCTAAATACACTGTTAGAGAGAATAAAAATAAGTGTAGTCACTTAATTCACCAAATTAGAGATTATAACGAGGCGTAGTCACTTACTTCTCCAAATCTCTCACTTCTTGTATGTCACAATTTAACAAGACATATCGGTGAGCGGTATCATACTCATCGTCGGTCAACCACCGTTTCTTACTAGCCCCAATAGGCTTGCCCCTTAAATTGAATATACCTCCATCCTCAACGTCTTCTTCATTCCTTTGAGGTCTATTTCGATTTGTCTCGACATGAGTATCAAAATAAATGGAGCAGAAATTTGACACCTCCTCGATAAGATATGATTCGCATATCGAAGCCTCTATATGAGCCTTGTTGCCAACTTTCTTCTTTAGATGGTGTAGGTACCTAAAGAGACAAATTATCTTGAGAATTAACAATGAATTGTAAAATCCACTTAAATTTCACTTAAATTATATCGATTTTTATTTACCTTTCAAAGGGGTACATCCATCGATAATGAACAGATGCACCGACACGGGCTTCGTATGCTAGATGAATCGGTAGATGCTCCATGCTGTCGAAAAAGCTCGGTGGAAATATTTTCTCTAACTTGCAGATTGTTAAGACAATCTTCTCCTCAAGTTGTACCATATGTTGCACCGTCAGCTTAGTTGAACAGATATCCCTGAAGAATGTAGACAGCTCGGCCAACGGAACCCATACAGCAGAAGGCAACAACTCTCTCAAAGCAATGGGCAGTAATCTTTCCATAAACACGTGGCAGTCGTGACTCTTCATTCCCGTTAGCTTGCGTTCATTGAGATCAACGCATCTAGACAAATTCGAAACATAGCCGTCGGGAAATCTTAAATTAGATATCCACTTACAGATTATTAATCTATCTTCCTTGCTCAATGTGTATGGCGCTATAGGCTTACTTAATTGTCCACCAGCACCCTTTGTATCAAGTTCAGATGAGGACGCTTGCATATCTCGGCTATGTCTTGTCTTGCTTTTGGATTGTCCTTCGTCTTTCCTTTAATATCCATGACGGTATTGAAGACATTATCGAACACGTTCTTTTCGATATGCATGACATCAAGATTATGCCTTATAAGATTATCTTTCCAATAAGGCAAGTCCCAGAAGATACTCCGTTTGGTCCAGTTATGGCTTTGTCCGAACCCCTCGACACGATGGTTCGATGGATCTTCCATTGCGGTGGGCAATTCCTTTACAGCTTCCCAAATATCGTATCCCGAAAATCTGGCAGGAGGTTGAGAAAATTCTTGTTTTCCATATCTGAACGCGTCCTTATTCTTTCTCCAAGGATGGGTCGCGGGCAGAAATTGACGGTGACAGTCAAAGAAAGAAGTTTTTCCTCCATGCCTAAGGCGGAACGCCTTACTATTTTCCATGCATATCGGACAAGACATGTTGCCGTGCGTACTCCATCCCGACAGCATACCGTATGCTAGAAAATCATTGATTGTCCACATGAGTGAAGCTCTCATCTGAAAGTTCTGTTTCCTGGAAATATCATAGGTCGTGACGCCGATCTCCCATAGCTGTTTCAGCTCATCCACCAACGGCTGTAAATATATATCAATGTTCTTCGTCGGATTTTTAGGACCGGGTATGATAGCTGTCAGAAACATATAAGGAGTCTTCATACACATCCATGGTGGCAGATTGTAAGGGGTAAGAATGACCGGCCAGCATGAGTACTGAGATCCCGACTGTCCGAAAGGGGCGAAGCCATCAGCACATAGCGCCAGGCGTACATTTCTAGGCTCTGCAGCAAAATCTGGATGACACAAATCAAAATGTTTCCACGCCTCTCCATCCGAAGGATGTGACAATTCTCCTTCGTCCTTTATGCGTTCTTCGCTGTGCCACGTCATGTGTTCTGCTGTATTTAGAGACATATACATCCTCTGCAAGCGCTTCGTGATCGACAAGTAATGCATATACTTGTAAGGACGTCATTTTCTAGTCGACTTTTCTTTTCCCTGTACTGGCTTGTAACGATCCGCATTACAGAAGCTGCAACTTTCTGATACGCAATTCTCTTTGTAGTACAACATGCATCCGTTGCGACAACAATCTATCTTCTCGTACCCCAGTCCCAGTTGTCGGACCATCATCTTTGACTTATAGAAGTTTTTTGGTAGCTCTTTTGATTCCTTCGGTAACACCTCCTTGATTACTTCTGTGATCCGATTATAGCAAGCTTGTGGCAAGTTAAAATCAGACTTTATGTTCAACAACCGCATCGTCGCTGACAGTGCGGAATGAGTCTCACAACCAGGATATAGAGAAGTATCTGCGTCCTGAAACATGTCATAGAACTCCTTCGCCTCGGGATTAGGATCCTCCGGATCAAAATTAGGCCCTGCCGCATCATACACCATATCTCGTGCAAGGTTCTGCAGATCTCCATAATCAACAGAGCATCCGTGGTCTTCGATGACATCCGTTGCAGCATTATCATCAAAAGCATAAGTAGCAGCTTTCGCAGCCTGTCTTTCCGAATATAGTTCACCTTGCGATGACCACAGGCCGTAATTACGTACGAAACCCTTACGGGTCAAATGATCTCTCACAGTCACCACTTCTTCGTAACGTCTATTGTGACATTTAACACATGGACACTTAATTTTGTTACCGTCCATGTACTGAGCTTTGCTCATTGCATAATTAAGAAATACTTCCACGCCTGTCTGAAAATCGTCACTCACACCAATTCTACTCTCGTGTTGCCGTTTGTACATCCATGTACGATCAACAAAATAATGACTCATCCTCAATTTGGATGTGAAAATCTGTATCGTAAGACAAACTAAACATAAGAATAGCCCGATACCGATACTCATAAATTTGGATTAGGGTTAGGATGTTAGATATAAGTGAACTAGGTGATGTAGAGTACAATATAGGGAACTGTGAATGGACTGAAAGTTGCACATGAGAAGGTTCAATGAAGGGCCCATAAATGGGTTCACATGATAAGTTAGTAAGAATCCACATCACTATACATACTCCCCCGTCTCAGGAGTGTGTCTGGCTCCTATTTAGAACAGCACAGGTCACAACATGTCCAGAATAGCAAAACAGAGCTCTACAATGTATATCGGTATCGGACTATTCCTACGAGTATTGGTATCGGCGATATCAATACTCGTGTGAATAGGAGATTGCAATATAAGTCTAAGCTATCTAGCTAACATGTATACTTGCATTTACATTGTATCATAACTTGTATCTAGTTACCTTGCTAATCATGTATATACTCTTAACATATATGTGAAGACACTATACTAACATGTATTTAAATCAAGGTTCAAAGTATCGGTATCGGAATCGGTATCGGACTATATATTCCTACGAGTATTGGCATCGGCGATATCAATACTCGTGTGAATAGGAGATTGCAATATAAGTCTAAGCTATCTAGCTAACATGTATACTTGCATTTACATTGTATCATAACTTGTATCTAGTTACCTTGCTAATCATGTATATACTCTTAACATATATGTGAAGACACTATACTAACATGTATTTAAATCAAGGTTCAAAGTATCGGTATCGGAATCGGTATCGGACTATATATTCCTACGAGTATTGGCATCGGCGATATCAATACTCGTGTGAATAGGAGATTGCAATATAAGTCTAAGCTATCTAGCTAACATGTATACTTGCATTTACATTGTATCATAACTTGTATCTAGTTACCTTGCTAATCATGTATATACTCTTAACATATATGTGAAGATACTATACTAACATGTATTTAAATCAAGGTTCAAAGTATCGGTATCGGAATCGGTATCGGACTATATATTCCTACGAGTATTGGCATCGGCGATATCAATACTCGTGTGAATAGGAGATTGCAATATAAGTCTAAGCTATCTAGCTAACATGTATACTTGCATTTACATTGTATCATAACTTGTATCTAGTTACCTTGCAATATAAGTCTAAGCAATCTAGTATTGGTATCGGCGATATCGGTAGTATCGGCGGTATCGGATCGAAGTATCGGATTTTTTTGGTATTTGAAAACAAATAATTATTAATAAATTATTTACATTTAAAAACATATAATTTATACATTTAGGCATAATTTTAAGTGTTTTAAGTATTATTTCTTAGTAGTTTTGAATTAAATGAAATTAAATTAAATGAAATAGTATTATTTCTTAGGATCGGGACATGCCAAACCGTATCCGTATCGGGGAATGCAACCCATTCCCCACCCCCCCGACCCCCTGCCCCCATTCAACACCCCCCCCCCGACCCCCCTGCCCTCTCCATTACCCACCCCCCCTCGACCCCCCTGCCCCCATTCCCCACCCCCCCGACCCCCCCTGCCCTCTCCACCCCCCACCCCCTGCCCCCCGACCCCCCTGCCCCCATTCCCGACCCCCCCCGACCCCCCTGCCCCCATTCAACACCCCCTCCGACCCCCCTGCCCTCTCCACCCCCCACCCCCCCGAGCCCCCTGCCCCCATTCCCCACCCCCCCGACCCCCCCGACCCTCATTCCCCACCCCCCCACCCCCCCTGCCCCCATTCCCCACACCCTCCCGACCCCCTGACCCCATTCACCACCACCCCCCCCCCGCCCTCTCCACCCCCCGCGAAGCCGACCCCCCCCCACTCCCCCCCCCCCCCCGGCCCCAAAACCCAAAATTAGAGAAAGAGAGAGAGAGAGAGAGAGAGAGATACCTGGTAGAGAGAGAGAGAGCCGCGAGAGAGAGAGAGAGAGAGAGCCGCGCGCGAGAGAGAAAGAGCTGCGAGAGAGAGAGAGAGTTTTGGGGGGAATGAAAAATTCCCTCCCGTCGGTTCAATTTAAGTTAGGGCACAGAACCTAGCGACGGAATAGCGACGGAATAAATTAGTCGCTAACCGTCGCCAATTAAAAGGTGTTTTTCGACGGATATATCCGTCGCCAGTTAGTCGCTAAAGTTCCCGCCAATGTTTTAAAGATTTTGCCGCCAACATTTGCGACGAATAAGCGACGAAAAAGAATCCGTCGCTAACGTTCGTCGACTTAGCGACGGAAACCCGACAAATTTTTACATTTAAAATTGGAAAAAATTATGTTATGTTGTCTGTCGCTAATCCGTCGCTAAGATGTCGGAAACTGGTCGCTATTAGCGACGGAATCCGTCCGTCGCTAAACTTCCGTCGGTAAAGTGGGGTATTTTAGTAGTGTGTCACACCACTAGTGTAATCTTGATCATAGCTTAGAACTGAGTCTGTATATCATTATTGATAGGATACCGGACATCTATATCTTCATACTAGTATTCTTGTTTTGCTCGAGGCAAGTACATCTACACACTCATTTACTGTCTTTTAATGCTAGAACATGTATTAACCCTGTTAAAATACTGCTTTCTGGATAACTGCAAGTTAAATCTTCACATGTTACATTAAATTGGTCCTACCATGCTTAGGACAGTTATCATATCTTTATATGCTTCTTACTGGTTCTCAGCACATGTTTCACTATGCTTTATACGGCTCTGAGTATTCACATGTTTTGTACTGCTCCCAGTACCTGCCGTGCTTATACTGCTCCCAGTATTTCCCACATGTTTTACTGTTCTCGTATCTCTCACATGTTAGAATATGGGTTATGGGGAAACTGACAGTTGAGTACGTGATCACGACCCCCTTCTCCGTACGTATGTACCGAGCAAGGTTGACATTTTATATGTATACCTTGTCGTAGGCTTTATCTCAACGCAAATTTGTGCGTATGTACATCTGTCGCCGTTTCACTTGTACGGAAGTACATTTCATTATGTGCCCTCCAGCACATTGTACATCTATTGACCGATCACGTACTTGCTACAGTTTTAAACATTACATATACATCTGTCTCTATGACATATGTATCCTTGCCATGATAGATTATGAGA
Source organism: Iris pallida (assembly GCA_029216955.1). Taxonomy (NCBI): domain Eukaryota; kingdom Viridiplantae; phylum Streptophyta; class Magnoliopsida; order Asparagales; family Iridaceae; genus Iris; species Iris pallida. The sequence goes on from JANAVB010021798.1 coordinate 18,559,087, forward strand.
TATACCATGATTCCAGATATGCCATGTTCCCTGTGTTACTATGATATTGTGATCCCAGTCGTACCATGAGGCCATGTTTTCCAGTATTTCCTGTTTTATAGACTTATCACACCATGTTTCTTGTTGTACATCTCTTTCATTATATGTTCAGTACTTTAGTTGTAGAGGTTGTACTTGCTCCCGTCCTGACAGGATAACGTTGTAGGTTCACTTTTCGAGGATGAAATGCTATGTGTTACATATTATGGCACTGATTTTGAGGACCTGGCCTTGCTCCAGTAGAGGCCCCAGCGGAGAACCTTGCTTAGTTATCTTTCTTGTGTTTTGGGACTTAGACTTTGTCTGTACTTATATTTGGTTACTGGACTTTGTCTCCAGTTAGATACTTTGGTTATGTATTATTAAGTCTATGCTCATGTTACCTTCGCTTATAGATGCTGTGTTGTGATGAACTTTAAATGTGATTTTAGAACTGTTAATAACTTAGATCATTTATTGTCTATTCATAGAACAGCTTACTACGCTTTAACCAAACGTAGGCTGGACATGGCTCGGCCCGGCCCAACAATTTGGGTAACGGGTCGTGACATGTTTTTTTTGGTGGCCCATGCAGGTCCAGACTTAAGTTGTTTGGTTACGTTATTGTACCAAACATGCCTGTAATTAGGATCTAGGACAACTTGATAACACTAGGATGACATTTAGAACACCTAGAGGATTTCTAGGATTGCAATATAGGAGAACTCATCACAGCATAGGACCGTTAGCTATAATTAGCCTCTTGTTTGTATTTCAGTAGGTCAATTTAGACCAAGTTGGTACCCTTGGGATGACCCCTGAGGATCTCACTCTAATCTCACTCTAATCTTATCTAGAAATTAGTTTCCACTTATTTCCATTTGCTCCTCTTTAAATTCGTTGTTGAATTTAATTTCTGATTTTGTTGTTAACTTTGATCTTGCATCGTGATAAATTTTGTGGATTGAATTGTGATATATTCTGATAAGGTAAACGTCTGTTTTAGTTATGGAGTTTAGAATTTATCGCAGCCATATTAGCTGGTATGACAAAAACATAGAGCCTGATTTCGGATATATTATCCTATTCATAGAATTTAGATTTTCTCGCAGCCATACCGGTTGGCGTGGCGAGGATTCTAGATAATATGATTTTAGGGAGTATACCTTAGTTATGACTCTATCGTTTATTGCATCTACGCTTACTGGTGGGGCGAAAATTCTGGCAACATGATTTCAGGAAGACGTATATGGTTATCAGATCATATCTCAACTTGGTTCACTTTGTTATGACCGAATGAGCTAGAATAAATTCTTATTATTATTATTCCTTCCCGTCTTGATCAACTCTGATCTATCTATATCTACAACTAGGATTATAGGCTCTCTAAGACTCTCCAACAGGGTTGTTTTCATGTTCTCTTTTTGGACATAATTATTTTTGTGTTCCATCTTTCCTATGACTTGACTAAACTCTTCTTCGTTAACCTTTGGATAATTCTTCTCGTTATAAATCTCATTATCTTTGTACCATTCTTGGAGATATTCCAATAAACTTTCCTGTCTTGCTTGACCTTTAACTTGTTTGGACACTGTTATGGATTGCTTAACCCAGCCTTAGGCCTTGTTACCTTCTACTTGATAGACGACCGAAATAGCCAAACCTTATTGACTGATCCTGTAGTATAACTATAAATGTATTGTGTGATTGTGATAAGTACTTTTCCTAGGGATTGGTTAGATTAAGCTTATAAGACAAGTATAAGTGACTTACTGTAGCAGACTTGGAAACCATTAAGAACGATTGCATTGATAGTATGACTTGATAATAGGGTATCTAAGATGGAGAAATGAGATCGTATATTGTTGTGACTATGGATTGAGGATTAGAATCTTATGCTTAGAATTTGAGGATTGAGCATTAAATGACTTTGATGACCAAGTGATTATGGGTTATCTATAGCTAATTACATGTGATTAGAGGGTAGATCGATACGTGGATTGATATGGAATAAATTAGAATGAGTTATCGTACTGCGTACGAGATCGGGAAGATATCAGAACGAGACAAAGACATATGTACATTGGTAATTAATAAATCGGGAGTTTTGAAATCGAGGATTTATATTCGGAGGACTTGTTGAGTAAAAAGAAGAAGGATCTACGCCAAGGATAAGAATTGAACGTATAATTTCAAGGAGAAATTGTATAAAAGGATTGACGACAAATAATGCTAAGGGCATGTGGATTGATAGAATATGGATACTTAGGATACTATAAGGAAATCCAGTATTTACAATTGAGGTTGGAAATATGGTTGATGATTAAGCATTATAGGTTTATAAACATACCCAGAAAAGGACCTATAGTTTAGGGTATACATAAATGTTTCAGGTTAGTATGGAAGATTTTAAAGGATATATGACATAGTTTATGATAGAAGGACTTTGTTGAACCTGAATCAAAAAGATTGTAAGAAGAAACAGAAGAGATGATTATAAGGATAGCAGATTGAGTATCGTAGCCAGAGCAGCTACATGTTATAGTTTGACCGGTTGGATGATTTTTAATTTCGAGGACGAAATTTTTGTAAGGTGGGTAGGATGTAAGCCCCCTGAATTTCAGGGCTGTTTTAATTTTTTCTAAATAAATTATTATCGATAAATATTTTATTTATTTAATTGTTTTTGATTATTAATGTACCTTTCCATGACTTTGACTTCTGGAGCGTCAGGGATGCCAATCCTTGGAAACTCTCTTCACGAGTTTTGAAGTAGACAAGATTATCTTCGTTTTGATATATCATGTCCCACTTGAATTCGTTCCCTTATGCTCTTTTTGTATCGCGCAAGTTCGGGTCAACTTAGACCGATTAATCGTTGAATATTATTCCCACATTTATTTTTGATCATCGTTTGCACGTTACCGTTGCTTTTAATTTAGGAGCGCCAGATCAGCCATTTTCTCGAAACCAACTTCTCATAAATGATCTACTCGAGACGCTCTCCACCCATGACCTTCGTGTCCCACTCAGACACTTCATTTTGTGCTCCATTTTCTTTGCACAACTTCCGGGTCAATTTAGGCCGATTTATTTTCTGCCGTGAAACCTGATTTAAATTCCAATTTAATTTCAGGACCCGACATCGATCCAGCCTGTCAACCCGAAGTATGGACGTGGCCCACTTGAAGCCTACTACCCACATGAAACTCGTGTCCCATTTATTGGAGTCCCCGTATATTATTTATTTACCCGTGTTCATAAATACGTATTTAATTCAATTATTGCACTCTGTCCGATTTTGACCCGACCCGGCTCGACTGAACCCGAACCCAAGCTCCACGTTGCTCTTTCATGACTGCCCGAGTACCCCACATAATTTCCCTATTTTTCCTATTTTTAATATCTATTTATTCTCTCTCTATTCTACAAATATCTCATTTAATATCCCTTATATATATATATACATATATATATATATAAAAATATCTCTCTCTTACACTCTCTCTCCAAACAAACACCACATCACCCCCTCCCCTCTCTCTTTACAGCAAAGAGCACCCCCCCCTTAGCCGACCTCCTATTCCCTCTCTCAAATATCTCTCGCTCACTATTCTCACTCTCTCTTTCTATTTACACCCTCACACATATAAACATACACACACACACACATACATCTCTCTCTTACTCTCAACACACACAACCACGACCACCACCATCCTGCCCGAGCACCACCACAGCCCACTCCGGCCGAACCCTCCCCCATGGCCGAGAGTCTCCTCCCTCTTCTCCTCCTCCTCTTCCTCTATTATTTTCCTCTTCCCATCACCCTCACCATCATCTTCCCACCACCGCCACCACCTCCACAAGCCGCCGCCACCGCCGCACAGCCCCCCTCGCCGTGCCCCGGCGACGCGCCGCCGCACGCCGCCGCACCACGCGCCGCAGCAGCAGCTGCGAGCAGCAGCAGCATGCGGCAGTAGCTGCCGCGTCGCCCCCGCGCGCGCGCATGGGCGCGTGGCGCGCGCCCCCGCGGCCGCCACCGGCCACCGGCGACCCCCCCCACCGGCGCGCACGCCTCCGGTGAACACCCCCCTGGCCACCGCCATCCTCCCCGACGTGTGAAACACACGATTCGTGCGTTTTGAACGAGATCCCGTCGGCGCGCGCGAGTTTGGAACTCAGAATTCGCGTTCCGTCGTAGCAACTTCGTGCGCCTTTTCTGGGAGATCCGACCGTTGGATTGGCGATTTCTTTGCTCCGTCGCAATCTCGGTATATCCATCTTCACTCCTGTCAATTTTCGTCCGTTAATTTTATCGTTTGATACCTCAAAACTGGCCACCAAGTTGACGTTTTAAATTGAACTGTTTTTGGACAGTTTCGTGACGCCAACTTCGCGGGTTCGTATCTTCGTCGTCGCAGCTCCGTTTTGCGCGCCGTCAGTTCCGGTGCACAGCTGGTATAACCCTCTTCCTGCCTCCTTTAGGTTTCGTTTCATTATAAGCACGTTTGGTCGGTCGAATTCGACGCCAAAGTTGGCCGTCCGAATTCTTTAATTTACACTTGTTAAATTCTATTTTTGAACCCGGGACTCCGGATTCAATTTCTGACACCACCAGTAGACTCGTGGCGTCGTTTTGGCATGTTTTCATATAAAATTTGCTTGATTTGGAGAACGTGGGCCCTGGCACGCATTTCGGTGCAAAGCGGGTCCCACTTTTCGGGTCAATGGGTCACTTTGAGTTCGGCTCATCGGAATTCCATTCCGGATATACTGTTGAGTTCGTATCATCATTCTGGACTCGTTGACATATAATTTGCTGAGTTTTGAAGACGATTGCTCCGGCACGCATTTCCGTGCAAATCGGATAGCAAGTGTCGCGTCAACGTATCATTTTGAGATCGGCACATCGGAATCCAATTCCGGATATACCGTTGGGTTCGTATCATCATTCTGGATTCGTGGACATATAATTTGCTAGGTTTTGTAGACTTCTATCCTGACACGCTTTTCGATGCAAAGTGTATCCAACGACGGACATCATTTTGACCCGAAATTACCGTTTTGCCCCTGTATCCAAATTGGACTTATGGGTAGGCTATCCTAGCTGATTTGACCATTCTGGACACGTTGGGGATATTTATTTTATCATCCGACAACATCTGTAGATTTTGATTATGTATTATCCTTCATTTATAATTAATTATTTTTCTAGATATTGTTACTTTCTGGTTTTGAATTTTTATATATATTTTAATTGCTGTAAAAATCTTGGAAAAATGGTATTTAAATATTATGTTAATTTAGCTAATTTATTATAATTTTTCTAGCATTTAATAAGTACTTTTGGTATTTTATAAAAATAGGAAAACAGAACTCATTTTCAGTATATTTATGTTTGCTGATTTTTAATAAATATTTATGAGGGTTTATAAATCCCAAAAAATTAGTATAAATTTCTATAATTAACAAGGATTATTTTGGTACTTTATTTTATATATATTTGAGCTTTTTGTCTATCTCAAAAATTGTTGGAACATAGTGTACAGTAGATTTAATTATTGAATAATTACGACTTGCAACGTTTTATGTTGTTTTGTGTTTTAGTCGTATTGGACCTCACCCCGTACTAGTATAAAGACCCTAGGAATTTAGTTTGTGTATACTGGCACTCCATATTAGACTTTTATGCTAGATCCCCATTTAGTTAGTATCCAGTCAGGAGTCGTGTCACACCACTAGTGTAATCTTGATCATAGCTTAGAACTGTGTCTGTATATCATTATTGACAGGATACCGGACATCTATATCTTCGTACTAGTATTCTTGCTTTGCTCGAGGCAAGTACATCTACACACTTATTTACTGTCTTTTAATGCTAGAACATGTATTAACCCTGTTAAAATACTGCTTTCTGGATAACTACAAGTTAAATCTTCACATGTTATATTAAATTGGTCCCTACCATGCTTAGGACAGTTATCATATCTTCACATGCTTCTTACTGGTTCTCAGCACATGTTTCACTATGCTTTATATGGCTCTGAGTATTCACATGTTTTGTACTGCTCCCAGTATCTGCCGTGCTTATACTGCTCCCAGTATTTCCTACATGTTTTACTGTTCTCGTATCTCTCACATGTTAGAATATGGGTTATGGAGAAACTGACAGTTGAGTACGTGATCACGACCCCCTTCTCCGTACGTATGTACCGAGCAAGGTTGACATTTTATATGTATACCTTGTTGTAGGCTTTATCTCAACGCGGATTTATGCGTATGTACATCTGTCGCCGTTTCACTTGTACGGAAGTACATTTTATTATGTGCCCTCCAGCACATTGTACATCTATTGACCGATCACGTACTTGCTACAGTTTTAAACATTACATATACATCTGTCTCTATGACATATGTATCCTTGCCATGATAGATTATAAGATATACCATGATTCCAGATATGCCATGTTCCCTGTGTTACTATGATATTGTGATCCCAGTCGTACCATGAGGCCATGTTTTCCAGTATTTCCTGTTTTATAGACTTATCACACCATGTTTCTTGTTGTACATCTCTTTCATTATATGTTCAGTACTTTAGTTGTAGAGGTTGTACTTGCTCCCGTCCTGACAGGATAACGTTGTAGGTTCACTTTTCGAGGATGAAATGCTATGTGTTACATATTATGGCACTGATTTGAGGACCTGGCCTTGCTCCAGTAGAGGCCCCAGCGGGGAACCTTGCTTAGTTATCTTTCTTGTGTTTTGGGACTTAGACTTTGTCTGTACTTATATTTGGTTACTGGACTTTGTCTCCAGTTAGATACTTTGGTTATGTATTATTAAGTCTGTGCTCATGTTACCTTCGCTTATAGATGCTGTGTTGTGATGAACTTTAAATGTGATTTTAGAACTGTTAGTAGCTTAGATCATTTATTGTCTATTCTTAGAACAGCTTACTACGCTTTAACCAAACGTAGGCTGGACATGGCTCGGCCCGGCCCAACAATTTGGGTAACGGGTCGTGACAAGAACGGAGGGTGACATGACATAAACTTAGGTCGCCTAACCATTCTAAGTGGAAATACATTTTGATAACAGAGCATGGTCGCATGACTTCCAAGTAAAGTCACGATAAAAGTACCTCAGTAGTGAGTCTAAATACTATATAATATTCTTCAGTATCGAGTGAGTATATAGCATATAGTCTATCGTTCCCCAATAGTGAGCGAGTCTACGATAGATAGGGAGGTAGTCAACGCCCAATCGTGTTCTTTCCGCCAATGTACTATATAGTGTAACTAATAACTGTTAAGTCTTCTAGCATGTAGCTATTAGCAGTTTATACCTAGCTATGTGCACGGGTGATCAGCAATACGCAAGTACCTCTACATGCTACTCATATCTCACACATATTTTGTGGCACAGTCTGACAAAGTTTATGATAATACACTAACAAACGGTAGTCCCTTAACTCTAGGTCCATATACAAATTGAAAGACAAGAAGGAAATATGACTAGCATTTGCATCATGTATAACTGAAAAGCAAGTAAGTAAATCAAGAACAATATCAAAGATGCAACTGGATGAACTGGAAATAAACATATAGTAAATATGCAACAACTAAACAATAAAGATGCAGATTAAATAAAACAGTAAATATGGCAAGGTATCTTGCTTGGTGGTGTGCGATGATCTGACAAGTCCCACTTTGTCCAATAGTATCACGATGTGCACCCGGTATAAGGGCATGAATGCGTGACAGCGCCCAGCCTACTCCGAAGAATCGATGGTAGAACGCTGTTCTAGGTCGCTAACTAACAACTCACACAATAATATAATGTACATGTCATAGAATCTCAACTCCGAATGGAGGACAAGTAAAGATATAGTAATACTCAGTCACAGTCTAAGCACAATAAGATAACACAGAAGTCTAGATAACTAATAAGACTAAACAACAACAACTACTAAATAAAATACTAAATAATAATATCTCAAACAATCTCAAATACAAAGTCAAATATCTCTACTTATTATAATTCAAGTCAAAACATGAAATCTAAAATAAGTTAAGCTAGTGTAACGCCCCAGTCCCAAAATACTTAGGACTAGGTACGTATCCATGCCAACTGCATACATACGAAGTATACTCCAATATATGGAACCCTCGTATGAATACATAAGCTGTAAAATACAGTAAATCCAGAATAACTAAATCTCATCCACTAGATAAATAAATGATATAAAAGCAACTTTGAATTTGTCATGTATACAATCGTTGGGCGGAGACAAAGTCCACTACCAACTGTCTCAAATAAAATTTACAAGAAGTGATCGATAAAATAACGAGACGAACCAAGCGCAATCGTCTTCAAAAGAATGGAAAAGATCACGGCCTTGGCTAGAACACCTGCAAATTCACAGAAGCACATACCTGGAGAGATAACCAGGTCCTCAGAGGGACATAACAAGATACAGGAAGAACATGCCATAAATACTGAATACAAAATATGCCACGAAGAAAGTAAGTGACAAGACAACAATAAGGTAATCTAACCGTACTACGGTGTTCATGCAGTTAAGAACAAACCTCCAACGCATGGGCACTCTGGCTCAGTAGCAGTAATCTCAGGTATGGCCCATCAGGATACCAGGGACCTCAAAGCATAACATTCATCGAATGTCAGAGGCCAGCAGTAAATCAGTATCATGATCCAGGACCGTATCTCCCGTGGAGATAACCGGCAATAGGAAAGTGCATACTTGGCCCATACGTTAAGGAACTGTTCTTCCCACCCAATGCCTAACAGAGTCACATCCATGTCTCATATACCTCTACTAACTGCTAAGTCTCCTAACATGCCTCTATTAGCAGTTAGCCCTATCGCATGCGCATGGGGGATCAGCCCACACACAAGAACCTCTACATGCTACTCATCTCATACATCCTCGTGGTACAACTGTGTCAAGGTATATGCGATAAACTACAGACGGTAGTCTCTAAACTCTAAGTCCACATGCAATCAACGGATAATAACAAAGTATATCTAATATCACTGAGCAGACAGTAAATCAAGAACGGTAAGAACTGAAAATAAATAAACAGTGATATATAATAAAATACAAACTAAATATAAACAGTATAATGGCAATGTATCTTGCCTGAGGTTATGTGCAAAAGAGAATAATCCAGTAGCTCGAACAGACAAATAAACGAAGCACGAAAAGCCAAATCCTGCAGATGACTCCGGATGCTGCAAAAAACATCACGAACGAGTTTGGAACAAAAGATATGCCTAGGAAACGCCTGTCCAAAAGTCAAATTCTGGAACAGGGGCAAAATCGTAATTTCGGGTCAAAACGATATCCGCCGTTGGATCCGCTTTGCACCGAAATGCTTGCCAATATCTACGGTCTCTAAAGTCGTCAAACTACATGTCTACGAATTTATTTTGATGAGACGAACCCAATGGTATGTCCAATTTTGGAATCCGGTGGGCCGTGCACAAAATCGCCCGTTGAGTGGGATTGTGGGTCCGCTAAAATAGCGTCCCGATCAACGATCTCAGAATCGGACCAGACTTGGCTCACAGGACCAGAAAAATATTTCGAGTCCAATGGCGTAAGTTTCATCGCGATATGATGAGTGTGCACAAAGTTGTGACTTAATTTACAAAAGGTCGATACGGGGTATCTCGACGGATACGCACTGATTTTGTCGCGCACATGCAACGAAATTGGGTTCCGTCAGTTCCCACACGTCGACGACATCCATATGCGCTTTTCGATGCATATAGTGCGCGACCACGTCGCCCGGTTTGTCGGGGCGCACGCCGTATCGGGTGTTTTTCCACTTTTTGAAAACAGAACTTACAATTTTTTCGGGAAATTTTAACTACGTGTAACTTTTTACATACTAGATGAAAAGTGAATCCAGAAGGTGCGTTACAATCTCGGTTATGTTGTTTTTGACTATCTTCAATTAGTTTCTACAAAATTTTAATGTACAGAACGAAAATTGGTCGACAAGTTGGTATTTTCCAACAGTTTTTAATAATTCAGAAAAGTAGTTTTTCTCCAACTTCGTCTCGATTTTTCGAGCAAGTTGGATGGCCATGTCGAAATTCACTTGGGGTATCTCGAAGAGGGTCATGTGGGCTTTCTACACGAATTTACGGAATCAAAAACGAACAAGAATTGACAGAGAAATTGATCGGGGAAGTGGGATACCTTAAAGTGGGAATCTGTTGTTGTTGTTGTTGCCGTGACGATCGGGAGGCGGAGATGCTATCGCTCCAGCGAGGCTAGCACGCACGCCAAGGAGAGGGAGGAGGATGGAGGATAGAGGAGGAAGAAGATGGAGAAGAAATTAGGTTTTTAGGGTTTTCCAAAACTTATATATATAACTAATATATATATAAATATGTGGGAGGGGGGTCGGCCTCTTATTAGAGGTTGCTGTTGCTATTGGAAAAGGGGGCGGCCATGCTGCTTGTTACCCTTTTATGGGGGCGCACAAAGCTGCTTATTTAGTTGCTTTGTAGGTTGGGGTGGTCGGCCAGGTGGTGGGGCCGACCACTCCATGCAATGTTATTATTATTATTATTTTTTCTTTCTTTCTTTCTTCCTTATCTTTTCAAACTTCAATATATATATCAATGTTATTATTATTATTATTTTTTCTTTCTTTCTTTCTTCCTTATCTTTTCAAACTTCAATATATATATATATATATATATATATATATATATATATATATATATATATATATATATATATATATATATACACCAAAAATCTATTTAAAATCCAACTACCATTTAAAATTCAACTATCCAATTATTTAATATATTTGAGCATATCTACATATATATATAAATTCAATCCTTAATAAATCAACTCAAATAATAATAATATTTAAATAGGAAAACATGTTTATTAAATTTTTCACAAAATAACTTTAATAATAATAATTTTATAAAAATCGTCCAATGGGTGAACTCATACCGTACACCCTCATCCGGGTCCAGAAATTGTAAAATTTTGTAAAATATTATTTTATTATTAAATGTAGATTTTTGTACCGAAAGTCAATAAATATTCAACAAGTTATAAAAATAATTTAAAAATATTGTACATACACAAAATATTCCTATGTGGCCACATTAGTCACCCCACATGCTCACATGGGCTTAGAATTTGGTTCGGGCCCAGTTCGGACTGAATTGAACAAACCGGGTCATCTAAAAATTAATATATAAAATAATATTTAATTAAAATACTTTAAATAAGTCCATTCACAACTCTGTCTGGTTTTCCTAGTTTGGTCATCATCATGGCTAGGCTTCCCCCGGCATGACTGGTACACTTGTCAAGGCACACTGCTACATCTTTCGGGCCAAAATTCATGGTAGTCTCGCGTTCCAAAATTCAATAATGGCTAAGGTCATTTCTAATAAAAAAATCATAATTTGCATAAATTACTTTTTAAGTCTAATAAAATAATAAAATAATAATAATAAATAGGGGATTTTACATCCTACCCAACTTACAAGAATTTCGTCATCGAAATTTAGGATTAATAGGGTAGATAGGATTGAGGGACAGGAAAAGTTCGTCAATACCAAAATACAATTAAATTTTGGAGGAGGCGATAAAACGGCGTTCAACACCACCATGCAATAGAAAATTATGGAGTCGATATATAGAAAAAATATCATGGTTATGGAATTCAAATAAGTATTGCTAGTGAAGGTAACAAAATTTTGAATATCCAATTTTAGAGAACGGTAAAGAATTGAGTAGACCAAAGAGAATAAATTAGACATTCGGGAGGTATGGTTCCTTGAGAGAAAACTGGATACTAATCATCTAGGTTGAGAGTTAGATTTAAGTGAATAATTAGAATCTTTCTCGAGTGCTCCAGAATAATTGGGAGGGCACGATAACAATTCTAGAGTTGAAGAATGAGGGGTAGTTAAAGGCGAGGATTCAGCCACATGAGTCGGTCGGTGGCTATCTACATTTGTGTATAGATAACTGATAGGGCAACCAGAGATGATACCTTGAGTCTATCTTAGCAAGTACAGTGCCTTGTCTTTTCAAAATAAGTAAAAGACACGAACAACAAAGGTTTCAAAGACGGTGTTATATATTGAGTACGAATTGCGGATTTCATAGGCGACGAAAATAATTTCAAAAGAGAATTGTCAAGGCTGTCGCGGATGAGACTCTAAGGCAAGTTTACTATATCTCCATCCACGTAGAATAATATGTGATAAGTGAACCAAAGTGCAATAGGTTGATCAGACCATCATGCACCGATTCTGATTAGACAATATGTTAGTGGGTGCACCCAATAAAATATGTCATGATCAAGCTTGATAACGAATAAGCTTGCAAAACTGAAGCTACATTAGCAGCATGAGATAGTCAAAATATGAGCAAGGGAGGTACTGATGAAGGAATTTTAAATAGTCCAAGATCTTTTAAAATCAAGGCTCGCCCGAAGTTTGGGCCTATACAGTTGTCCCAGTGTTTCTTCATTTATGGCTTGGTAGACTAGATAAGGTAGGGTCCTCTGAATTTATAGTCTAAGTGAACTTACCAATGTGGTTCACAAAGGAAAAGGTTTGTTAGGTGGTGATGTATTCTACCCAACTTACAAGAGTTAAGCTAGCAGTGTGATGGGACAATGGGTCAAGCAATCAAGATAAAGTACAAATTTAAGCATTTACGGAATTAAGTAGAACAAAATCATATATCGGTCGAAAGAATTAAGTCGAGATGGAATACCCTATCCGTGGTCAAAAATATATCGGTATCATGGTAAAGGTTATAGTTTGGCCATTTTGACCATAAGGTCATATCAAGAAATAGAGTACAAGGAGATAGGTTTTGGTGGGACATGATATGTCTACAGGAAGGTGGGCTTGTCTAGGTCTTATATATGAAATTTGTTAGAAGGAAAAGTGTAGTGTTGTACTCCAAATATACAAGTCACGGTAGGGGACGCCAGAATATTAAAAATAGAAAGTGGGAGTTCACGAGGTGATAATTAATGCACAAAACAAAGAAGATCAAGTTAAAGCATGAAATAAAATTAATTAAAGAATCCAGTAAAAATAATAATTTAGGGGCACGGTTCTAGTGAGAAGATAGTCTTCTAGATGAATACAGTCAAGGAACCATCAAATTATTATTCAAATGCAAATGGGTTAGAAGGTCGCAAAAAGATCTAGAATTGAAGGAAGGTCAAGTAAGCCGAGGTGGAAATACAGTCACATAGCTGGGTAGATGACTAACAACACTTGTGTATATACTACTATCATGGTTATGGGTGACATGGCAATTAGTGTGGAATACTCAATAGGGTTATCTTGGGGCCTACCATTAAAATTTAACTCAAGTTTCCTCCAAAGTTTCAAAATTAAACTTCCAAAAAAATAAACCACCAAAAATTTGTATTCACTCCAAGCCGTTCAAATTCATCATAAAAATTTAAATCACTCTCATAAATCTCAAAGCAAAATTTTATCACGTTACTACTAACCTTTTCCAAAATTAATGTTTAAATTCAACTATTTAACTCGAGTTCAAAATTTACGAATCCATAAAAATTTCATAATCAATCAAAAATTAACACTGTAAAATTTTCAAATAACCCATAATAAAACTCTTAGCATATTAAAAGAAATCTCAAAAATTAAGCTCAATGCTCTCATCAATTTTAACTTCTATTCATGCTAAGTTATTCCAACAAAATCTCGACCTTTAAATGGTAACTTCCTTTAATCAATCAAAATACTTTCCATCACATCCTTCAAAATTCTCCCAAAATTTTTAATATATGCAATCCCACATTAAACTAAATTTTCAAATAATCTTATCAGTCAAAATCTTTTTTTACCAAAAATCTAAATAGATTTGTAAATCCTCAATCATACGACACAATTTAAAATAAAGAAAAATTCTCAAAAAACGTTTTCAATTATTGTAAACCAAAATTTACCATCATTACTTCCACTTAAAATTCAAAATTTACTAAACACGAAAATCATAAGTTGTACAACTCAATTTAAATAATTCCTATGGCCATTTTTAAAAGCTAAGATCATTTTTAAACCAAATTTATAATTGTTCAAAGGTGTATAACTATAATACAATAAATCATAAACATCAAAACTCGAAAATTAAATAAGTTTTATATTTGTTCAAAGATATATATCTATCACCCAAAACTCATAAATATCACAACTCGAAAAGCAAATAAATTTTTTACTTGTGCAAGGATGTATACTATAATCCAATAAATCATAAATATCGAATCTTGAAAATCAATCAATTTCTTAAACTAAGTATGAAATTCTATAAATCCTCTAGTGTTTACTATTTAGAAATCTCAAGGTAAAAATCTTCCTTGGTATTATCCTACTTTACAAATTACTAATCATTAAATCACACTTTTAAAAAAAATATTTTAACTCAATTAGAGTCTTAAATGTATTCCAATTGCCAATATAACCATTCTAGCCATGTGTTTGACCTATGAGCATATACTAGTGTAGTCATCTTTCTAGTTGACACTAAGCACGAAAATAAGAATCAACGGTAGAAAGGAATCAAGCAAGATGCAGTTCAAGGAGGTCGAACAAGAGTTCGAAATTTGAAGCCAAGGAAAGAGGTCAAGCTGTATGGATGAGATTCCTAGATTCTAATCCTATGTTGCAGGCTCATATCGGAACAATTACGTAACCGAAGTGACAACTTGACCTGCATGGGCCACCACAAAAACATGTAACGCCCAAGTTCCAAAATACTTAGGACTAGGTACGTATCCATGCCAACTGCATACATACGAAGTATACTCCAATATATGGAACCCTCGTATGAATACATAAGCTATAAAATGCAGTAAATCCAGAATAACTAAATCTCATCCACTAGATAAATAAATGATATAAAAGCAACTTTGAATTTGTCATGTATACAATCGTTGGGCGGAGACAAAGTCCACTACCAACTATCTCAAATAAAATGTACAAGAAGTGATCGATAAAATAACGAGACGAACCAAGCGCAATCGTCTTCGAAAGAATGGAGAAGATCACGGCCTTGGCTAGAACACCTGCAAATTTACAGAAGCACACACCTGGAGAGATAACCAGGTCCTCAGAGGGACGTAACAAGATACAGGACGAACATGCCATAAATACTGAATACAAAATATGACACAAAGAAAGTAAGTAACAAGACAACAATAAGGTAATCTAACCGTACTACGGTGTTCATGCAGTTAAGAACAAACCTCCAACGCATGGGCACTCTGGCTCAGTAGCAGTAATCTCAGGTATGGCCCATCAGGATACCAGGGACCTCAAAGCATAACATTCATCGAATGTCAGAGGCCAGCAGTAAATCAGTATCAGGATCCAGGACCGTATCTCCCGCGGAGATAACCGGCAATAGGGAAGTGCATACTTGGCCCATACGTTAAGGAACTGTTCTTCCCACCCAATGCCTAACAGAGTCACATCCATGTCTCATATACCTCTACTAACTGCTAAGTCTCCTAACATGCCTCTATTAGCAGTTAGCCCTATCACATGCGCGTGGGGGAACAGCCCACACACAAGAACCTCTACATGCTACTCATCTCACACATCCTCGTGGTACAACTGTGTCAAGGTATATGCGATACACTACAGACGGTAGTCTCTTAACTCTAAGTCCACATGCAATCAAAGGATAATAACAAAGTATATCTAATATCACTGAGTAGACAGTAAATCAAGAACGGTAAGAACTGGAAATAAATGAACAGTGATATATAATAAAATGCAAACTGAATATAAACAGTATAATGGCAAGGTATCTTGCCTGAGGTTATGTGCAAAAGAGAATAATCCAGTAGCTCGAACAGACAAATAAACGAAGCAAGAAAAGCTAAATCCCGTTGATGACTCCGAATGCTGCAACAAACATCACGAACGAGTTTGGAATAAAAGATATGTAGGAAACGCCTGTCCAAAAGTCAAATTCTAGAACAGGGGCAAAATCGTAATTTCGGATCAAAACGATGTCCGCCGTTGGACCCGCTTTGCACCGAAATGCGTGCCAATATCTACGATCTCTAAAGTCGTCAAACTATATGTCTACGAATTTGTTTCGATGAGGCGAACCCAACGGTATGTCCAATTTTGGATTCCGGTGGGCCGTGCACAAAATCGCCCGTTAAGTGGGATTGTGGGCCCGCTAAAATAGTGTCCCGATCAACGATCTCAGAATCGGACCAAACTTGGCTCACAGGACCAGAAAAATATTTTGAGTCCAATGGCGCAAGTTTCATCGCGATATGATTAGTGTGCACAAAGTTGTGACTTAATTTGTAAAAGGTCAATACGGGGTATCTCGACGGATACGCACTAATTTCGTCGCGCACATGCAACGAAATCGGGTTCCGTCAGTTCCCACACGTCGACGACATCCATACGCGCCTTTCGATGCGTATAGTGCGCAACCACGTCGCCCGGTTTGTCGGGGCGCACGCCGTATCGGGTGTTTTTCCACTTTTTGAAAACAGAACTTACAATTTTTTCGGGAAATTTTAACTACGTGTAACTTTTTACATACTAGATGAAAAGTGAATCCAGAAGTTGCGTTACAATCTCGGTTATGTTGTCTTTGACTATCTTCAATTAGTTTCTACAAAATTTTAATGTACAGAACGAAAATTGGCCGACAAGTTGGTATTTTCCAACAGTTTTTAATAATTCAGAAAAGTGGTTTTTCTCCAACTTCGTCTCGATTTTTCGAGCAAGTTGGATGGCCATGTCGAAATTCACCTGGGGGATCTCGAAGAGGGTCATGTCGGCTTTCTACACGAATTTACGGAATCAAAAACGAACAAGAATTGACAGAGAAATTGATCGGAGAAGTGGGATACCTTAAAGTGGGAATATGTTGTTGTTGTTGTTGCTGCCGTGACGATCGGGAGGCGGAGATGCTATCGCTCAAGAGAGGCTAGCACGCACACCGAGGAGAGGGAGGAGGATGGAGGAGAGAGGAGGAAGAAGATGGAGAAGAAATTAGGTTTTTAGGGTTTTTCAAAACTTATATATATAACTAATATATATAAATATGTGGGAGGGGGGTCGGCCTCTTATTAGAGGTTGCTATTGGAAAAGGGGGCGGCCATGCTGCTTGTTACTCTTTTATGGGGGCGCACAAAGCTGCTTATTTAGTTGCTTTGTAGGTTGGGGTGGTCGGCCAGGTGGTGGGGCCGACCACTCCATGCAATGTTATTATTATTATTATTATTTTCTTTCTTTCTTCCTTATCTTTTCAAACTTCAATATATATATATATATATATATATATATATATATATATATATATATATATATATATATATATATATATATATATATATATATATATACACCAAAAATCTATTTAAAATTCAACTACCATTTAAAATTCAACTATCCAATTATTTAATATATTTGAGCATATCTACATATATATATAAATTCAATCTTAATAAATCAACTCAAATAATAATAATATTTAAATAGGAAAAATGTTTATTAAATTTTTCACAAAATAACTTTAATAATAATAATTTTATAAAAATCGTCCCAATGGGTGAACTCATACCTTACACCCTCATCCGGGTCCAAAAATTGTAAAATTTTGTAAAATATTATTTTATTAATAAAATGTAGATTTTTGTACCGAAAGTCAATAAATATTCAACAAGTTCTAAAAATAATTTAAAAATATTGTACATACACAAAATATTCCTATATGGCCACCTTATTTACCCTACATGCTCACATGGGCTTAAAATTTGGTTCGGGCCCAGTTCGGACTGAATTGGACAAACCGGATCATCTAAAAATCAATATATAAAATAATATTTAATTAAAATACTTTAAATAAGTCCATTCATAACTCTGTCTGGTTTTTCTAGTTTGGTCATCACCATGGCTAGGCTTCCCCCGGCATGACTGGTACACTTGTCAAGGCACACTGCTACATCTTCCGGGCCAAAATTCATGGTAGTCTCGTGTTCGAAAATTCAACAATGGCTAAGGTCATTTCTAATAAAAAAAATCATAATTTGCATAAATTACTTTTTAAGTCTAATAAAATAATAAAAATAATAATAAAAAATAGGGGGTTTTACAACTAGTCTCTCGATCACTCCTGGGAGTCGGACCCGAGGTAGCTAAACCTTCTTCGGATCCATAGCAGATAGGGCATGTAACATCTGTAAAATTTTGTCAACCTATCCAGTCAGTTTTGAAACGAGCACATCTTATCTAGAAATCCCAAGTAAATGATAAGGACTATAAAGCAGTTATAGGCAGTTATATTGATGAACATGGTAAGTTTAGACAGGTAACGAAGTAGAGCAACAGTTTAAAGAATAGGAAAATTAAATCATGAGAGCATGGTAATAGAGACTGTAAATATATCTAACTGAACTAGAGCAAAAGTGATACGAGTTCAGATAGTACAATGTAAGCCAAGTGTGATTCCAGTATGAGTCTAGTAAGTGATTCCAATCAGTGATTCGAGTTAGTAATTCGAGTATTGGTAATTCGAGTTAGTGCTTTGAGTTGGGTGATTCGAGTTAGTGCTTCGAGTAGGTGATTTGAGTATTGGTGATTCGAGTTATAGAGGTTAGACGAGTCAAATACATGTATTGCGAGTTAGTGAATCTAGAATACCAATACGTGTTGTGACAGATAATCAAATAGAACTATACTAGAACTTAAATATAGTAATCATCAAGTAAATGAAAGAACTATCAGAGAATGCACTCGCTTGATACCCTAAGCGACTGATGTGTATAGATGTTCGAACTGGAGAAACTGAGTCCTATTTAGAGCAATACAGGTTATGACATGTTCAATATGTAATAATTGAAGTTTACAATGCAATCTACATGATTCTAGGTCATTCTAGGTCAAAGTCAACTCTTGGTCAACTTTGGTCAAATCTCAGTCAACCCAAGTCAACATCTAGGTCAACTCTATCTAAAGCTAACTCAAATCTAACTCATAGGCCTACACAACTTGGGATACGATATATACTATATCATATATATATATATATATATATATATATATATATATATATATATATATATATATATATATATATATATATATATATATATATATATATATATATATATATATAGCCACTCATATCTAGTACATACATATTATCCATATATAGGTATCTAAATATCCATACCCAAATATATCCGATATCAAGTTATATATGCATATCAAATATATATACCATTCTAACACATATATACATTAACTATATATCCAAGAATATATATACCTAGGAAACATATATATATATATATATATATATATATATATATATATATATATATATATATATATATATATATCTACATATATATAGGTATCATAATATTAGACTCTCAAAACCCACACTCTTAACCATGTACCCATATATGTACTTATATATATAAATACCTATATATAGACACTCACTCACACACAAGGTTGTATCACACACTCAGACACATATCCATGCTCTTTTGACTGCCTCACTAATGGCTCTACATACTTCTATGCAAGGCCCATGCCAAGTTAGGAACAAACCTCTTCAAACCTAACAAAATGGCCATAAAGGGGATATCCCCTGTTCTAAAACCTGCCACAAGGATCAAACTTCCCATGGCTGACCAACTTATGCATTGAACCACAAAGTTTATCCTTTCCTTCATAATATCCATTCCATAACCTCTCAACAGGAATTCCTAACCCTAGGACCCCTAAATCCTTATACATATATCTAATATGTAATACATCAGTCATGACATTCCTATTGATACTAACACTCAAGTCCTAATCTATGTTAACCAAGAGCCTATACTCTATGGCCTAGACACTACACTCTTCTGCACTTTGTAGTAGGGGGTCCTCCTTACTACCTGGCCACTCACAACACTGAACTAACATCCATACCATATGCCAATGGCCTAAGGCCAACACACAAGGCCTACAGCAGACCCAACTACTGTTGCAAATACTACAATAAGCTAAGGCAAGCAATTGTAAGTGCAACCTTGCTGCCACAGACCCACTGGCCAATGTTGCAACTGATACACTAAGTTTCCTACTATTCTACTGACACAAGAGCCTATATAGGCTAAAGCAAATCACACATTTCTATAACATATATATATATATATATATATATATATATATATATATATATATATATATATATATATATATATACAGTAGATGATACCTACATTCCTGATACATTTCTAACCTTCACTGACACAGGTTCAACTTCCTGTTGTTGGTTGTCCTATGGCCTAAATTGGCCAACAAAAACTTGGTCCAACTGAACCCCAAACTTGTGTATCAATGCGCAAGCCATCACTGGCCAATACTCAATTGCAGGGCTCCTTATATACCTGATACCAACTATACAGATCAAAAGTAAAGGGAAAAGAATGGGTTTGAATTCAGGATATCAAGTGTGTTCTGATACTCTAACCAATAAGACATACACACTCTATCTCACATATTCCTCCGGAGGTCACAAATCTAACCAAGGTCACATCCTTCTAACTTAGTGAATCTCCTCACTCACATATCACCCTTCCTAGTTCAAACACTCCCCCTCTTCTCACTTTCCTGGCCTACAATAGACACAACCAATCCCTGGACACTCTTCACTAACTCACTCACACACATGTCTAATACCAAGTGGAGGTGTAGGATGGATACATGTATGCAAAGCATCAATGTGCAGGACAGATATTCCTCTCCATGGAAATCTGAACCTGGAGACTGAACTCAAAGGTATTGCTAATCAAGTATACTAACTGGGACAAAAAGAAATGTAGTGGATCAATAGACTAGGGGTCTGCACACAGCTCTGGATAGGATAGGTGAATGGGGTGTTCGACTGTTTAGAACCAGGTCTGCAGGGGTCTACCATGGCTCGATAGGCCATGATTCGAAGCCCTATGCCTAGGTCCTAGTATCAGTCACCTAGGCTAACCAATAGAGTCATTAGATGATGAATTAACCAAGTGAATGTCGAGATTAAAGCCCCTGGTAGCAGGGCATTACACTGTTCAGGGAACAGTGAACTCGATGCACCCCTATGGCAATTTCACCCATCAAAACACCTAGATTTCAACTCAGTCAAACACATATGCAATCTACAGTATTGTAGCTACCGAAAAATATATTTAATTCTAAAATAGTTCTAAGGGGTATTTCGTCGAACACTTGAAATACTCCTCCGATACTCTTGCGATATGCACCCCAAATGGACACGAAATTGAACCAAACTTAACCAAATGCTAGGGGGACCCTAAATGAATGCATCTATGGTAAGAAATCGGGAAATTAATAGATTTAGAGATCATTACCTATTGAGAGTTAGAATCTCAATGAAAATCTCTTTGAAAAGATCCCATACCAAATCCAATGGCCAAATTGCTCCCAGTCTTTGCTAGCCAGCCAATAGAGACCTCCTCTACACAAGGGGAGTGATTTGCGATTGATTTGGTTCACTTTGGAGATGATTTAATGAAATGGGACAAATTTGGGGAAGAACACAAATTAGGGTTAGGGTTTGCAAATGAAAAAAGATAAGGGGCTAATGATCACTTATATAGGCAAGGGTGAGCTAGGGTTGGCCGGCCAAGGGCTTTTCTAGAGTTAGGGTTAGGTGAATTTGCCTTAAAAGGCCTCTCAAGACATCAATTCAAGCCTTTTAGGTAGAGGCCCAAATAGATTAGGGTTTTCTAGCCTATTCATAGGTTCTAACGTAATATCTAGATATTTTAGAACATAGTTAACTTGTCTAATTCTACTAACTAAGTCTCTAGGTTAATGATTAGCATCTAGACTAGGCAATTCTAGGGTTTGACTAAATATAACACTTAGCACAATTCATGAATTAAATAATCAAAAAATTATCAATTACCAAAATACCCTTGTTCTAGAATGTGGTGGTGACAAATAGCCATGGTCGATGTGAAGGGGTCTAGTCCGCAAGGAAATAGGAGTATGATCAGTCACGATCAAGAGTGTTAGGTAGTGAGAATTTGCGGAGAAAGTATTTATACTATGTAGAAGATATTTATAATATTTGAAAACTAGATTTTATAGTGAAATGTAATTTTTCGATAAATATTTGGAAACTCTAGGAAATCGTTTTTAGGCATAAACTCAAAGTTTGTAAAAATAAATTTCTTAGGTAGGGAGCTATATATTTTACTAGTCAATAAATAAATATTTTTTTAAAAAAAAGCTAGAAAATTATTATATAAAAAATATAAAATATAGAAAAGTGATTTAGGGCTAAAAAAACTAAATTTTGTCAAATAACTTTTGGTTCGAAAAGTTATAGATAAAATTACTTATAAAAAAATTTGGTCGTAAGGCTTAACATGATAATATGTGTCTCAATATACAATGTTTTTGGAATTTATTTAGTACATATTAATAATTAAAATTACTATAGATAAATATAAGAATAACACTTATAATAAATACATACATTCATAAAACAAAGTATTGTATAAGTACTGACATTGATAATAATAATAATAATAATAATAATAATAATAATAATAAAAAATAGATACAATACTATTCTGTGTCTTTGCTTAAGAGCAAAGTAAGAAAGAGAGAGCGAGACAGTGGGAACTAAATTGAGAGGAGAGAGAATAGAGAGTTGGGGGGGGGGGGGGGGGGCGAGAGCGGAGGAGAGAGGGAGGAGGCGATCAGAGAAGAGAGTGGAAAGAGCGGTGAAGTGAAGGGGGCTTACAATGGAGGCTCGCGGGGGCACACCACGATGGAGGAGGCGCTACGGAGGCAGGGGAGATCCAACGAGGCGTTGTGCGACAACGGCGGTCACCGACACTGAGGTGGCGCGGGGGTCTCACCGCTCCGGCGACGCAGATCTGGCGGCCTGGGATGGGTGGAGGAGTGCGACACTCAATGGGTGGCTGGCACCGGAGGAGCAAGGTGATGGTGGTCGTGGAGGAGCTCATCAGAGGAGGCAGTGACGGACTGCTCCAGCGCGATGGAGGTGTTCCTAGGTGGCGGGGGTGTGGTCGGGGTGTTGTCATGGTGCTGGCGGTGGTAGAGGCTACAATGGAGAAGCGGGTGGCAGCGTTCGTCCACTGTGATGTCGACCGAGAACACGGAGGCCAAGAACGGCGGCGAGGCAGAAATTTAGATTAGGTTAGGATTGGGTGGTATTAGAGATGTATTGAGAATGTTGTCGGCTTGTGTCCGACATGGGGATGGTGACGATGAGATGTGTCTGGGTGTGTCGGACACGATAATTGCTATGTAAGTGTAATAATCAGAGTATTGGAAAGACACACAAAGTCGGACCCGAGGCCGTCACGACTGACACGGGAAAAAGTTGGACACAAACACGATGCGTAGACACTTTGGTGGAGAAATATTAGCTTATGAAATTTATGGAAAAAAGAGCAAGGAACCTCTTCTTATATAGGAGGTGGAGACTCCTAGTTAGATAAAGATTAGAAATTTTAAACACCCACTAGATAATTCACACAATTAATTTAAATCAAATTAAAACTAATTCAACCAAATTCAAATCCAATTTAAATCTAGATAATCCCCATCTTTAAAACTATTTAAAATAAATCAATAAAATCAATTCCAAATTTAAATCACCATAGTTAATTAAACATTAATCAAACAAGTTTCAAAATATCTTTTTTATGAATAATAAAAATAATAATAATAATTAAATTTTGAAAAATTAATATGTATACATGAATTAAATTTCATGTACCTCGCATGCAAATAGAATATTTACATAAAATATAGTTTTCTAAATTACTAATTATAGTTATACAATAAAATAAAATAGTCTTCTTTAAAATAAATAAATAAATAAAGTTTGTCAAATCTCGACGCGACGTATTTAAACTTTAAGTAAATAAAGTATTTACTTATACTATATACTGAAACAAAATATCTATTTCTATATTTATAAGAAAAACAATAATATAATATTTTGTATATGAATAAACTAATACTTCGTATTTACCTCTTTACGCATTCAGGGGCAGCCCTGGCCCAGGGCAGGCCGGACGACGGCCCAAGGTCCCCTGACGGTAGGGGGCACCAACATGTAACTGTTTATAATAGAACTAGTAATTATCATGTGCCTTTTTTAACAAAAGGCATTGTGGTGTAGTGGTTATAATGTTATACTTATATTTAAGAGGTCATTGGTTCAAATCTTAACTATAACAAAAATTATTTTATTTATATTTTTTTATATTATATATGGGGGCCCATTTTAGAAGTTTCGCCTTGGGTCTCCAACAGTTCAAGGTCGGCCCTGTACGCATTCGCACTCGACGCATGATACCAAAAAATAAAAACCAATACCAAAATAAATAAAAAATTAAAATTATAGTAAAATTTTAGGGGGTTTACAATATTTCTACTGCATTAGCAAACCGGCAGAAGCTCTATTGTTCCTTTGAACCAACCTCTCTATTATCTGATCAGATTCCAGCACCAGTCCTTCTGTATGTTAAGGAACTCCAGCTTGAACTTCTCTATTAGAACTAGCTTTCTTCTTGAGTTGAGAAATATGAAACACGGGGTGGATTTTGGATCCTTCAGGCAGAGACAATTTGTAGGCTACTGCACCCACTCTAGACGGCACTTCATAGGGACCAAAATATTTGAGAGGTAATTTGTGTGTTCTTCTCTGTCCAACTGATACCACTCTGTAGGGTTGAAACTTAAGAAATACCCAGTCCCCAACTTCAAATTGCCTATCTGTCCTCTTTGTATCAGCCATCTTCTTTATCCTGTCCTGAGCTAATTGTAGGTTATCTTTTAGCAGTTGTAATGCATTATCCCTAGAATTCAATGCTTCTTTCACACTTCTATCCCGTGGAGGATCAGGAATGTAGGGAAAAGATGTAGTGGATTGTGTGGAAATTTTTTTTGTGCAGGCATGGTATATTATAATGATGAAGATTGATTTAGATTTGAGTTTGGATTCTCCGAATCTCTTCGAACTCTAGTTATTTCCTCCAATATTTTGTAACGCTCCAGTCCCAAAATACGTAGGACCAGGATACGTCAATATGCTGGCTACGTATCAAGTGGACTTCAGCCCTACTCGAATACGTATAAGTTGTCTAGAGGTCCCGTATAATTATAACTAGCAAGTCTAACTATATCCCAATCCACAGATAATAATCTCAAGTGGGAACCAAATGCACTAATGCTGATCAAACAGTAATACATTCATGCCACTTGAATATAAATACAAGAATGGACAATTTGTAATAAAGTTGGCCAGACCTTAATACAATCATCTTGAACAAGCTCATAACAAAAAGTAAAGCTTGTAAAATTAGGCTATACAGTTGAAGATGTCATCATAAAATATAAAAGATGAAAGAATGATAAAAGTTCCACTAGCGATACTTGAATCCTGGAGATGCAATCGTCTACCAATCTATCATTCTATTCTAACAGTCTCAACAATACCTGTAGAGATCACCAGGTCCTCAGGGGACAAGCAAGATATACATAAAAAATATGACGAATGTAACAGTATAAAATATGCAAAAAAAAAAGAAATAGTCATGAAAGAATTACTAAGACAAGGAACCTAAGACAGTGGCATGCCATACTAGAAGTGGCTAACAATAGGTCAGGTAAAATTTATAGACTGTAGCCAATGCAAGCACTCCCGATCTATAGTCTCAATTGTAGTCCAAGACAAACGATTTTCAAACGAGAATGGTCAATCCTAGTATCAATCTCCTAGAGGAATACAAGGGTCAAGTCGATCCTATAGACTGTAGCCAAGGTAAGTGCTTCCACTCTATAGAATATCTTAAGTCAAGTCATACTCTAGTTATCACGTCAAGTCGAGTCAAAGGAATAATAACGTAGAACTAGGCATCTCTATCATGAGACACAGATGAATCCGAAGACCAATATAACAGGTGATGAAATATAACAAAAAACATGTACGAGCATGTAAAACTAGAAAAAGGATAAAGTAAAAACTAGAAACAGGGTAAAGCAACATGAATATAACAATATGAGGAAAAGAACAACAGAAAAGTAGAGAACATGCATATAATATATAATGTACAAGTTGGCAAGGTATACTTGCCTGCTTCCCACGCTAAGGTCGAGGATCCGGTCCCAACTCCAAGTCCAACTAGCCTATATAATTCATTAAGTTTATTATATATATAAAAAATTACTATTAGTGCTACCTAGGTGTATATATAATATACACATTTATTATAAAGGTATACAATTAATTACTAGTGGTTTGTGTACTACTTACTATAGGGTCAATAAGATTTATATGAATTAAAGGTAGTATGTAGTTATGAAATTTAATTAGAAGTGGAAGGGGCTATACGTAATTATACCACCAACTTTAGTTGGATCCAGTGCACATATAAGCATTATTTACGTGAATATTGTGTTTTGTTGTTGTGTATATGTATTGTGCAAAAACATAGAAAAAAGAGGGATTTATTTGGAAAAATTAATTAATGGAGGGCGCATTTATAACTATAAATTATCTATTCACATGTTGTGTAAGACAAAACGATGGTGGAGTGAGTTGGATTGATTGCGCTATTGTTTGTGGAGATGGTTTTTATGCAAATTTATAATCATGATTGCTCAACCAACATGTGACAGAGAGAAACAATCATGGTCAGAGAGTGGAAAGAAGGGGTTATTGCAATTATGCTAAAATATCTAAGAGAGATAAAAAGGAAATCTAGGAGCCACATGCATGTAGTGTTTCCGTTCTCTTACGTGTGCAGAATACAGCTCCCTATACACATGAACATTGAGCTATTCTTCTTCATCTCTAATAAATCCTATAGTTCTACTATATTACTTTCTATAGAATATAAGAGAATGGTAGTAAACCTTACCAAAAAAAAATAACTCGGAGGGAGCTCTTGGCATCAGCCTCGAAGGGTGTTCATGGGCAGACGCGAACACAAAAAGTAGGACGGGTCGGCGAGTGCAGCACGGGTCCCTGGGTTGCTCCAAAGGAGGAAGATGGTAATGCTTATGTTTTGTCTTAATATTTCTCTTTTTATAGAGAAATGAAGGAAAGTTACGAATGAGAAATGATGAATTGGGGGTTACGGAATGGAAGAGGTTAGGAATTACGGAATGGAAGGATCGGGGGTTACGGAATGGAAGAGGTCGGGGTTTTCAGAATGGAAGGGTCGGGTTTACGGAATGGAAGAAGCTGGGGGTTACAAAATGGAAGGTTCGGGGGTTACAGAATGGAAGAGGTTGGGGGTTAGCTAAATAGGAATGGGAAGAGGTAGACTTAGTTTAATAAATATTAAATAGGACACTATGACATGGAATGGTCTTGGTCCGGAGGAAATGGTCCAAGCAAATACATATAGCCTTGAAGACCCATCAAAATATGTATAGCGGCCAATAAATACAATTTATCACATTTATGGGATTCAGGCCCACCAATAATCTGTTTAAGATCATGGTAGTCCATAGGCCCGTTATATATATATATATATATATATATATATATATATATATATATTGCTCTAAAAATATCCAAAAAAATTATTATTCAAGCCAAAATAAATATAAAAAACCTGACAGAGCTCCCAAAGTACCTTCAATTGACAGGACTTGATCATCATCAATCAGAGTTCGTCTCCCATCGGAAATCACTCCTCCAGATTCGTCGTGGCTGTAGCTCCCTTCTTTGCTACCTTCGTTCACTGGATCTAACTGCTCTGATACTAAATTGCTAAGATTCCGAGCTACTTGGCCATGAATGGTTGAGTTCGTAGCATAATTTTCCTTGACAGAACCAACTGAAGGTGAAACATGGATGAACAAGGAAAATGGGGGAATAATTTAGGGTTTATTAGAAGCTTGTAAGTAGTAGAAAGTACAATTACAAGTAAAAATGCAGGTAGAAAAAATTGGAATGAAATTGACAATAACTTTTCTAATACTCATCATTCTACACTATTATTTATATTGCAGCTAGCTCTGATACTTTCCTGTACTGAGGTGGCATTTGCTGTCACATGAAGGCTTTAATTGGTCCTTGCAAATGCTGAAATGGTTGTTGAGATGGCAATGACAACTAACTACATAACTGCTATAGGAAGAAGGAAATATTCTTCAAAGGAGGTTATTCTCTGATACGGCAGATTATTCTCTTCCATTGCTAATAGCACTGAGCGACTCGTAGGTATGTATCAAAAATGATCGGAGCCAGAGAATCACCATGTATCCTTGTTAGAGAAAGAGCGGCTGATCATCGTCAGAGCTCGAGAGGCTTCACTCGGCAAAGCTCGTGTGGCAGAGGAAGCTCTGGATCGATTAGATCCCCGCCATAACCGAGCTTTGGAAAAATGGTTACGAGTTCTTGGGATTTCTTTTGGGCGATAAATTATTTGGAGAAGAGGAGCTTCTTTCTTTCTCTAACAGTTTCAAAATAGGTGAGAGGTTTTAGGTCAAGAGGTATTGGGCTACATAATATTGGGGAGGGTTTGAAAAATATGGGTTTGGAATTATATTTATTATGGAGAAAGAATTTTAGTGTATTTATAAGATTAGAGGAGAATTCTCTAGAATGTTAATTAGCACATACTTAACTAATCCTTTAGTAATAAATTACTAAATTGTGACTCTCTTTTTTCCATAATTACCAAAAATAAATATTTTCTAGAAAATAACTTATCAGAAATTTAGGAAAAGAAATAATATATAAAATTTTTTGGAAATAGGGGGTTGCACGGCCACAATAATATTCTCCTCTGTCTCTCTGTTTATTATATATCTCAAGAAGGCAAAGAGAATATATATAGAGATAGGCTGAAAACCCTAACCCAAATCCTTGTCGCCACCAAATTATAGAAATATAACAATTGATTAAAACGGAATCCCTAAAGATCGGGATTGATCATTAATTTGAATTTATCTTCCATAACTGTTCTTTTCCATAATCTGTGCATGATCCGCGCAGCACGAGCATACACCCATATTCATAGTACGTAGCATAACATCGCAGCAGCGCATGCGCACATCTATGTATCGTCACGCATGGCCAATGCTTACATGCGAAGTGCAAAGTGCGCCATCAAAGCGCCACTTTGCGTCCTTCGTCCTAGCCCGAGTCGCTAAGCTCCTACGGGACTTAGCTCCTATGGGAATTTTCCAAAGAGAGTGACAAAAACTTAAATATTTATTTGAGAAATTTAAACCTAGCCCCTCTAGGAAATAACCCACATGACACCCACATAGGCCATTACTCTCCACATGTGCATATCTCAATAACAAGCATAGCTATATATTGAGATACTCTGAGTGTTTTCCAATATGAGGCTATCTTTCTACTGGTTCTAAGAAAAAATCCCAGCAGTTGCATTCTTATTTCCATTGGTAAAATCACCTTCATGTCCAACCTTCTTAAATGTGAATCTTAATATATATATATATATATATATATATATATATATATATATATATATATATATATATATATATATATATATATATATATATATATATAATACCTTCTTAAATGTCAAGTCTTGTTATTCAATTTCTCTGCTCAATCATTGTTGTAAACATCTATTGAAACTCGATATATTCAAATGTACACGAGAACGTGCCTTGTGCATGCACAACTTAGGCTTATACGACATCACGTCCAGGGGCAACTTACCAATTCTGCGGAATCAGAGCGTGACAATACGTGAGTGTATTCGTTTGGTATCACGTTCATTATAAACTCTGCTAATTTGTGCCAAACTTTTAACTTTTAATCTCATTAAATTATGATTTATTCCTTCTCCGTAGCTTGGCACGGGTTGAGGAATATGTACCCCTTGTTGTTGTAGTGCGGGTGGAGGGCGCTTGTACCTCTTGTGAGTGCATATGGAGTTTGTGATCTTGTGTTTGGTGTGGTGGTTGTTTATTTTTTATGACAACAAAAAATAAGCTACTTTACCGAATATAACACGAGATTGCTTGTAAGTATTAGAAGAGGAAAGATTTTTTTTAATGGTAAAATTGGATAAATTAAGTCATATTTATAGAAATTTTTGGATGCCAAATGACCACCAGTTTCCTGGTAATATAGTTGTTATAGGGGTATTTTTGTCATTTTCAACAAAATGATCAAACTCCCTTTTTAACATTCACAAATGGCTAGAAAATGTGGGTATTTATGGAAAAATACCTCCAAAATACTAATATGGATTTTTTTTTTGGGGTGGGGGGAGACGCTAGCTTAAAATGGGAGATAAAATCGTAAAACAATCCAAAAAAAAAAAAAAATTAAAATGGTAGGCTTGGAAGAGGGTGGTAACCGGGTCAACCCAAGCCTATGACCTAGCCTTCACGGGTCATTGTCCGGGTCGGGTCGACATGTTTTGGGGGATAGGCCTGACTCGAACCGGTTGGGGAGCCGGGCCGGGTCTGGACAATAAATCCAGCCCAGAACCAGTGAAAGAGTGAATCGGACTGGCCGGATTGGCCCGTTGACCGGACTCGTGTTGACCTAATCAAGATTTGACAAGATTATGACTGAATCTCGCACCTCTACGCCCAATACACACCTTAAGACTAGAGTGATCTTATCTAGAAAGTCAACATGAATGTAAGACTATATATATATATATATTTTTTTTTTTCTATATATATATATATATATATATATATATATATATATATATATATATATATATATATATATATATATATATATATATATATATATTTATATATAATACTATATATATATATATATATATATATATATATATATATATATATATATATATATATATATTTATATATAACACTATATATATATATATATTTATATATAACACTATATATATTTTATATATAACACTATATATATATATATATATATATATATATATATATATATATATATATATATATATATATATATATATATATATATATATATAAAATATATATATTTTATATATAACATATATATATTTTATATATAACACTATATATATATATATATATATATATATATATATATATATATATATATATATATATATATATATATATATATATATATATATATATATTGACCGGACTCGTGTTGACCTAATCAAGAAAGTCAACATGAATGTAAGACTATATATATATATTTTATATATATATATTTTATATATATATATATTTTTTATATATATATATATATATATATATATATATATATATATATATATATATATATATATATATATATATAGGCACTATATATTTTTTTATATATAACACTATATATATATATATATATATATATATATATATATATATATATATATATATATATATAACACTAGTCAACAAAGTATATATATATATATATATATATATATATATATATATATATATATATATATATATATATATATATATATATATATATATATATATACACTTTGTTGACTAGTGTTATATATATATATATATATATATATATATATATATATATATATATATATATATATATATATATATATATATAAAGCTGAAGAGCCTCATTAGCCGGGTAATTCATGATGGGAAGAGTACGAGCTTGTGGCTCGACCCGTGGCTGAACCACCAGAGCCTTGTCGATCTTCTAGGGTGGCCGTCGTATGAGTTGATCGGAAGCCAGGAGGGACTTGATGCGCTGATCCAAGGAGGGGAATGGCGGGTTACTAATCGCCAGGTGGGTGTTTTGCTTCGGGAAGACATTACTAAAGTGCAGCTGCATGCCCAGGCGGTTAAAGACCGCTGGTGGTGGGACGGGTCCATTGATGGTGAGTTCAGCGGAAGGGATGCATATGAGCACCTTAGAACTAGACAAGCGACGCTCGGGTGGACAGAGATCGTATGGACGAAGGGGGCTGCGAACAAGATGCATCTCTGCTTATATAAAGCCATCAACGACCGGCTCCTAACTCGGGACAGATTGGAACGATTTGGTATACAAGTACCTAGTTTGCTTTGTGTACTTTGCGGATCAGAAATGGAATCTAGGGACCACCTATTCTTCCAATGCCTAGCCTCGGGTATTATCTGGCAGGCATGCAGAGTCCAAGTAGGTATCACTGCCACTTCCAGAGATGGATTACACAATATTTTCGAAGAAATTGCAGCTATTAAAA
The DNA here is from genome assembly GCA_029216955.1 of Iris pallida. Classification (NCBI taxonomy): domain Eukaryota; kingdom Viridiplantae; phylum Streptophyta; class Magnoliopsida; order Asparagales; family Iridaceae; genus Iris; species Iris pallida. The sequence goes on from JANAVB010021798.1 coordinate 18,591,399, forward strand.
ATAGAAGCCAATTGAAGTACCGGCAGGCCCGGATGAGATTACTTGCGTCAGTATGGCATGTCTGGCGAGAAAGGAATAGACGCATATTTGAGGGGAAGGCAATCTCCTTGGCTGGTATAATCAAAAATATTGAGTACGACCTTCGCGCTCTTGGGGATTAACTGTATTAGTTAGTTCAGTCAGTGGATTGTATTTGTAATTTCTGATAGTTTCTTTTTAATAAAGTACCCGTTCTTCAAAAAAAAAATAAAAATATATATATATATATATATATATATATATATATATATATATATATATATATATATATATAGTGTTATATATTAGTATATATATATATATATATATATATATATATATATATATTTTTTTTTTATTTTATATTTTATATATATATATATATATATATATATATATATATATATATATATATATATATATAACACTAATATATATATATATATATAACACTATATATATATATATATATATATATATATATATATATATATATATATATATATATATATATATATATATATATATATATATATTGGAAACCCACCCGTGGAATAGTCCAAAACTCACCAAATTTGCCACTTCAAAACCCTACCCGTAAATTTGCCACTTCAAAACCCTACCCGTCCTAGGGAGTTGGGTTGTCCTAACCAGAACTAATTTTGGTTGCCTCTTAACTTTTATTCTGGGCCACCTGCAACTCCTACCTATTGTGGGATCACGTTGAGCATGGGGTTGCCTAAATAGAGGGGGTTTGCCCAAATTATGTGTGGCTTACTCTTGGGCCGGCCTGCCGGTCCCCCACTGTCATGACACATCAAATTTCAAACAGATCATGGCCGGATCACTCTAGTTACCATGCAACTGTTATGCAATCGAATTTGCCACATAGCTCGACTAGATCAGTCCGATACTTGTGACTGACGAACTGTCGACTTTGTAATGCATGTGCTTGAAACGCCAAGATCAATAATATGTACCTGTATATATTAACACTATCTTCCTCGATCTAATTCATTAGTCTGAAGGTTTGTTGTTTTCGCCAGAATATTTTCGTTAATTTCTTATGTAATGCTTCTTGCATGAGGTGTCTAAAATCCTAAATTTTAGTTAACATAAAAAAGGAAAGCGGTAGAAAATGTTTTGTTATAGCAAGTTCAATTCAGTAATAACTTGGAGGATAGAGAGAACCATAACAAGAATTAAAAGACATAATATTCATTCAATTACCATAACAATAAGCAACAATGAAATAAGCACAAATTCCGACAGAACTACTAAGAAGTAAACAAAAGGAAACATATAATCACTAGCAAACATTAATTGGCATACAATTAAAGGAAGCATCAGCAACAGCAAACAGCAGCACCACTAGTTGATATCCTTCAGCACTCGTCCGGCTTCTGGAGGTTGCACTTGCCTGGCAGCTCCATGGCCTGGTTGGAATTGATGCCGAGCATCGGCAGGTACGCCTTGTAGGCGCAGAGACAGGTCAGGTTGGCGTGGCTCAGCGCGGTGCAGCAGGCCGGGACGGGCTTCGGCTGGCCAAGGCTGGCCTTGCACGAGTTCAGCCCGTCGCGGGTCATGCTGCAGATGCTCTGTTGGTCGGCCGACGTCCCAGCCTCGACCCGGAGACCACTAGGAACTCGGCGGTGGCAAATGCCGCCACCAGGAATGCGAGCATCGTGAGGGCTTGATAGTTGGCCATTAATTTGTAGTGAGGATAAAGGTTAAGCTCTTTGTTGATGAATGGATTGGAGTTGGAGTATGGGCTTGTACGTAGTGGGGGTTTATATAGGAGGAGGTTCAATGGGGCTCGTGAATGGCATTGGCAGCATTCTAGGAATATCACGGGTAGGTGATTAAGTGGTGGTGGCCCTGTATATATTGTTGTGTTTTGATTTGTTAATGTTTGTGGTGCAGAATGATTTGGAGTTTCTATTGGATGAGAATGGATGGAGTCTGCCAAGCTTTCACTCTTTTCCTATGCCCGTGATTCGAGAATATATAAATTTTTTTGGGAGGGGAGCAAATCTGAAGCAAAGAGGAAAGAAAGGAAGACCATTACCAGCAGCCGAGTACTAGAAACCAGGTGCCATGTATGGATCATCCTCCTTATCTTGAGGGTCAGTTGTTTCTAGTTACCATCTATCTGCTGTCCCTCAGCCCGCGATGCTCATCTTATGCTAGTGTTTACTTCTTTGACAAAGAAAGACAAAATCAGAGTTCTTTAACAGAAGAAAAAGGCAAGTTATATGGACACATCAAAATGTTATCGGGGCACATCACAATTCTGACAGTCCATCTCGTGTTTTAACTGGACTGCCACATTTTCTGACAGTCTATAAAGTATACTGGACTGCCGGAAATTATGGCAGTCCAAAATTTAGGTGGACTGCCAGGAATGGGCTAGCCCGATCACTTTTTGATGTGCCCATATAAATTGCCAAAAAAAATTGGGCCGACCATGTAAGAAAAGAAGGTGGTATCTGCTGGGATTCAGAAACGCGCGCAAAGTGTAAATGTTAACTAATGTCGTTCACTGAATTCATAAAAGAACAAAACTTATCTGCTACACGAGTTCAAATAAAGATCAAATGCACAATGTGTGGTCAGGGGCGGATCCAGAATCATAAAGTAGGATGGGCTAGACTGAATTAGGGTCGGCTGGTGTGGGTCAAGTCCTAAAAAAAATTCCCAATAAAAAAAATCATATAGAAAAAAAAAGAAAAATAAAATTTTTTGGGGTGGGCTGGAGCCCACCCCACTCAAAGCCTAGATCCGCCCATGTGTGTGGTGGCAATAGCCATCTAGACAAGTTATAACCTTTATTTACCTAAATACTGCAATCACAATGTATGTCGACTCTTTTCTCCCAAAAATCGACCCCTTACAACTTCTAAAGTACAACAGAGACATCAAATAGAAAAATCCAACCCTTACAAGATGCTTCTAACTTAGTAATGGTTGTTCATCGTCCAACGGTGACGATCTCGGCCTAATAGAACAGTCAACTCTCCGATCATAACCTTTTTTACTCCTCTCTCTTGAAGCGCAAGACCTATGAGAGCATGAATCTCTTGTAGAAATTGTGAATTCTCTTTTGAATATCCTTGAGAGCATGCAAAAATGAATACCGGTTAGTCTCTTATATATAGGTTATAAGAAATCCTAATTTAATTAGAGAACCTAACTTGTCTCTGATCCTAAGTAAGTGAAAATATATCCCATCCATATTGGGCACCTCTTTTGATTCCTAGGGTCCTATACATGAAAACAGTATGTAATTCCAACAAACTCACCCACTAGTCCAATGAGAAGATATTGCCTCCATAGCTCCTCAAGAGGACTTCATGATTGTTGTTACGGAACAAAGTTCCTGCTCCTTACCGCCATTAAACACAGATCCCCCTGCACTACTCTATATTGTATGTCGTCTCTAGTTGCTCTACCACCCTGTCGACACCAACTTCTACACGTAGCATCAACCGAGTCAGTGGGATCTACCCAAGATCAGTGACTTGACCAAGACCGAAATTCCTGACCACTAAAATACTCTTGGTGAATCTTGGCTATGTATCCCTAACTTTCGTCTTCCATCGGAATATGCTCCTTTTGTTAATAAATTTCTCATCCTTAGTTGTACCAACCAATAAAATGGTGCAGTTCCCATGAGATTCAAGTTCCCCAATTAAGTTTGCAAATAGAGATGTATTTGTCATCAATTAAGTTGGATACACCCCATGATCTCTTTTTCGACTTCGAACTACTAAAACCGATATAACACCAATAAGGTTCGACACCCTTCCTGGCACCAACCTATGACTAGTATAGTAACGTTCCAACATTGTGACCGACCAGCCGTCATGGAATTATAATTTTGATCCTCATGATCCAACACACCCCATTGCTCGTTACCTCCTGAAGAACTGAATCATATGTTACCTCAAGTCTTCTTAAAGGCCTTCCATGGAAAGCTCCCACCTACCAACATCTTGTCGAACCCCTCTCAAACCACTATCTAATGTCAGAAACTCACCCATCCAACTAAATGATTTGAGTCTATATATGTCAAATAGCATAACTCCTTGAACCAAAACTTAGGAACCCTTTATAAGCATCCAGTTCATGTTCCATAACGTGTTGCGTAAGCCATTATCATCCATCCTCCTAACCTAAATCATGACGTTGAGACGCAAAATTGATACTTGTGAAACCTCCTTGGGGACGAGCTTATATCCAAGCTTCGTCACCAAGTGCACACCATTAATGCCCACAACCATTGTTGTCCCCTTGTATCCCATCTTTAGTTGTCCAAACCTACCACTCAGCTACGTAATGAAGACCGCCCTCCGTGGAGTGACAGGATAGTATGCCCAATGTCCAAGACTCATTCATGGTCATGATACGTGCTATAAGATTCTACCATCTCGGTCAATGCCATGGTTAGATCCCATACTACCGTATGATCCTCTAGATCATCTGTTTTGTCTTTTATTATCTCATCTTTGAGATTGTTTTTACTGCTATTCGTAGTGCCCCATCCTGCGACAGTGATGGTGCATGGTCCGCTCCTACTTATAGGATACAAGTATTTGAGTACGTCCAACTTACATTATATTATCAGTGGTAGTACATTACCTATACCTTAATATCGATAATCATCCAATTCATAAGAGTTTTACTGGCTCATTCACAAAACAGTAATATAACTAAAGAATAAAAGAGAACAAGGCATAACTAGTAAGCCCTAAATACGTAAAGATCTAATAAGTACTTAAGAATCCAAATCTCGAAAACAACCCCGCTAAATGAACTGAAGAAAATAAGTAACTAAACTACATCTATAGCTAAATAACTTTGGAATCTCATCTTACATTAGGTCTAGTTATTTGTAGCATCTACATCTCCCTCATAGGGTTCGTAGTATATAGCGTGTAAGTCTTCTTTTACAGCTATTGACATTATCCAATCAAGATTGGAGCAAATACAACAATAACACTAATGTTACAAAATAGGATTTATATGTATATGAAAAACATAATAAGTATAGAGAAGCTAAATGCAATACTATAACTATAATGCAATAAGTGAGAATACGAACTATCTATATTATCAACATGTAAAGAAAAATACATTAATATAATAGGAATTGTAATGAAAGACAATGTCAAAAACTACTAAAGAATTGTAGTGTTTCATTGGAATACAACTTTTGGATATGTGGAAGGCTGGGGTAATCTAACCCAATGGTAATATGTGAGTTCATTACCAATGTGCAATGACTCTCTTAGTTGGAAAACTACCTCACCTAAGCATGAGGTCATAACAAGTGGCAATCCACATGTATACTAGTTATATTCCTCCTTCATGACTCTCACTAATATTATAAATACGAAATAACGATAGTGATAAATAGTTATAAGCTAGAATAATAATGACTCCTTTGCAATAATGGTAACAAAAAAGTCATAGTGTTACTTGTCTGATCCTCCAAACAATTTGTAATTCATGAGTAGCTTTAGACTAAACTATCCACTATTTTCAAGTTAACAAACCCCAAGCCATCAAGCAACATGAACATGTCCAAAAAATCTACAAAATAATTTTTTTTATAAATAAGTTATATTACTTACTTTACAAGGTACATATTTTATATTCCTACCTAATGTTAGCCCAATGTTTTGACTATATTTTTTATTGTGGTTAATCAATTTTTAGTATTATGATATCACTAATGATCATGCAATCACAATTTTGTTTATACTTATACTTAGCATAGTCCTAATATGCACTAATGATACCATACTTGCTACTATATCTATTACTTTGTTCGTCTAACATGTATTTGCAGAAAAACAATAAGCAAGATCAAACATGGACATATTGAATAAATAATGATGGGCCAAGGACAGTGGTTGCATATAAGATTTCTCTTAATCACCTAATGACATCTTCACACCACGTATTCAGGGGTTCAACTGCTTGGTCAACGGACGGTGGTCGAGGAAAAGCGTCCCCCATAGGGGTTCGAAGGCGAAGCCATCAAAAGGTAAAAAAGTTTCAGATCTGCTTATCTTTGGACAACTAACAAATAGGATCTCGTTCAACTACATGAATATTTTAGTTGGTCATCATCATGTTGCTCGGTTCTGGCCTTTGTATATTTTTCTATATTTTACATTATTTTTCTAGGACAAGTGTAAATCGTAGGGGTGCAACTCGAGCGGATTGGGTCTGGCTTGAGCCCAACCCAATGAATCAGAAGCCTAGCCCGAGCCCAACACGACCTCGGGTTCAACATATAAAGTACAAGACCGAGCCCGGAGGAATAGAAAAGGAACCCAGGTTCCTCGAGTTGGGCTCGGGTTGGGTCGGGTTCATCGGTTTATCAGAATCTAATATGATATTTGAAATAAGTTTAAACAAAATTAATATTAAACACATAATCAAATAGTAATTAGGCACCAACATTACAAAATACAAACTGAAATAAAATTTAGAAGGAGTTAAAAAGTTTGGGTGGAGAAATTTAGGGTTTAAATTATTTATTTAAGAAGTATTAAACAATGTGTGTGTGTGTGTGTGTATATATATATATATATATATATATATATATTTATTTAAGAAGTATTAAACAATGAGTGTGTGTGTGTGTGTATATATATATATATATATATATATATATATATATATATATATATATATATATATATATATATATATATATATATATATATACCCTCAACCTCACCAGGGCTCTTTTGAAGTTTCGTCACAGAGTTGAGGAGGAATTCTGGAAACAGAAAGCCAGACTGACCTGGGATATTGAGGGAGACAAGAATACGATCTACTTTCATTCATGCTTTAAGGGGCACAGACAACAACTCAACCTCCACCAGACCACTGACGAGCGCGGCCGCACTCTTACAGACCTTCGGGGTATTCAGTTGGCAACAGTGACTTTCTATAACCGATTGTTCTCTAAAGAAGTTATTCTCAAGGATGAGGATTTTATCGCGAAGATCCCTCGCTTGATTGAAGACAACGACAACACCCAACTGGAGAAACCTCCCTTAGAGATAGAAGTTAAAGACGCTGTGTGGGCATTGAAAGTGAACAGTGCCCCTGGCCCGGACGGATTTACTAGCATCTTCTTCTGATCCTGCTGGGACATCATCAAGTCGGACATTCACGAGGCGGTCACTGCCTTCTTCCAAGGTGCTAGATACTCCCAAATCGATATCCAGTGCCAACCTGATTCTGATCCCTAAGAAGAATAACCCGGAGACCTTCAAAGATTTTTGCACTCTGAGCTTGTGCACCTTCACCACCAGGATCATCTCTAAGATCATTGCTAATCACATGTCCGGGCTTCTTCCCAAGATTATCTCTGAAGAGCAAAGTGGATTCGTCCGCGGCCGAAACATTTTAGACAACATCTTGCTGGCTTAAGAGATGATCAGCTGCATGAAACTCCTATCCAGGGGAGGGAACATCGCTATTAAATTGTATATAGAGAAGGCATATGATAGGCTGGATTGGCAGTTCATGATATGAGTGTTCAGGGCCTTCGAATTTTCGAAGATCTGAATTGACATCGTTTGGAGATCGATCAGTAATTCATGGTTCTCCACCATCGTAAACGTCCAAGTAGATAGATATTTTAAATCGAGTCACGGTGTCAGACAAGGCGACCCGTTATCGTCCACCATATTCATCATCATAGTTGAAGCGCTGAGTCGAAATATGAACCATATGGTTGGCACTCTTCGCTTCCAGCACTTCTACATAGTTAGTGGCTGCCCGATCGTCACTCACCTGGCCTATGCCGACGATATTATCATCTTCTCTTCCTGCGATGCGGGATTCGTCTAGGTGGTATATAGAGATACTCCTCTTGTTCGGGTCAGCGCACAAACCCTGACAAGAGCGTGATCTATGCCCATCACAATGCCGACATAGATCACTCTTCTATGCTCACTAATATTACCTCTTTCCCCGTTGCGCACCCACCTTTCACCTATATAGGGTGCCCGATGGTGTACGAAAGATCTAACGCGAGACTTTTTGATGGCCTGGTGAGTAAAATCAGGAAAAAAAAGATTGAGAGATGGCACAACACGATTTTATTGCCTGGCGGTAAGTTTATCCTAATTTAATACGTGCTCTCGTCCATCCCGATTTATACCCTGGCAGCTTGCTCCCCTCCTAAGAAGGTCCTCACCAACATAGAAAATCTTTTTGCCAACTTTTTTTGGGGGTATAGCGACGGTCAAGACAAACATCATCGAGCATGATGGGACTCTATGGCTAGACCAACATCGGAAGGGGGTCTAGTATTCAGCAGGCTTGCTCACATTGTTGCCGTATGCTCGATGAAGATGTGGTAGAAACTTTGCGAGAATCGAACCTTGTGGGCACAGTTCATGAAGGCCAGATACTTCAAGCACACACATCCGACAGACGCATCCTCTAATAGCAGATCTTCGGCTTCTTGGCGTCGCATTCTGATCGATCGTCAACTCGCTGAGCCATTGATTCGCCTTCAGCTGGGTGCGGGAGAATCATCAATATTTTCTGACAGGTAGGTTAGAGACACTCTTCTCCCCCCTAATCCGGGTGCCCCCATCACCAGCGTGATCAGAGATATGTGGGATAGCACAGGGGAGTGGAATTGGGAGAGGGTCAGAGAATGGATCGGAGATGAGGCGGCATGGCCTAAGCCAATTTCGGCTTAGAGGTGGGGACGGACCTATACTCGCTGCGATGGTCCCTGATGGCTAATGGCTCCTTCACTCTGGTTACAGCTCGCCAAGCTGTCCCGTCATCGGCATCCCATCCCCTGTTATATAGGCATTCTAGCAGTCTTGCATCCCCAAGAAGTGGTCATTCCTGATTTGGTGAGCATTTTGAAAGAAACTGCCCAGAAATGACACTCTCACCAATATTGGCTTCAGCTTAGCATCAGCGTGCTATTGATGTCCGGAGTGACAAGTGGAAACAGTCGAGCATATCCTAGCATTAGGAGACCTAGCTTTGGACGTGTGGATCAGGTTTAGGAATATTTGCCTCCAGGATCAGGTCGGAGGGGGCTTCAACGATCGTCTAGCCTCATGGGGAGAGCCTCGCACGACCACCAGATCGTTGCAGCCGCCATCGCATGGGTTCTATGGAAGAACCGCAATAAGCACAGATACGAAGGTCACCAGTACTCCTATAATCAACTGATCTGCGAGGTATATAGACAGATACACAAGGTTACCAGAATATGCAACTACGTTTAGGAGGGATTTTGGAACTCCATGAATTACTGATTTTACGATTTTGTTCGAGGCCCTTAGCCCTAGAGTGGGAGTTTACCTCTCCGCTCCTTTTTTCTTTATTTTCTGCTTACAAGCATACTTGTAAAGGCTTCGACATTTTGCGCCTTTCTATTAATATATGATCGATGATTCTTCTAATATATATATATATATATATATATATATATATATATATATATATATATATATACACACACACACACTATGGAAACTCTAAAGGGAGTTAATAGAGTGTAGCGGAAATATATATCAAATTAAAAATTAAGGCAAGGTAAAGGCAATAATCACCTAGTAATAATGCAGCAATATAAGACAAGTAAAGAGTATGGACGAAAAATACACTGACACGGAGATTTTATACTGGTATCCCTCGTGGGGGATTAGTCTAGCCTCGAGAACTCATGCTAAATAGCAGTTAAACCACGTGATTTGATCCGAAGGGCACATTGACTTCTTACAACTTCGTGTTTTGATCCAAAGCACACGACAACTTCAACACTGGAGTAAATAGATTTTTATAACCAAGCTTGTTCAACTCGAACACTTCTAAGAGAAAGCCGCCCTGACACTTAGAAGAATAAGGGTTATCTTGGAGATTTAAAGATTGAAGTCTCTTGAAAGAATAGAGAAGATGAAGAGTGATTGAAAGAGTGAATAGAAACAGAAAACTCTTCTCTATTTATAAATTTTCTTGGGCAGAGATTGAGCAGAACTCGAATACACTAACGTTCAAATTTTTAAATATTGTAGCCATGAGAATAGGTCTATGCATTCTTATCAGGAGTTCGTTTTGGGAACCAAGTTCGGTACGAGTTCGAAGAAAACTCGGACCGAGGTCGGTTGACTCATTCTAGAATGGTTGATCAGATTTGTCTTAGGTTTTTTAGTGTTGGAATTTGGTATATTAGGTTCAAGATTAGGTAGGCTCTGTTTGCAAAAAATAAAAAGTTTATTCCAAACTTGAAAAAGAATAATACAAAGTACAATAAATTCTGGGGAAGTACAACTGTAGAAATTTGATCAGAAGACGATCACTTTATTCCTTGGACTATGTGAACTTGAAGACTGTAGCCTCTGGAGAATGCAGCAGCAATTTTGCAAGAGTTCTTGGTCTCTGTGCCTATCTATCTGATCATTTCACAATGATTGGAAACTCTATTTATAGAGTTCAAAAAATAACTGTTTTAGCAGTTATTCTGATGTGCGCGAGGCTGGATTACGCCACATTGGGTTACGCCAACCTCCTGTTGTGCCAACTTTCATTCAGTTGTTAAGTCGTGTACTAACTGTATTTAGACGCATGGCATCATGTGATTGAGATGCGCGTGGTCGTGTACAGGATATTAGACACGTCTTGAGAGATTAGTGGTATGTGTGTTATGTCATCCTACTTTAGAATGTAAGTTGTCTCAACTTTATTAGGTTGCACGAGCTTCGGTCAACTGCGCCTGATTGAGCCGCGCCTAGACACGTGGCAGCTTTTGAGCAGAAGTCATTCATATTGCGCCTAGGCACAACTAAAGATTTAGTCTGGTTGTGCCTAGGCGCAACTTACAAAGTGTACATGACAGCTGTCAACCAACTCCCCTTGAGCAGCACAATTCACGGGATTCGAAGAGATTTTCCTCGTTCACTGTGTTTGTCAGTGTTTTCAGGTAATAATGGCCATTAAATGTCAGACGCCACATAGATTTTGGCGCAACACGACTAGACACAGTCTGATATCAGGCACAACCTGATCAGTGGCGCAGTCTATTCTCTGAGCTTCATATCAGTGGCGTAACCTGACTTTTGGGGTGCAACTTGATCACTGATTAGTATGTTCAGGGCGCAACTTGATTTTTAGGCCCTGCAAGACCCCTTTCAAAGTTTTCAAAACTTAAAAACTATTTTAAAGTTTTAAAATATATTGAATTTTAGAAAAATTTTGACTGAGTCAAGTTGCGCTAGTCAATGCTCGGTCATCACAATTAAATTTCTTTCTCGAAAATACTCAATCTTCTGTTCGTCTTTCCGAGTTTCATTGATGATTTTCAGTTTCCCATGAGGAATACGAAGAGTCAGTTTGTTGATATATATGTAGTAGTTGATCTTTGTGCTTTATTCTTCACTTCTATTTTTAATGGCCCCCAAGAAGAAAGAGATGGAGACAAATTGAAACTACAATCAAGTCCCCTGAAGTGGGGCATGATGTTGTGCCGTTGACTTATTTGTTGGAGGCTGACTCGGCATTGAGGGCGGTAAACTTTTTAGACTGTTTCGGTTTAAACCCGACAGTCTTCAATCGTTTGAGTGGTGGGCCATCCTCTGAAGAGCACGGCAATTCGGAGGGATTCCTTAATCTGATGCGTCTCTCGGGGATCTACAATATGCAAGAATTGGACGCCTTCCTTCATCAGACCGATGATGGCAAGAACAAGGAATAATGTTTTAAGCAAAATAACTTTTATTCTTTTTTCTGAAATCCTTGATTGTAGGGGTCCACCCATCTTAATGCAATAAAATATATAGTTTCTGATACATTGTGTGGTTGAGATTTCAAATAGCGCACGTAGTCGTGTGCCTTTGGCTAATTCTTTGTTTACTGTTTCTTCTGAGGGACACATGGCAGTCATCACATGGCTCCCATCACCTATTGTTTAGTTCTTTTCCAAAAATAGGCGTCTAGAATGACGTGCCTGTTTCATCTTTAACCCCTTTAAAAGGACATCAGAAACGAAAGAGCCATTCATTTTTTTTCAAAACAAATAATTTCACACTAGGTTTTACTATTTGTAAGTTCACTTGCGCTACTTCGTCCTGATGCTACTGTGCCTTCAGAAATTGGTAAGTCTCAACAAAGGATCAATAGTATGAATATTTTTCTCTTTTGCGCCACTTTTGAAGATAAATACGGATCTGTATATTGTAGACTTCATTGATATGCGCTAACTATTTCTGATAAATAGATGCGCTATGGTCCAGTGCTTAGCTTTAATCAGAGGAACGCACTACTGATATGTGCCTGTTGATCAGTATTCTGTTTTGACACGCGCCTGTTTATCAGCGCATATTGTTGAGATGCGCCTGTGTTTCTGAGAATAGGCACACACTGTTGATGCGTCTGAGCTTATGATAATTGGCGCACATTGCTGATATGCGCCTACTAGTCGGCGCATACTGTTGATGCGTACACAGTTTTGATAGATCTGACTTTTCTTTCTTTGTTCATATTTGCAGAAGTTTGGTTGGCAAGCTTCTTCAAAACTGGCATCGTTGATCTGGATGCTGCAGAGGGCATTCTTCTGACACTCATATCAGACAGCTCATGTGGTTCTGACACTCAAATCAGACAGCTCAGAACTCTTCATGTTTAAGAAGGGTCTTCCTCAGATGGTAGGAAGAGCCTATATACACGAGAGTTGGATGGTGGAGACGCAGAACTAGGAATTGTATCACAAGGGTGATTTTATTCCTAGTTCTTCTGGCGGGTCGTCTTCTCTCCACCAGTTGTATTGACAGCAGCTCATCTTTGGGCTGCTGTACTCTGTGATTCTCCTCTCGCATTTTTGAGAGAGAATACTAGAGTTGATTCCGTTGTCTGGCTCGTTGGTTCAGGTCGAGACGACAAGGAATTGCCACCAACAAATAAGAAGATCCAAAGATGTAATAGACCTTCATGTTATATTTAGAATAAAAATCTGAGATGTAATAGATTTTCATCAAGATGTATCTATGTTTTTTTTGAAGAATAAATAAGAAAATCATCTTATCTTATTCTTTCTTTTATAATTTGATTTTGATATGCTGTCATAGATAACAGAATCCAGAGAGAATATGAATGTGGTAAGTTGTTTGCCGTAAATATTTGGAATTCAGGGTCGTGAGAGATATGAATTCTCATTATGATAAATGAATGAGTGATCAGTCACTTCGATTTTCGAAAAAGAAACATTGAATGAACGAATGGTCGTTCAAACTCTCGAAGAAGAAAATGAATAAATCAATCACGTCGGTTTCGCAGAGGGGATGATGAATGGTCAGTTATAAATGAATGAACAGTTACAAATGAACGAACAGTTGTGCTTCTTTCCAAAAGTTGCATCAGTTCTCGAGGCCGATTATCTAGTTATTTTGCCTATAAATAGAACAAAACATTTGTAGATATTGCCAATCTCTTTCCCTTCTGTACAAAAAAATGTCTTCCAAAGATTTGCTCACTCTGAAGACTGAAGAAGAGACCAAGACGCCTCCTGCTGAGCCTTCAGTGCCTCATCAGAAAGAAAGGGGTGAAGGCTCAACTGTTCCTGCACCGAGACAGGATGTGATTGCTGAACTGGTAGAACCTGGAAAAAACTGTCGAAGAAGAAGCATTGAGGATGGATGCTTGCGAGTTTTTCGTGAGTTTCGGCAATGAGATGTTTGAACGATTGGCAAATTATGTATTTAATCAGGAAGGGTCAGGGCCTCCTCCCCGTCCTTAATATTATGTAATTCTACTCTGCTTTTGAATAATAAAAAAAATAAACTTTTATTTACATCATGCCTCTGAAAATAAAGTACATTTTGTCTTTATACATAATATTTCTTAAGAAATTTGTCATTGATGGGCATCATAGCAACTCTGCCATCCATATCTGTTAATTGATAGGCTCCATTTGAGAAGACTTTATTTACTACATACGGCCCTTCCCATTTTGCCTCGAACTTGCCTTTGCTCATATGTGTCATAGTCATAGGACGTCTAACTGTAAGGACTAACTTGCCTTCCTGAAACGTTCGTACTCTGACTTTGCGATTAAAGGCTTTTGAAATCTGGGCTTAATAAAGTTCGATGTGCTGTTGAGCTAATAGCCTTTTCTCGTCGAGTGCTTCCAATTCTTGAAGCCGAAGACGATCATTATTTTCTGTAGTAAGCTCATTAGCAATGACAATCCTCAATGATAGAATCTGAATTTCTAGAGGCAGAACAGCTTCACATCCATATACTAGAGAAAAAGGTGTGCAGCCCGTGGGATTACGGACAATAGTGCGATATGCCCATCACTACAAAAATTTATCAGATTAGCGACATTCCAAAACGTCGCTAAACTCGGCCAAAATGTCGCTAATTTAATTTAGCGACGTTTTCAGCGACGTTTCATAAACGACGAAAAAAAGCGTGTCGCTAATCGAGAAAATGTCGCAAAACGTCGTTACGGCGACGTTATTTAGCGACATTTATAACGTCGCTAATTTGCGGCGTTATTTGCCACATTTTTAAGTGGTTACCGATTAGCGATACATTAGCGACATTCTTGCGACGATGAGGTGGCATCAGATTGTTTGCCATGTCAACAATTTAGCGACATTTTTAGCGACCTTTATTTTCGTCGCTACATTTTAGCGACGAATATAAACGTCGCTAAATTGAAATTTTTTATGAAAAAAAGGAATCCAGAATGCAAATACCGCTCTTGTTTAACGACGGGGACTTCCTCAGTGTCGAAATTGTAATTGGAGTAATGAAACGACATTGGAGATACAAATACCGCTCGAGTGAGCCAAAGGCATGCAACCACTTCCCTCCCTCCATTCCCCTTCTCCCTCTCTCATGCTATCAACGTCACAACTTTTCCAGTGCTGCTCCCTCTAATGATGATGAACGCAAAAATCAAAGACCCCTCTCCTTTCCCACTCTTCACAGTTCTCACAACAGGCAGGATTAGTGCTTTCTAGTTCTCTTTCATCCATCCATTCCTCCGTTCTGATCAAGCCTCTTCCTTCTCCTCTCCTCTACCATGGTTCTGGACCCATCTGCTCCTCCCTACTTCCCTTCTTCTTATTTGACTCTCTCAGCCATATATGATATTCAGCTCAAGTGTAGAGTCGGGGGAGAAGAAGTTGACAGGAAGAGGAGGGGGAAGTAGCACAGCCGGCGGCATGACCTGGAGGAAGTACAGAGGTTTTCTTCAACATCCGTAGGAGAACTATAAGGATATATCTTTTTACAACATGTCACCTTGTCAAAGACCCTTAATGTGACAACCATGTTACCACGGTGTCGGAAGACTAACATGTCATAATTTTCTAAGCCGTGTGTTTTGACATAATCCTCCCAACTCTTTCCTCCTATGTAGTAATCTTGTATTTCTTTATGAAGTTCAAGACGACATATTTTTCCATTACGAGTCACTATATGCCGTCTTGAACTTCATAAAGAAATGCAAGATTACTACATAGGAGGAAAGAGTTGGGAGGATTATGTCAAAGCACACGGCTTAGAAAATTATGACATATTAGTCTTCCGACACCGCGGTAACATGATATTCACATTAAGGGTCTTTGACAAGGTGACATGTTGTGAAAAGATATATCCTTATAGTTCTCCTACGGATGTTGAAAAAAACCTCTGTACTTCTTCCAGGTCATGTCGCTGGCTGTGCTGCTTCCCCCTCCTCTTCCTGCCCACTTCTTTTCTCCCGATTCTACACTTGAGCTGGATATCATATGTGGCTGAGAGAGTCAAATAAGAAGAAGGGAAATAGGGAGGAGCAGATGGGTCCAAAGCCATGGTGGAGGAGAGGAGAAGGAAGAGGCTTGATCAGAACGGAGGAATGGATTGATGGAAGAGAACTAGAAAGCACTGATCCTTCCTGTTGTGAGAACTGTGAAGAGTGAGAAAGGAGAGGGGGTCTTTGATTTTTGCGTTCATCATCATTAGAGGGAGCAGCACTGGAAAAGTTGTAACGTTGATAGCATGAGAGAGGGAGAGGGGGAATGAAGGGAGGGAAGTGGCTGCATGCCTTTGGCTCACTCGAGCGGTATTTGTATCTCCAATGTCGTTTCATTACTCCGAGTGTGGGAACGGATGGCTCAGAATACAACCCAAAATTCATTCTAGCATACATTAGTATGAATCATCTATGTTCTGTACATATGGTGTAGTATACGTTCTTATTGAATCTAGTATCTAGTATCCGAAGAATGTAACAGAATCAAGATGAACTCACATAATGTAATACTAAAATATCATCTACTACTATATAAGATATAGTGATAGGTTGTCGTATCATCATTGCCGAAGGATGAGGGTCGGAGGACAGTCAACTTCATCTACGGCTACATAGTTACATGAGCTAGTCGTCGCAAAACGTCGCTATGACGTCGCTAATAGCGACTAATTTAGCGACGTTAGTATGAACGTCGCTAAATTCTAATTATATTCCCCCACCAATTCATTTTCCCCCATTTTACTCTCTCACTCTCTCTCATCCCTCCTCCGGCGCTCTCACTCTCTCCGGCGCTCTCAAAGTACTAATTCATATCTATTTAAGTGTGAGAACAGATGGCTCAGAACACAACCCAAAATTCATTCTAGCATACATTAGTCTGGATCATTATATTCTGTATATATGTTGTAGTATATGTTCTTATCGTATCTAGTATCTAAAGAATGTAACAGAATCAAGATGAACTCACATAATGTAATACTAAGACATCATCTACTACTATATAAGATATAGTGATAGGTTGTCATATCATTATTGCCGAGGGATGATGGTCGGAGGACAGTTAACTTTATCTACGGCTATATAGTTTCTGTCTCGCCAGTCGAATGGATACAGGGACTATGTCCTAATCACCATGTCGTACCATAGATTAATGCAAATGGAGCTGGAGCTGGAGCTGGAGCCAAAATACAGAATCCAAAATAAAAAATACAGAATCCAATCCCTGGGTTCGCCGAAAATACAAAAACAAAGATTGACACACAGTTCTAATTCATATGTATTTTAAGTGTGAGAACGGATGGCTCAGAACACAACCGAAAATTCATCCTAGCATACATTAGTGTGAATCATCTATGTTCTGTACATATGGTGTAGTATACATTCTTATCGAATCTAGTATCTAGTATCTGAAGAATGTAGCAGAATCAAGATGAATCACATAATGTAATACTAAAATATCATCTACTACTATATAAGATATAGTGATAGGTTGTCGTATCATCATTGCCGAAGGATGAGGGTCGGAGGATAGTCAACTTCATCTACGGCTACATAATTTTTGTCTTGCCAGTCGAATGGCTGCAGGGACTATGTCCTGACCACCATGTCGTAGTCCAATACAATCCAGAGATTGACACAGTACTAATTCATATATGTAGTCCAATACAAATAGTCTAATACAAAAACAACCCAGACAAATATTCCAATACAAATAAGTACTAATAGCTAATGAGAACCACGCAGCTCATGAAAACGCTCAGTGATATGATCACGCAACCACCTCGAATAAGTGGGATCGACGGCGGCAGGAGAGATGTAGTCCATTTCAAGGGTTGCATGAATAGAACTTCCAGTCTCACTAGCTACCGGTGCTGGATGAATAGAACTCCCGGTCTCACTAGCTACCGGAGCCACTTCCTCTTTAACAGTAGGAGGAGCCACCTCAGTATTTACTGTTTTCCTCAAACGACGTGCCGCTCCACGGGTCATGGGTGCCATATGGTAAGATCGATATTCACAAATAATATAATTGTAACATAACCAAGCTAACTAAAGGAACCATCATATAATTTGAGTACATTTTCGAAAGCAGATAAAGTACAAAAAATTCAATTTTTTGCCAAGTGTGAGAACGGATGGCTCAGAACACAATCCAAAATTCATTCTAGCATACATTAGTGTGAATCATCTATGTTCTGTACATATGGTGTATTATATGTTCTTATCGTATCTAGTATCTGAAGAATGTAATAGAATCAAGATGAACTCACATAATGTAATACTAAGACATCATCTACTACTATATAAGATATAGTGATAGGTTGTCATATCATCATTGTCGAGGGATGAGGGTCGAAGGACAGTCAACTTTATCTACGGCTACATAGTTTCTGCCTCGCCAGTCGAATGGCTGTAGGGACTATGTCCTGATCACCATGTCGTACCATAGTTTCTGCCTCGCCAGTCGAATGGCTGCAGGGACTATATGTCCTGATCACCATGTTACCAATTAACCAACTAATAAAACTACTTGTTACAAATATCGGCACTATCGGTGCGTTCGAATAGGAGTATCACATTTTTCGGTATCGGAAAACAAATAATTATTACTAAATTATCAGATTTTTTGGCCTTGTCGGTGCCCCTGACCAAGCCCCTCCTACACCACCCCTAACCTGAACCCTAACCCTCCCCTCCCCAGCCGCCCCCACCCCCCTGCTCTCCTTCCCCAGCCGCCCACACATACCCACCCCTAACCTGAACCCTACCCCTAGCTCCCCTCCCCAGCGGCCCTCGTCCCCCCTGCCCCACCCCCCAGCCACTCCCACTCACCCCCGAACCACTCGCATCCCCCCTGTCCCTCCTCCCGAGCCACGCGTACCCCCCAACCACCAACAACCAAAATAGCCGGAGAGAGAGAGAGAGAGATGGAGGGGAAGAATACCACGTACCGGAGAGGGAGGAGAGTCGCCGGAGAGAGTGAGAGTCGCCGGAGAAAGAGAGAGAGAGCGCCGGAGAGAGTGAAAGCGCCGGAGGGGAGGAGGAGAGAGTGAGAGAGTAAAATGGGAGGAAATGAACCCTAAACCGAACCCTAACCCTAGCTTCCCTCTTCCAGCCGCCCTCGTCCCCCTTGCCCCACCCCTCCAGCCACCCCCACTCACCCTCAACCACCTGCATCTCCCCTGCACCTCCCCCTGAGCCACCCGCACCCCCCAACCACCAACAACCAAAACAGCCGGAGAGAGAGAGAGGGAGGGGGAGAGTCACGTACCGGAGAGGGAGGAGAGTCGCCGGAGAGAGTGAGAGTCGCCGGAGAGAGTGAGAGCGCCGGAGAGAGTGAGAGTCGCCGGAGAGAGTGAGAGCGTCGGAGAGAGTGAGAGCGCCGGAGGGGGGGAGGAGAGAGAGTGAGAGAGTAAAATGGAGGGAAATGAATCGTTGGGGGGAATATAATTAGAATTCAGCGACGCTAATACTACCGTCGCTAAATTAGTCGCTATTAACGACGTCAGAGCGACGTTTCGCGACGAATAGCTCATGTAATTAATATACGTCGTTGTTACGTCGCTTATTTCATCGCTAGTAGTGAATATTAGCGACGTTTCAATAAAACGTCGCTAATGAACACAATTTAGCGACGTTAATCGAACGTCGCTAAATTTATGTCGCCAATTGAACAGATTTTAGTAGTGCATAGACATTCTCCAAGTTTATCACTCCAATTATGTTTATTGATAGAGACAAACTTTTTATGGAGTTTAATAATGGTCTTGTTGAACGCCTCAGCCAACCCATTAGCTGCAGGATTATAGGCCATAGAGACAACAATATTGATTCTGTTGTCATCACAGAACCTATTAAACTTTTGGCTGATGAATTGTGGCCCATTATCATGGATGATTCGGCGAGGGACACCAAATCTATATATTACATGATGTTTGATGAAGTTGATGACACTACTCGTTTTAACTTCAGACAAAGGTATAGCTTCTGTCTACTTGGAGAGATAATCGGTTATAGCCAAGATGAACCGATATCCTTTAGATGAAGGAGGATTGATAGGGCCAATTATATCCATGCCCCAAGCTTCAAAAGGCCATGAAGCAGCAGTCGGATGAAGAAATTTCCACGGTTGATGGATGAAATCTACATGAATTTGACATGCACAATATTTTCTTGCATAGTCAATAGCATCTGATACCATAGAGGGCCAGTAGTAGCCCATACGTCGAATACGATCCTGTAGTTTAGGACCAGGCTGATGTGCTCCACAAACACCATCATGAGCTTCGCGTAATATTTGCTTTGCTTCATCACCGGCGAGACACCTCAAGAGTAATCCATCAAAAGTTCTTCGATAGAGAGTTTTAGTAGTATGATTATAATATAATCGAAGCGATCGGTGACGGATACTTGTAGCTTCCTTAGGATCTTCTGGCAAGATGTCATGTACTGCAAAATTAATGAAAGGTGCTCTCCAGTCCTCGCTAATGACATTGACTTCAGTTAGATTGCTAATTTCAATGCTATGGTTGTTTTCGACACAAAATAGTTCTCTATTAGAGATAACAACCATCTATTGTCTTTTGACTGGAACTGCCAATACCGCAGCTAGGTTAGCTAAAGCATCAGCTTCTGTATTGCATGCCCGACGTACATGTTCGATGAAGAATCCTTTGAACGAAGAAGCTATCCTGGTTGCTGCTTCATGGTACGGTACTAGATCTTGATGTCAGACTTCATATATGCCTCTAACCTGATTAACAATCAGCTTAGAGTCGCCATATACTTCGAGATATTCAACACCCAGTTGTTTAGCCAATTAGAGTCCAATGAGTAAGGCATTGTATTCTGCCACATTGTTAGAGCATGATTCGTGTAATGCCTGTATTCGTATTACGTATTTTGGAATACGTGTACGTATTTTATCGTGTTCCTAGCTTGGTTTATTTTTTTTTTTGCATTGCATTTCATTGGCTTGGTTCGGTTCGATTTATGTGGGTTTGGTTTGGGATTGGTTTTATATGGATGAACCCCCTACCTACCACCACCTTTGATATTTATTGCCATTTCTTCTTTCTCTCTCTTCATTACTCATCTTCTTCTTCCTCATTTACTTCTTACCTACCAGAGAGAGGGAGAGAGAGGTCTAGGCAAGTGTAACTTGCTTCATGGAGGAACTCTAATTTTATTACTTCATTCTCTTCCTTACTACATTCTAAAGCACTTTAGTACTTGGCATTTCTCATTTCCATGGCTAGATTCTTGTAGATCTAAGTTTATTTTATTTTCAGATTTCTTGGGTTTTGATCTACTTAATCTTGTTATTTCTATGTTTTGATGGTTCCATGTTGTAGAGAATCTCGTTCTACCCCATTTTGACCTATGGAAGTTCGGATTTGAGCTCCGGATGATAGAGTTATGTAGTTTGAAAGCCATGGTTGCTTGGCTTTTCTTCTCGGACAAGTGGAGAAGAAGAGCAGTACTTGACCGCATGAATCCTCATGTGGCAAGTCTCTGGCCGCATGGCCTTTCCAGCCGCATGAGACTCGTTCGAGCTCAGCCGCATGGAAAGTCCTTCCTAGCCGCATAAGACTTGCTTGAGTACTTGACCGCATGAATTTTCATGCGGCAAGTAATTGGGCCGCATAGCCTTGTTCAGACTGAGCCGCATGAGCCCCTGTTATCTTGAGTCGCATGGACTTCAAGCGGCTAGCTTTCAGCCGCATGAGTTCCTTCGTACCCAGCCGCATATGCGCTACTGCTTGGGCCGCATAAGGCCCATCCATCCTCCAGCCGCATATGTATCACCCTTGCTCAGCCGTATAGGACTTCGTCTGATCATAGCCGCATATGCTGTTGAACCCCGTCCGCATGGCGATTGCTTCCTTCGCAGCCGCATAAGCTGACTCCCCTTCGTCCGCATGAACCCGCCTTTCCAGCCGCATGCGCCTTGGGCTCCTTGAGCCGCATGAGCGTGCAGTCCCACCGCATGAACCTATATTGACCCAGCCGCATGGACTCACTCCCCTTGAGCCGCATGGACTTTCTGTGCCCTGTCTTGTTATCTTATTATTATTATTATATATATATATTATGCCCATTTTATATCCTTATGCCTTTTGTCATAAACTTGATTTTTATTTAGTATGTTTGGAATGACTATTGTACATGGCATGGTATGACAAGGAACTAGCATAACACGATAGTGACCCGTAGTGGTGCACTCCTGACATAATAACCTGACATGAACTGATAGTGGCCCGTCGTGGCGCACTCCTGACTCATACACTTGACATGAAAACCTGACATGATTATCTTGAATAGCTGTTGCGACGGCTACCTGACATGACATGACCTGTATAATTAATCCTGGATACCGTGGGCGATTGTGCTTGTACAAATAATCCAGTCCTGTCTTGCATCATGTCTAGGAGGGGACTCCTGAGTACCACGGTCAGGAGTACCCATTGAAATGGACTAAGGCTAATAACTAGATTAATACACTAGTCATAAAGAGATTTCCCAGCTACAGGCAATCCCGTTACCTGGACACGCCTTGGGATCTGTAGCCTGCCGTCGAGTAGGGCACATTTCCAGCACACTGTCATGTGTTGCACCCTTCAAGCTACCTAAGGGTACATTCGTTTCCTGGACGATGTACCCACCTGAATTCAACTCTAATTCTTTTAACCCGGATAACCTGGATGGACTGCAGGGCTTGTGGCTGTGGAAGATTCTCACTGCATCTTGTTAGTAATTAGGCTTGTGACAACCCTAGTTAGTTAAAGTATCAAGCCGTAATTCTTGCTTGGCCGTGAAGTGATTGGATGGAGTCTAACCTGTCTAGTCTTGCCCTGATCCTGTTCCAGATTATTGAATGACCAGAATGCTTGTATTTATTTTACCGATAAATGGTGAGAATTCCAGGTTCTGTTCAGACGAAGGGTTACAACCCCGGTCCTTGTTTGGTTTACGGGTTGTAACCTGGTTGTCTGAATAGTTCCATGGTTATCTCGTCGTATATCATCCTGATGTATTTTCTTTATTTCTAGTTTTTACTTTTATTTATATCTTGTGCTGATTGCTGGTTTTAGTTCCTAAGTGAAGCTTCCTTTGTGGCACTTGCTGTTTCTGGGGTCTGACCCAGCTGGTTTTGTGTGGCCAGATTTCGGAACAGCTCCAGAGGATCTACCGACCTTCCAGCCAGATGGTGGCCACTAGACGGAATCCTGGCAACGAGTGGATTTATTTTTGATCTCCCACTTTATTGTAAAAATATTCTTTTGAGGCGTTTAGCCGACGAGCACCTGTTTAGCTCGATTGTACTTTACTTACTGTCTGCCTACGGGCTGTAACATGATTGACAGATCCTAGGATTGATCATGTATGACTAAACTCTTGCTAGTCCTAAAATTTTGTAACGACTAGCTTCATGATCAGCTGAATATGTAATATTTGGGACGCCTTACTATTGTATATTTAATGATCATACATCTTGTAACTTTTACTTATTTGCTTATGATTGAGACAATAGGCTTGTTCATGACCATAAGAGACTGTTGGCTTGTAGATAAACCCTCATGTATCCTAGACAGCCGTGACCGTATAGCGAGGTGGGTTGTACTTCAATATACGTAGCTGGCTATGTCTGTCCCCGCTCTCCAGTATTCTGGTTCTGGGGCGTGACATGGTTTAAGTGGTGGCCCATGCAGGTCTTGTAAATCAAGATATGTGAGGGTTTACCGAATAGATGTCTCAATCAGTATTCGCCCTTGATCTCTGCTCGTATCTTCTGAATCCCTGGATTCTTGTCCTGATCATGTGCTTGTATCGTTGATCTGTCCTGGTCCTTCCTTATTGTTCCCTATGTCGTCTTCTTCAGCGGCATTGTTCCTGGACCTGCCGGTCAGCAAGGCGGATCACCTCCCGCGGACCAGCAGCAACCCGGAGATCAAGTCCAGCACTCCGGAGTAGCCTCCAGAGTCGAGCCTATTGGAGAAGAGCCCCCAGTTCAGCCAGTTCAACCGGTAGAACCTGGTGATGGCACATTAGTAGGACTCGTCAGGACCTTGATAGCTTCTCAAGATCGTCGTGGAGATGCCTTGCAACAAGCAGTGGCGGATGCTTTGACCAGAGGCGGTCATCCAGGGAACAACGCGGCCAACAGCTTCAAGCGCTTGAACCCTCCATTCTTCGACGGTAGTGAAGATGCTATCGTAGCAGATGCTTGGCTTCAGGACACTGAGGTGATTCTCGAGGCAGCCAGGACCCCAGAGAATGAGAAGGTGGCCGTGGTGCGCCTACAGTTGCTAGATCTTGCCCGCAGCTGGTGGGTGGCGCAGGCCGTTGGGTTAGTGGCACCCATTGCTTGGGCAGTATTCAGGAAGAGATTCCAGACCAAGTATTTCGATGCTGTAGCCCGATATGATCTACAGATGAGGTTCACTAATCTGAAGCAAGGAGGCAGGACGGTCGACGGATATGCGGCCGAGTTTTCCAGACTCAGTCGGTTTGCTCCCACCTTGGTGGCAACCGAGTATGATAGGGTCCAGCGATTCCAACAGGGACTTCACCTGGAGATTTTGTTGGCAGTTGAGCAGTTTGAGCATCAGACTTTTGATTCAGTCTTGAGAGCAGCCCGGAGGCATGCGTATACCTCCCAGAGGATTGTGGATAGGGCCAGAGGTCGGAAGAGATCTCACGGCCAGATGAATCAGTCTTCAGTACCAGCTCCGGCAGCCAGGGCTTTGACCATCGGAGCTCCGAGGCGGGCGGCCTCAGTAACGTCGGTTCAGCATTTAACTCCGACGCACCCTCAGCAGCAGCAGCAGAAGCAGAAGCAGTCTTCCGCAGTGGGATATTCTCATTATGGAAAGCCAGGCCATGTAGTGGCAGAGTGTCGCAGGGCGCAGGGATTGTGTCTGGCTTGTGGAGCACCAGACCATAGGGTTGGATCCTGTCCGAATAGGGGTGGTTCATCGTCGTCCAACCTTTCTAGCTCTTCGGTGAGAGGACCAGCTCCGGTCCAGCAGCAACAGTACCCATTGCCGAGGCCCTTGCCGCCTCAGACCCAAGTATTCCAGCAGTAGAACCCCCAGCAGTATGCACAAGTCCAAGCCCAGAGTCAGAATAGGCAGCGAGGATTTCAGCAGAGGGGACCGGCACCCTGAGGGCATGGTCAGGCTATGGCGATGACCGTGGAGGAAGGATTAGCACCAAAAGAGGTAGTGGCAGGTACTATTCTCGTCAACTCCTTTCCAGCTTCAGCTTTATTTGATTCTGGTGCATCACATTCTTTTATGTCTGCACGATTCGCGACACGGATAGGATTAGAGCCCGAGTCATTATCAGTAAGGCTCAATATACTTACTGGTAACGGACTTGTGGGAGTAGATAGAGTATTTTCCTCGTGTCGGATCGTAGTTAGCGGTAGAGAGTTCCCCGCTAGATTGATAGAATTCTCGATGGCCGATTATGATGTGGTCCTAGGGATGGATTGGTTGGGGAACCAGTATGCTAGGATAGACTGCCATATTGGTAGGGTTGTTTTTAGCATTCCAGGAGAGCCGGAGTTTTCTTTCTCTCGAGGCGAGGTTGAGCCTTCTCCTCCGATATTGCGGATGGCAGTAGCAGCAGTTCAGTTGCCCAGGATAGTGGATAAGTTTCCAGATGTTTTCCCAGAAGAGCTTCTAGGTATGCCTCCAGAGCGGGAGATCGAGTTCACTATAGACTTGATTCCCGGGACAGCCCCAGTATCAGAGAGAGTCTACAGGATGGCGCCGTCAGAGTTGGAGATATTGTACAAGATGATTGAAGAGCTTAGAACCAAGGGATTCATTCGTGCTAGTGGATCGCCTTGGGGAGCCCCGATGCTTCTTGTGAAAAAGAAGGATGGTACGTCCAGGTTATGTGTTGATTATCGTACCTTGAACTCAGTGACAATCAAAAACAGATACCCTCTTCCGAGGATAGATGACTTGTTTGATCAACTCAAGGGGGCTTCAGTATTTTTGAAGATTGATTTACGCTCAGGTTATCATCAGATCAGAGTCAGAGAGCAGGATATCCCGAAGACAGCTTTTAGATCGAGATATAGGCATTGGGAGTTCTTTGTTATGCCTTTTGGAGCGACCAATGCGCCGGCAGTATTCATGGACCTCATGAACTGCATCTTCATGCCCTACTTGGATCAGTTTGTGATTGTGTTCTTAGACGACATCCTGGTCTACAGCAAGAGTGAGGCGGAGCATGAGCAGCATCTCCGTATAGTTCTTCAGATCCTCAGAGAGCACCAGTTATATGCCAAGTTCAGTAAATGCGAGTTCTGGCTTGATCGCATTTCGTACTTGGGTCATATCATCACCAGAGGAGGGGTAGAAGTGGATCCCCAGAAGATTATGGCTATTGAGTCATGGCCAGTGCCCAGCACAGTTACAGAAGTTCGTAGTTTCCTTGGATTGGCCGTCTACTACCGGCGGTTTGTTTCGAATTTTGTTCGAATTTCAGCGCCATTGACGCAGTTGACCCGCAAGGATGCGCAGTTTGCTTGGACAGCAGAGTGTCAGAGTTCTTTTGGCAGTTGAAGCGAGGCCTGATAACAGCTCCTATTCTTACGCTTCCAGATGGGACCGGAGGATTCTTCGTGTATTGTGATACTTCGGGCAGAGGTTTAGGATGTGTTCTGATGCAGCATGGGAAGGTAATAGCTTATGCGTCACGGCAACTTCGTGATCATTATAGGGTGGAGATTTTCACCAACCACAAGAGCCTGAAGTATGTTTTCACCCAGAAGGATCTTAATATGCGTCAGAGGAGGTGGCTGGAGTTTCTTGTAGATTATGATGTCAACCTGCAGTATCATCCTGGGAAGGCCAATGTTGTTGCGGATGCATTGAGCAGGAGAGCGGGAGTTTATTTTCTAACAGCGCAACCAGAGCTATTAGCAGATCTTCAGAAGATGGGTATAGAAGTTGTTCTCCCTTCCAGTGTGGCATTGATGGCCAACATGCAAGTACAGTCTACTATAGTCGAGAGGATCCGGATGGCGCAGTCGGCAGATTCCAAGCTTCAGCGACTCAGAGCAGAGTGTGAGGCAGGACGAATGCCAGAGTTATGCATTCATAAGGATGGTACACTTCGACATGGTAATCGTTTTTGTGTACCCAGTGGAGATATCAGGCAGGAGATCATGTCAGAGGCGCACAGTTCTCAGTATTTCATCCATCCTGGCAGTATGAAAATGTACCGAGATATTCGTCAACATTTCTGGTAGAATGGCATGAAGCGGGAGATAGCTCGGTTTGTCTCTCGGTGTTTGGTTTGCCAACAAGTTAAAGCCGAACATCAGAGACCGGCTGGACTTCTTCAGCCCTTGCCGATTCCAGAGTGGAAGTGGGAGCATGTGACCATAGATTTCATGACTGGATTACCTAGATCCCCAGCTGGTAGAGATGCTATTTGGGTTATAGTTGACCGGCTCACGAAGGTGGCTCACTTTCTCCCATTCAGAGTTGGTCAGTCGACGGCTAAGCTAGCGGAGATGTACCTCAGGCAGATTATCAGGTTGCACGGTGTGCCAGTCAGTATCACCTCGGACCGAGATTCAAGATTCACGTCACACTTTTTACGTAGCTTGCAAGAGAGTTTGGAGACTCATCTCCAGTTCAGTTCAGCATATCACCCGCAGACAGATGGTTAGTCGGAGGGCACAATCCAGACTCTTGAAGATATGTTGCGATCTTGTACACTTGACTTCGGTGGTTCGTGGGAAGATCACTTGCATCTGGTGGAGTTCTCGTACAATAACAGTTTCCAGGCCAGTATCCAGATGGCGCCGTTCGAGGTACTGTATGGCAGGAAGTACAGATCCCCGTTAGCCTGGGATGATGTTGGAGAGAGACAGATGCTCGGTCCAGAAATGATTGCTCAGACCGTTGAAGTGGTCAGGCGAGTCAGAGATCACCTTCGAGTTGCCCAAGATCGCTAGCGCCATTGGGCCGATTCTCATCGACGTCCTCTCGAGTTTTTGGTCGGCGATCATGTATTCCTGAGGATTTCGCCTAACCGTGGCGTCATTCGTTTCGGCGTACGGGGAAAGCTTAGTCCTAGGTATATAGGACCGTTCGATATCCTGGAGCGAGTAGGAGATGTATCCTATCGTCTCGCTCTTTCGCCGTCGCTAAGCGAGGTACATGACGTGTTCCATATATCCCAATTACGACGGTATATCCCAGACCCGAGCCACATCCTGGATCATTCGGAATTGGTTGTTGGTACCAACCTTTCGTATGAGGAGAGGCCCGTGTCTATATTGGACCGGAGAGAGAAGATCCTCAAGAACAAGACTATCAAGTTAGTTCGAGTTGCTTGGGGTCATCACTCTTTGGGGGAGTCAACGTGGGAGCGTGAGGATGATATCCGATCGCGATATCCCGACTTGTTTGACTCGTGAGGTATAATATCTTTCTTATGCCTCATGCCTTCGATTCCTTGCTTGAATAAGTGATTGTCTGCCTAGTTATAGCTTGCATATGATTAATGTAGCTTGTCATTGCTCCTCTAGCCTCTTGATTAAATTCCGAGGACGGAATTCTTTTAAGGTGGATAGAGTTGTAATGCCTGTGTTCGTATTACGTATTTTGGAATACGTGTACGTATTTTATCTTGTTCCTAGCTTGGTTTTTTTTTTGCATTGCATTTTATTGGCTTGGTTCGGTTTATGTGGGTTTGGTTTGGGATTGGTTTTATATGGATGAACCCCCTACCTACCACCACCTTTGATATTTATTGTCATTTCTTCTTTCTCTCTCTTCATTACTCATCTTCTTCTTCCTCATTTACTTCTTACCTACCAGAGAGAGGGAGAGAGAGGTCTAGGCAAGTGCAACTTGCTTCATGGAGGAACTCTAATTTTATTACTTCATTCTCTTCCTTACTACATTCTAAAGCACTTTAGTACTTGGCATTTCTCATTTCCATGGCTAGATTCTTGTAGATCTAAGTTTATTTTATTTTCGGATTTCTTGGGTTTTGATCTACTTAGTCTTGTTATTTCTATGTTTTGATGGTTCCATGTTGTAGAGAATCTCGTTCTACCCCATTTTGACCTATGGAAGTTCGGATTTGGGCTCTGGATGATAGAGTTCTGTAGTTTGGAAGCCATGGTTGCTTGGCTTTTCTTCTCGGACAAGTGGAGAAGAAGAGCAGTACTTGACCGCATGAATCCTCATGTGGCAAGTCTCTGGCCGAATGGCCTTTCCAGCCGCATGAGAATCGTTCGAGCTCAGCCGCATGGAAAGTCCTTCCTAGCCGCATAAGACTTGCTTGAGTACTTGACCGCATGAATCTTCATGCGGCAAGTAATTGGGCCGCATAGCCTTGTTCAGACTGAGCCGCATGAGCCCCTGTTATCTTGAGTCGCATGGACTTCATGCGGCTAGCTTTCAGCCGCATGAGTTCCTTCGCACCCAGCCACATATGCGCTACTGCTTGGGCCGCATAAGGCCCATCCATCCTCCAGCCGCATATGTATCGCCCTTGTTCAGCCGCATAGGACTTCGTCTGATCATAGCCGCATATGCTGTTGAACCCCGGCCGCATGGCGATTGCTCCCTTCGCAGCCGCATAAGCTGACTCCCCTTCGTCCGCATGAACCCGCCTTTCCAGCCGCATGCGCCTTCGGCTCCTTGAGCCGCATGAGCGTGCAGTCCCAGCCGCATGAACCTGTATTGACCCAGCCACATGGACTCACTCCCCTTGAGCCGCATGGACTTTCTGTGTCCTGTCTTGTTATCTTACTATTATTATTATTATATATATTTTTATGCCCATTTTATATCCTTACGCCTTTTGTCATGAACTTGATTTTTATTTAGTATGTTTGGAATGACTATTGTACATGGCATGGTATGACAAGGAACTAGCATAACACGATAGTGACCCGTAGTGGTGCACTCCTGACATAATAACCTGACATGACCTGATAGTGGCCCGTCGTGGCGTACTCCTGACTCATACACTTGACATGAAAACCTGACATGATTATCTTGAATAGCTGTTGCGACGGCTACCTGACATGACATGACCTGTATAATTAATCCTGGATACCGTGGGCGATTGTGCTTGTTCAAATAATCCAGTCCTGTCTTGTATCATGTCTAGGAGGGGACTCCTGAGTACCACGGTTAGGAGTACCCATTGAAATGGACTAAGGCTAATAACTAGATTAATACACTAGTCATAAAGAGATTTCCCAGCTACAGGCAATCCTGTTACCTGGGCACGCCTTAGGATCTGTAGCCTGCCGTCGAGTAGGGCACATTTCCAGCACACTGTCATGTGTTGCACCCTTCAAGCTACCTAAGGGTACATTCGTTTCCTGGACGATATACCCACCTGAATTCAACTCTAATTCTTTTAACCCGGGTAACCTGGATGGACTGCAGGGCTTGTGGCTGTGGAAGATTCTTACTGCATCTTGTTAGTAATAAGGCTTGTGACAACCCTAGTTAGTTAAAGTATCAAGTCGTAATTCTTGCTTGGCCGTGAAGTGATTGGATGGAGTCTAACCTGTCTAGTCTTGCCCTGATCCTGTTCCAGATTATTGAATGACCAGAATGCTTGTATTTATTTTACCGATAAATGGTGAGAATTCCAGGTTCTGTTCAGACGAAGGGTTACAACCCCGGTCCTTGTTTGGTTTACGGGTTGTAACCTGGTTGTCTGAATAGTTCCATGGTTATCTCGTCGTATATCATCCTGATGTATTTTCTTTATTTCCAGTTTTTACTTTTATTTATATCTTGTGCTGATTGCTGGTTTTAGTTCCTAAGTGAAGCTTCCTTTGTGGCACTTGCTCTTTCTGGGGTCTGACCCAGCTGGTTTTGTGTGGCCAGATTTTGGAGCAGCTCCAGAGGATCTACCGACCTTCCAGCCAGATGGTGGCCACTAGACGGAACCCTGGCGACGAGTGGGTTTATTTTTGATCTCTCACTTTATTGTAAAAATATTCTTTTGAGGCGTTTAGCCGACGAGCACCTGTTTAGCTCGATTGCACTTTACTTACTGTCTGCCTACGGGCTGTAACATGATTGACAGATCCTAGGGTTGATCATGTATGACTAAACTCTTGCTAGTCCTAACATTTTGTAATGACTAGCTTCATGATCAGCTGAATATGTAATGTTTGGGACGCCTTACTATTGTATATTTAATGATCATACATCTTGTAACTTTTACTTATTTGCTTATGATTGAGACAATAGGCTTGTTCATGACCTTAAGAGACTGGTGGCTTGTAGATAAACCCTCATGTATCCTAGACAGCCGTGACCGTATAGCGAGGTGGGTTGCACTTCAATATACTTAGCTGGCTATGTCTGCCCCCGCTCTCCAGTATTCTGGTTTTGGGGCGTGATAATTCGTCTAAAGAATAAGCCCTTCGAATAGTTAATCTATCGGGTGAAACAAGAACAATTTCCACTCCAGCTACAAGGGTACCTCCAGGTCCAATTCTTGAAGCTCCATCAAAGAACAACCTCCGGGTAGGAAATTCTTCTGAGATCATATTTGATTCCATTGTTTCGTCCAGAATCTCATCATAGAGTTTAGATGTCTCAGGGACAGGATGAGCTGCTAAGAAGTCGGCAAGTGCTTGGCCTTTCACAGACTTTTGAAGAACATAAACCATATCATATTATGCTAATAATATGGCCCATATGGCAAGCCTAGAATTGAGTGTACTTGGCTTCTTCATTAAGCCTCGAAGAGGATTAACTCGGGATATGACATGAATAGTTTGGCCTATGATGTAATGTCTTGTCTTCTGAACGACAAACATTAAGGGTAAACATTCCTTCTCTACCACACTATAACGATGTTCAGCTCCAATCATCGTTCGGCTAAGATAGTAGATGGCTTGCTCATGATCTTCCTTGTTCTTTTGAGCTAGCAAAGCTCCCAACGAATGATCCATTGCCCGGACATACATTAAGAAAGGTATTCCTAAGATCGGTGGTACCAGAACCGGTGGACTCATTAAATACCGCTTTATGTCGTCAAATGCTCGTTGACATTCTTCCGTCCAAAAGAAAGATACACCTTTCTTCATTAACTGAGTAAATGGTCTGCAATGTCCAAATAAATTTGAAATAAACCGCCTGATGTACGTAAGTCGACCTTGGAATCCTCGTAGCTCTTTTAGGTTGCGTGGAGGACGCATCTCTTGAATGGCTTTGATCTTCTCGGGATCAACGTGGATACCCTTAGAGGTAATAACGAAGTCGAGAAACTTACCACTAGAGATACCCAAGAAAGACTTGGTGGGGTTTATTTTGAGTTGATGCTGGCGCATTAGATTGAAGATAGTTCTTAAATCTTGAATGTGATCTTCCTTGAGATGACTATTGACAGCATTATCGTCAACATAGCATTCGACAATCTTTTGCAGATGATCTCAAAAGATAGTACTCATAGCCCGCTGGTAAGTTACACCTGTATTCTTAAGACCAAACGACATGACCGTATAATAGTACACTCCCTGAGGAGTACAAAATGAAGTATGTTTCTCATCTTCAGGATTCATCCGGATTTGATTATATCCAGAAAACCCATCCATGAAAGAAATTCGTTCGAATCCACATGTATTGTCGATCATGACATCAGTAATTGGGAGAGGGAATTCGTCTTTAGGGCAAGCATCATTGAGATCCCGAAAGTCTATGCAAACTCGAACCTTTCCGGTCTTCTTCAGAACTGGTACAACGTTGGCTACCCAGTCAGGATGCTGTTCTTCTCTAATAAAACCACAAGCTATAAGCTTTTTGACTTCATCATCAATTGCATCCATCATTTTAGGCTTGAATTGCCGTTGTTATTGTTTGACCGGCATGGCATTCGGCAAAATGTTAAGCTTGTGAGTTATAATTTGAGGATCTAATCCCGACATATCTTCGTAACTCTAGGCGAAGACATCAATATATTCACGAATAAGATGAATTAATTCTTATTTATCATCCTCAGGGAGATTTTTGCTAATGAAGATTGGTCGTGATACGCCCTTCTCTCCAATATCGATTTGGACTAGTTGATCCTCAGTAGGTGGTTCTCGTTATTCAAAACGAAGTTCCCACTGATTGTCCATCCTTTGTGCCCAAGGGTCCACTTCAGGAGCTTCTTCAATGTCATCTTCGTCATCTTCCAAAAATTTGGCAGACACCATGTTAGAAGATACTATCACCCTATGAACATGACCAATGCTGGTATCAGAATCCTATGAGATAGAATCAGAAGAATTAGATCGTTCTTCTTCTTCAGATTCAGAACGTTCTGGAGTTGGAAGTGGTGAAGCATAACCTTGTTCCCGTTTCGTTTTACTATGGTATTGTTGTGATTTTCCTTTTGGAACAACAATACGAAGAGGAGTTCGCCTTCCTTTACCATTGTGTTGAGGCCTGTTCTGAAATCATAGCCCATTTTACGGATGATGGCTTTGGATTATGGACTATAGCGTCGTAATTGTAGCCTTCCTATATCATCTATATTATCATTATAGAGCATGAATTTTGGTTCCTCTCTTTTGTTGAAGAATATAGGTTTTTCATCTTTTTTTCAAGACGGTACTAAGAAGTACGACTCTTGTATTGAATCCAGTGATACCATATTTCGCAGAGATGATACGACTTCTATTGTAAGTGGTTTAAAGTTATCTAGCATATCCAAATAATACTAAGTATAGTAAAAGACATCAGTATACTGCAAAGAAGATGCTTTATTGATTTTTACACCATCATTTACAATAGGGACTTTAGCCTTAGCAGGCTTAGTCAGATTAATGACAAGAGGGGAAGAAGAAGAACGAGAAGGAGGAGGGAGCTTCTTACGACGAAGATCGATTACAAGCGGCTCAGAAGAGGTGAGCTCCCTTTGTTCTTGACTATCACCCTTTGGCCGCTTCTCATGGGAAGGAAGATAGATAGTCAGTGGTTTGGAAGACTGAGGACATGAGGTGCATCCTTTGACGGGAATCACCAGAGTATCATTTGGCACACTCTTCTATTCTTCATCTGTGTCCATTCTAGTACCACCTTCATGAATTCCTCCTTGTACATACGAGAATCGTTGCAATATGCTTCAACTCCTTTGAAAGGATTCAGATCTGCAACCTCTTTTTGGACTTCTCCATTACCATCCACATATTTGAAACATTGGTGGAGAGTAGAAGGTACAATATTGTGCTCATGTAGGAATGGTCTTCCTAACAAAGCGTTGTATGAGCCATGATTGTCAATAACATAGAAAGTTACCTTTGTACGAAGATTGCCAATTTGAAGTTTTAGGCGTATCTTCCCCAAAGGTTCACTTCTTCCTTGATTGAATCCCTAGATGGTAGTGATAGTTGTAGAGAGGTTATGCACTGGGATCTTCAAAGCATCTAGTAAAGACTTCGACATGATGCTAAGTGCAGACCCGGGGTCAATCAGAATGCGATCGACTTTCATGGTATCTACATACCCCGTGAAATAAAGAGGACGATCATGACGATTGTCTTCTAACAATATGTCATCTTGTGTAAAAGTAATATTGGGCATTAATTCAAATACACTATGACAATGTGCACAGCTGACTGGCTCCTTTTCAGGTTTTTTGAGAAGAGAAGACAAGCGTCAGCCTGCATCAAGGCTTCACTTAACGTTTCTCGAGTTTCTTTTGAGAGACGTAAGAGTTCAAAGATTGACAACCTTGCTGGAGTATTGGCCAATTGAGCCAATATGTCAAAATTATAAGGCTTTTCGAGTCCAAGAGACGAGGACTTTTTTAATGCTTTGTCAAAGCGAACAGGTTGTTTTCCTTTGTCTACTGATGTGGATTTAGAAGGAGTCGGTTCAACCACCGGCAAGGATTTGGATGGTGTATTCTCAGCAGGAGAAGATGATGAAGGAGGAACATCAGGAGACGGAGCAGGGTTCTCTTGATTTTCGGAATACTTCCGAAGATAGGGTTTCCCTGATCTAGTGCCCATTATAATTTCATCTTCTGTTACTGGTTCAAAGAATAACATATTGCAGTTCTTGGATTTAGATTTGTAATGCTTCTTTTGCTTAGAAGAGGAAGGCGTTTCAAATTTTGCTACCAAATCTGGATGAATCCACATAATCTCTCCTCTGTCAGTTGACAGCTGAACATGACCTTCATTTTGAGGGGGTAGGAGATTCACAATTTCAAGAGTAGTCATTGGAATGGGGACAACACCATCTTGCACAAGTTGTGGTGGAAAATTACCGAATTGTAGAGAAACCATATTAGTAGTCACTATTTTCTCGTCCTGTTACAGAGTAATTGCTCCAGAGTTGACCAACTCCTGGATTTTACCCTTGAGCACATAATATGCTCTGGTTGGATGCCCTATAAATCTGTGATAAACATTATTTAGGGTGATTAGTTTTATCCACTTCTTCTGGCCGTTTTGCCTCTGGAAGCTGAAGCTTATTACTTTTGATCAAGCAATCGAAGATGCTTAAGTATCATCTTCATCAAAAGAATACTCTTCTTTTGGATGAGTTGTCTTCTGCGGTGGTGCTGATGGAGTGGATACCGTCTGAGTAACATTGACAGCCAAAGACTCCTTGTCTTTGAGATTGATGGCCAGTGTTTCTTTACTCTTGCGATTATTCTGGCGATTACTACCCCCGGGTGTAGAATGTTCATCTTGGTTAGGATGAGTCATTTGGACTCCTAACTGCTTGAACTTTTTGGCACTGATCTCTGCTGCTTTGGCATTGACAATGAAAGAAGGCCAATCCTAGAATTGTGTAGATCCTGTCCACATACTGATAATAGGTAATAAGTTTGATTTGCAAGTATCTATTGTTATAGCAGATGGAGTTCCTAAAGGCATTTTGAGTGCCTTTCAGCGGAATCTTTCAATAAAACTCTCTGTGGATTCATTGTGCCTCTGTTTAATCTTAATGAAGGCAGACATCGTCATGTCGTTGATTCCTTCGTAAAAATGTTCTAAGAACATTTGTTTGAAACTAGCAAAAGAAGTGATGCAGCCATCAGGCAGGCTACGATACCAGTCATAGGCTGCGCCGGCTAAACAACCGACGAACACTCTGGTAAGGAGAGCATCATTTGGCTGTAATTGATTAGTTATCATATCAAAATAATTGATGTACTGACTTGGAGAAGTGCTTCCATTAAACAGCATAATGGTTGGAAGCTTGTACTTAGGAGGAAATGGAACTTCCTTCCACTCTGTAGGATATGGTTGCTTTATGCCCAATCATTGTAGGCCATCCTTCTGCTTGAAGGCCTCAAACTGAGTGCGTAAGAGTTTCACAGTCTCATTAGCATCCCCTGATGTTTGGGAATTGGTAGGCTGGTTAGAAGTGTTAGGAGGAGGAACAACGTGGTAATTACCACCTCCAGCACCAGACTGACTGGGATCAGCTTGAATTGGCACAGAGACAACTTGAGGAGGTGGTACCCCCAGACTAGCAGGTACAGAAGATGCTATGAGCTCAAGATTTATAGTAGGGTTTACAATCGGGGGTACTGTATGTTGAGCCACGATTATAGTATGCATGCTTGCAACCATTTCTGCCATGGTCTTCAATTTGTCCTCTAATACAACAATTCGTTGCTCTTGACTGGTTGAAATAGAGGCATCTTGATCTTCCGTAATGGTATATGCCGTCACCTCTCTTGCTGCTATTGATGAGATAGTTTGTTCAGAGGTTTCACTATCTGCATCAAACTTTGAAAAAGAGTCCTCTCCTACATGAGCAATGGGGAGATCTTCTTGATTAAAGACACCTTGGTTCAAATGTCGATTTCTCGATCTAGTATATTGAAAGACACCTTCACTGGATGCATGGATTCGATCTAAGTATTGCTGACTAGGATTACGGGATGCATTACGTCTTGGATGTTTCCCACCCCCAGTGCCTTGAGAAGTCATATTGACAGAAGCATATAATAGCTCATCTTCGTCTTCTATTATATGTTCTGAAGTTGAAGCATAGTTCATACGATCGAAGACAGATCGTCGAGCCGATTGGCAACAACAGTTGATGATGACTTCATGAAGGCAGTGGCGACCTGAAGCACGATTTGGAGGTGAGGGAGACATCCCTGTAATCTCCCGTCTTTGTGTAAGACGTTGCTGTAAATCAGTTACAACTACAGGACGAGAAGAAGTCGGTGGAACATATTCCTTAATGATGTTAGGAACATGCCTCATATTCTTCAGATGTTTAGTTCCCTGAGTGTACAAAGATGTACTCAACTCATTAGCATAAGTGGTTGGGTCTTTCTTTTCAAACTTTGGCTTTTGGTATAGGTTGGCCTTTGGCATAGGATTCTTATGTTTCACCAAAGTTGATACTGGTTGACGCCTACTGAGATAAGCGCATAAATCAGAAAATTCTGATCTAGGTGTCTCTGTTTGTGATACCTTCATTTTTTTTGCTTGGATCTTAAAATTTGCAAGGTGGGAAGGTCTTGACCAAACCCCATAGGGGTAGGTAAGATACCTCTTTGGTCAGTATTCTTTCCAATATCAGAGATTCGAAGACCTCTGTTTAAAGGAATAGAATCTAACATATCTTCCTCTGAGTCATAGACCAGAGAAGTTTGATAAAAGACCAAAGGGTGCTTTCCTTTATTTTGTAGAGGGTTAGCTAAGAAGCGTTTTCCTTTGTTCTGTTGTGAGACCATTTTAGGCACAGATTGCGTCAATTGACGAAGTGTCAAAGGACTCTTCCCTTTGTTCTGTCTAGTGTTGGTATTAGAACATTGATTCTCCAAGTTCAGAACTTGAGAATTAGAAGAGGGAATAGCCAAAAGACTATTTCCCTTGAGTTGCACCATAGTAGCAGACTGCGCCTGAGGTGCTGATTGCTTGGGTTGCGCCATAGTCCTACGGGCTACTGATGGTGTCTTGGCAGCAACATGGGTAGACTACACCTCAACAATGGCTTGAACAGGCTGTGTCTTGGTAGCAAAGAGAGTAGTAGACTGCGCGTGGGCAGCAGGATGAATAGGTTGCACACGGGCAACCGAAGTAAGCTGTGCCTGAACCGCCAAGACAGATTGTGTCTTGACCACTGAACACTCAGGTTGCGCCTGGGCAACAGTGACCATAGGAGATTTAGGAGCCCATACAGTCCTGTTCTTGGCGATAGCCACTGTATGCTTGTTGCTCTTGGTGCTAATCATATCCTCATAGGCTGTCTGGTTGACTTGAACAACTAGAGTCTTCTGCGTCTTGTCGATCGACGCAGTATCACATTGAGTTGTCACATTCTCGTCGGAGGAGAAAGTCGTCCCCAGCAGAGTCGCCATTTTGTTTGCAAAAAACAAAAGTTTATTCCAAACTTAAAAAAGAATAGTACAAAGTACAATGAATTCTGGGAAAGTACAACTGTAGGAATCTGATCAGAAGACGATCACTTTATCCCTTGGACTATGTGAACTTGAAGACTATAGCCTCTGGAGAATGCAACAGCAATTTTGCAAGAGTTCTTGATCTCTGTGCCTATGTATCTGATCATTTCACAATGATTGGAAACTCTATTTATAGAGTTCATGAAATAACTGTTTTAGCAGTTATTATGATGTGCACGAGGCTGGATTGTGCCACATTGGATTGCGCCAACCTCCTGTTGCGCCAACTTTCATTCAGTTGTTAAGTCGTGTACTAACTATATTTAGACGCATGACATCATGTGATTGAGATGCGCGTGGTCATGTACAGGATAGTAGACACGTCTTGAGAGATTAGTGGCATGTGCGCTACGTCATCCTGCTTTAGAATGTAAGTTGTCTCAACTTTATCAGGTTGCGCGAGCTTCGGTCAACTGCGCCTGATTAAGCCGTGCCTAGACACGTGGCAGCTTTTGAGCAGAAGTCATTCAGATTGCGCCTAGGTGCAACTAAAGATTTTGTTTGGATTGCGCCTAGGCGCAACTTACAAAGTGTACAGGACAGCTGTCAACCAACTCCCCTTGAGCAGCACAATTCACGGTATTCGAAGAGATTTTCCTCGTTCACTGTGTTTGTCAGTTGTCAGTGTTGTCAGGTAATGACGGCCATTAAGTGTTAGACGCCACGTAGATTTTGGCACAACAAGACTGGGCGCAGTCTGATATCAGGCGCAACCTGATCAGTGGCGCAGTCTGTTCTTTGAGCTTCATATCAGTGGTGCAACCTGATTTTTGGGGCACAACTTGATCACTGATTAGTATGTTCAGGGCGCAACTTGATTTTTAGGCCCTACAGGCTCGTGTTGAGTGGATTTTGGTTTATGATTCGACTAATACCAAAGTACGATCTGACTCACATAAGTCCTAAACTCAAGAAATAAAAAATATATAATAAATGATAAAACAATTCTTATGATGAAGCAGCTTCCATGTGTTAGGGTTATATACTAAAAGCATCACTTTTGTAGTAACCTTATTTCCTTAAATTTTGAATGAGAATCATATGGGCAAATGTTTGCATATTGTATTTGTTGCAAGTGTTAATACAAATGTCTGATGTTCTATATATTGTAGATAATATGGTGTGTGGTGTCACACAGAAGATCATATTATCAGTTTCCTATGGAGTATATAAATAGTTCACAACCTAGATGGACTTGGACAATCTATTGGAAAGGTTGTAGTGTAATCTGGTATTAGTCTATATTGACTATAGGTTTACACTAGTACACTTTGTGTGTATTGAACAGGGCCACTTGAGGTTGTTCTCTTTGTACTGACATAAAGAGAACAAACACCTCTGTTATTATGGATGCTTGTGCTCTTAATTCGGATATAATAATGGACATGTATATGCAGTGTGCATTACTTTGACTCATAAAAGAGTGAGATTTATTATGGATCAACAACCTCTATGAATTGGGTAATAACATTGTATGTATGATGGGCTGTTAATTATAAATGGAATCCATGTCCCGATACATCGGGTTGATGATGTCCTCTTAAGGAGCTCATAAGGATTGTCATGTAAACCCTGCAGGTGGATTATATCCGACATGATAAATAAAGTTGAGCGGTACTACTTAAGGATAAAAGATGTTGAATCAATATAGTTGTTAGTAACTTAATTTGATCGACGGACATACGATATCTTAACATAGGGAGCCAAACGAGCATATAATAAAAGGAGCCCACAAACATAATTTGGGATTAGGGAGGTAGTGCAACAATAGCTCATTAGTGGACCGAGCTATTGTTAATGAGCCTGGATTGTGTGTTCGGACTGAACACGGGATATCCAGATCCATTAGGAGGTCTAACCCTAATTTCTCCTCATGGTCCCTGTCGTAGCCTATATATATCCTCTATTCTCTGGCCGCCAGATTACGGATCAGAAATCTGAAATTTTCTCTAAATTCGTGATTCACGTAAAGAGAGAAAGAGAGGGCTGCCAAGGAGAAGAAAAGGTTGGTAGATCGTCGCCCACACGATGTCCAACTCGAGGAAGGAATACGTGCAGAAGATCTTGGGGTCGTCCGCTCGAGATTGCCAGGAATTACTTGTCTCTTTTCCGCTGCAGGTATAATTCGTGAACCCTAGTTTCCGCCTATGAAGGGTTAGAACACATATTAGATCTGTTTAACTTTCTATCGATCAATACGCACACCAAAGGAAGGGTCCTGGGAATCCTCAGTTCTATCACCATGTTGTTACTAGCTTGTTGATGCAGCCTATGTATAGTCTTCTGTTTCCATGTATCAACTCATAGTTCAGCTTAATTATCGAAATCCGATTGTCTGTGACCAGATGGGCCAACAATCTCCCCAATTTTGATAATTGACAAAACTACGACTGATAGGGGAAGGTTGTGTATATGGTGTTCATAGACTCGTGTAGCTGCTTTCATAGAAGCTTGTACATGCTCCCCCGTAATGAGAGAAAGTATCAGTTCCAGTATCTGTTTAGTGTTTCTCCTCCGTTTTTATTTTAGCAAAATGGAGTAGCTCCTCTAAAAATTTGGAGTTGCACAATCATTGAAAATGAGACAAGTAAAGTAGAAACACATAATAATAAAATACCACCAATATTTAAAATAAGCATACTACATAGAGAATTCATTGCAGAATTAAAAAAATTAAGAGAGGATAACCAAATAACTATATCAAATGAAAATTAGTTTTAGAGCTAACGTAATCATCTCAACTACAACTGATAAAGTAAGGCTAATACAAAACAAAATAACTAGAACATCTCATTAAAAGACTAATCAATAACTACTAAGCATTTAATCTTTGCATTGCTATTGATCATCATCATCATCATCTCTGGCAGAGGGTTCACCAATCTCAGCAGAACGGTATGGATCATAGCGAGCAGCAGCCGGATCAAAAAATCTCTAAGCATATGGATCATCAATGTGATATCTAGTGATAGATGGATCACAAACCATATGAAAGGGTTCACCCGGGTGATGAGCAAAATTGTACCTCAGGGAGTTGGATAGGGCTTAGAATTATAGTATGGTACGAAAATCCTAGAAACGATATCGATCGTGATCCAGTCTGAAGCGATCCTGCAAGAGGATATTGTGAAGAGACTCAAGGGTGATAACTAGTGCATGTGGAGGAGGTGGAGCAGCACCTTCACCAATAAGTGGGTTAATAGGATGTGTTGG
This sequence comes from Iris pallida, assembly GCA_029216955.1. Lineage (NCBI taxonomy): Eukaryota > Viridiplantae > Streptophyta > Magnoliopsida > Asparagales > Iridaceae > Iris > Iris pallida. The sequence continues at coordinate 18,632,875 of JANAVB010021798.1, forward strand.
AGCAAGAGGAGTTGGCTCAACTCTACGATGTTTTTAAAGAAAAGCATAAACAGCATCATGAGGGCAATCGTCCAACAAAATTTCAAAATAATAAAAAATGATAGGTAAGTACATCACATAAAATAAGTTTCATGATTTCTTGTGACAACATTCCATGGCAGTAATGATAGTCTTTGGTAAACTACATCAAATATCATAGTATAGATGATAAAGTGCTAACATTTCTAAATATGTGAGTTAATCAGTGGAAGTTTATTTTGGAACAATGACAAAGAAAATCATACGGTGCAAATCATAGAAATAGTCATTCGTGTATCTAGGTTTGAGTCTTCCATGGGGACGAAGATGCGTGCACACAACAAATCCAGAGTCATGTTTTCAGGAAATTAAACTCTAGTGATGTCAACCAGGGCTTCACTTTCATTTGAAACATAAAGAATCATGCCCAAGTCATCAACATCAAATTTAATTTCGATTCCACCGACACAAATCATACAATACAATTATTGACCGACAAATTTCAACAGAACATGAAAATTGCTTTCAAGTAAACACGATATCTAGATTGAACTAAATCTTCTAAATCGAGAGTTTGAAACACATACAAATATGCTAAAATAAAGTAAAGTTTATAGGACTTCTAGGACATATTGTCCTTTCAATGAAGTCATCAAACCATTCTTTTGATTGATCAAAATATGAAGTTTTCAAATTCACCTTCATCAGGCATTGACAAACTAAATAGGGAAAAAAGAAACTTCTTCTTGAATATTAGAAGAAGAAGCATCTCTAACTTTCCTTTTCTTCTTTGACAATTTGGGTGCCATTAGAAACTTTTTGAGAGAAAGTAGATATTTATACCTGTAAATAGGGTAGGAGTTACGAAGAGAACCTTGATGGAAGCCTAGATCCAAGATTTGGAGATGTGAGAAGATTGGAGATGGAAGATCCTTGAAAAAATTAGGGTTTTAAGAGGAGGAAGAAAGGGGGTCGGATGCTATTGCTCTCTGGTTTTGATGCTGATATATATAGGTATATACAAGGAGTGGGAACCACATAACTGATTCTAGAAAATGACCAACCGAGTTCGCCCCGAGTTCGCACAGAACTCTGACCGACTTCTGTTTTTAGGTTTCTAGAATTGTGTTGGTTAAGACCCATTCATTTGTATATTGATGCAGTTTAACTTTTATACAAAAAATCATTAATCTTGCTTTAAAGAAAATAATTACTTAATTAATTAATCTTTGTTCGATATAAGTATCGATTATCTCAGGTTAGCTGTAGGGGCCGGATCCCAGCTCGCGTCAGGCTATTTACATCCGTGTGACAGAAAGGCCCTTTCGGCTTATAACCAAAATGATATTTACTATATTAAATAATAAGTTTATTATATAACCTCATAATCCAAAATTTATAATTCTAAGCAAATATCACCTTGTAGTTGATGATCTTTTAGATAATGGTGTCTAATCTCAATGTGCTTAGAGCGTGAGTGACAAATTGGATTGTTAGTGAGATTGATATTGCTCGTGTTATCACAATTGTAATCCCCTAAAATTTTTGAGAATTTTTGTAATATTTTTATTTCTTAAATATTTTGTTTTGAATTATTTTATTAATTAATTATAAATATAGTCTTAGTCATGCTTAAATTATGTTATGCAAACTAACTAGACAATATGGCACGGCTAGTGGAGTCATGTGCCTTAACTAGCATATTAGCTGTAGGCGCCACTAGATTTATTTTGTTTGACTATTTATTATTTTAAATTTATTAAATTTATGATAGCTATTTTTTATCTTTAATATTATTTTATTATATTTGGGATTTTAAGAATTTATAGTCATTTGTAAAAATAATACCAGTAGTAATATGTATATCCCCAAATTTATGACACCCTACCACTTGTTGTTGGAATTATTATTATTATTATTATTATTATTATTATTGTATATTTATTAGTATTATCATTAATATCATTGAAGCATATAGTTAGTTCATAAAGCATACAGTCATAAATATAGAAGTTTTTATTGATTGGGTTTTTATATATAAACAAAAATATATCCATACTATTGTTGTTGTAATTTTAGAAATATTAATCTCAAAGAAAAATGTTAGAGTTATTATTTTTTGACTTATTAAATTTAATTATTTATTCTTTCTTCCTTGGACCTATTAAGGTATTTGGGATATGTGTACTTATCATTCTCAAGATATGTACTTAAAGTAAATTATTGGTTTCTAATTCTTTATATATAATTTTTATATAAAATTGTATTATTAGTAAGTTTTAATATAAGATAAAAATAGATATACTTATATGTATATGTGAATAATTTTTATGCAATGCCTTAAGATATTTTAGGTATTTTGGACTTTATTCTTGGTCAAAGGGTATTGGTATTGTAGAAACATGAAAAATATGGAGTTCATGCAGATTACAAATTGCCACATAGGTACCTTGGGCCAAACAGGTCTGCATGAAGGAAAGCCGCATGACTGCTCAAAGACATATGCGGCCCATCGACGAACAGCTGTAGAAGGAAAATATGCGTCCAAGGAGGAGCAGTTTGACTGATAAAGCTGACAAGTCCTCGCAAAACATGACAGTTCTGACACTTCGACAAGAAAGATAAGACGTGAGACGTCGCCCAAAAGCAGGGTTCGTACGCCTCCATGCGGCCAAAAAAGCGTCATCTAAGCCGCATGAACCTCATACGGCCCAGCTTATGCGGCCCCAAAATTTCCAGAACTACAACCAGCCGGGAGTAATTGTGACCCAGGCCGCATGCATGAGTCTCATGCGACCCCACATGATTGAAGACTGAGAATATCATACGCAACGGGACACGTGGCAATCTGACCAATTCCTCAACTACCCAGATTTGCTGCAACAAAATCTCAACAAATAGACAGATGGCAGCCCAAGAGCGGGTCTTCGCGTGCTAATCAGCCACGTGGCCGCAAGCCGTCCATGTGGCTCAAAATCCATCCTCTTATAAATAGCAGGGTACCACACCCCTGCAAAAGGCTGGCAACCTTCAAGAAAAAAACAATATCTTCACGAGCTAGAGACTACATCAGATAGTCCACGGAGTAAGGCAGAGTTTATAGCACTTTCCCGAGCCTCCACCGTCACCCCCCAGAACCAAAACTAAACAATTGTACTTTGATTGTTTCCTAGGCTTTCTTTCTAGGTCCTTTCTTTATACAAGCGAGTTTGCAATAAATTCCAGTGTTCTGTAATACCTGTTGTTGATTCTTATGGCAAATACGATGGCGACTCTGCTAGGGACATCCTTCTCTTCCGATGAGAAGTTGGTGACACAATCTGACGCGTCCAAGCTTGGCTCTACACAGCAGATGCTTGTGGTTCGCTTCGACCAACAAGCCTTCGAAGAATTGCTCTCTGAAGGGAGCGCCAGCCCGTTTCAGAAGCGAACTAACACAAAGAGGACTCGCAAGGCGTCGATGCGCAAAACTGTTGCCCCCGACCAAGTTCTCGAAGAAGCTCCTTCTGCAGCCCAAGACGGTGACCTAAGCTCTCCTGCGACTTTGCTTTCGACCGCAGAGGACCCCACTGTCCCCAAAACGAGCAGAGGAAAATACTACGATGCTGAGTTTTTTGGGGCACAAGGGAACTCCATACGAACAAAGAGGAGGCCGCAGAGAGGAGATGGCAGTCTGCCCATTCAACAGCCAACTCTGGCCACAGACAGACAACTCATGCGGCAGCCAACTCTCATCGCAGGAAGATGATCCATGCGGCAGCCAGCTCTAGCCGAAAGAAGATGGTCCATGCGACGTCCAATCCTGCCCACAGACAGGACGTCTCATACGGCCCTAACAGAAGCTCTGTGTTCGACCGCCTCTCATGCAGGCCCGACGCCATACGACCCACTATAGATACGGGATGTATCAGTCTGGACTCTTTTTGCTACGCGCCTTTGGGCGCTAAGTCAAAAAGGTCTAGGGCAGTGTGGGCTTAACCAGTCCAGTCAACAGTCCAAGTTGCTGACTGTCAGTGGGCCCCGTTAACTGTTACACAGGCTCCTGATGGAAAGTTGTACAGAACCACCCGCGTCCAGTCCCCCAGGGCTAACGGACAGGGTGGGTCTTTAAAGTCTCCCTCTAAAGATCCAAAGCATGTGTTTTTACTAGCCACGGATCAGGGAGCAAACATGATGCCTAAGCACTCATGCGCTCGGGATCCCCGAGTTCACAAGTTTGGTGCAAAGGCAAAACAGCTTCCTACCAACTTACATGACGTGATTACTCACAAGTGCAAGACGATAGCGTCAGCATGCAATGAGTCCCTCTCGGGGCATCGTTGTACTCAAGTCATCATCAACTGCTGCTGTAACAAATCAGCAGTGCCTGAAGATCGGCAGTCAATTTTCCAACGACTACAGCAGCCAGCACCTGTCCGACAAGTACAAATTTCAGGGGAGAAAGAGTTTCCTTTCGCCACCTGTAATTCAACTCAAAAAGTTCCTCCTGGCAAGGGAGGGAAGAAGACAGGCTCTTCCAGCCCGGCCATCTCTACCAGTATTGTAAGGAGACCCTCATCTGGGGGGTTTTCATCATCCACAAGGGGTGTCTATTTAGGCACTCGATCCAAGAAGAAGCTTCCGGCACCTAGGGGTGCGTCTTCCACCTCATTGAGAGTAGATGAAGCTGGGGGTAGCAGTCCCCTCAATGTATACGACAACCCGGTGTACCAAGAGCACACGCAGGGGGTAGAGATCCTCCATAACTCAACAACAGAATTGGATTTCCCTGAGGGCCACCACCCTCGCCAAGACGATGCGGCTTCCTGCACAGGGGTAGCACCCCTTCCGAGTCTGACGAAGATGATATTCCGATATTTCTCCACGATTTCTCTATACAAGGGTATGGCACCGAGAGTACCTCTGCCACAATCCCTTCCACCTCTACCCACGTGAGAACAGTCTTTATGACTGACGATGATCATTAAGCACCTTCCGACCGACAACGGCTAGAAGTGCTCGAAGCCATGCTCCTGTCCTTAGTCAAGTCGGTGGATGAGTTCAAAGCCGTCTTGCCAGCTCAACCAGCGAGGACGCCCGAACAAACAAGCTTGGGGCCCGCAGTCAACGCAGACTCCAACACGATCGCCCTTCCTTTGGGTGATGATCCCGTAGGACCATCCGTTCCTTCAGCTGTAGATGAAGCCAAGGAGGCTAGGAGGGAAGTCCAGGAGCTTCGAGCGATGTTCAATGCCCGAGACTCCTCTCAGGATCTCAGAATACGACAGCCCTATCCCGTCACATGGAGGGACGTACCTTTTCCACCACGGTACAAGTCATTCTATATCGATCCTTATGATGGAAAGACTTCTGCTAGTCGATATATGACTTACTTTGAAGTCACCACCGACCACTTGCCGCATAGTGATGCCATCCTCACGCGATTATTCATCGGAGCATTGGAGGGGATCGCATTCGACTGGTACCGCAACCTTTTCGACAACTGCATTCACTCTTTCGACGGCTTCAAGCACATGTTCCTGGAGAGATTCTACGAAGTGGGGCATAATGTGACGATGTCATCTCTCATGGACGTCGTTCAGGGAGAGAGGGAGCTCACAATGAACTATATCGAGCGGTTTTGCCAAGCCGCAATAAGATTGCCCCAAGGCAATCCCGAGAGCTCCTTGATTGAAATCTGCCAGAAGAAACTGCTTCCTGAAATTAGCCTCTGGATGGGCGACGATCATTTCAGAGATTGGACGACCTTCACAATAAGTGCTACCAACGCAGAGGCAAAACAGAAGAAGGCTCGCCAGTTGAGATTACACATCCCAGATGGAGAAGATAAGGACAGACGTCCTGGGTCTACCGCCAACAACAACAACAGTGGCACTACCACCAATCGGGACAATAAGGGCAAACAGGCCATGGTCAGTGATGCGACTCAGAAGCCCGAACAAAAATAGACGAAAGGTCAATGGCCCAAGATCAACTACTCATTCGAAGATAGCCATGTCAAACCTATATTTGATATGCTCTTGCAAGGGGGTAGGATCCAGCTCCCTCCACCAAGGCACGAGCCCCGAGCAGCAGAAATGGAGGACCCAAAGTACTGTTACTTCTACCGCTATGTCCATCATGCCACCCAGGATTGTTTCCAATTGAAGTGGTACATTCAGTCTTATCGACTCAAAAGCTCTGTCGATAGACTTTGAAGAGGTTACCGTGGCGGCGAACATGGTATCTATTCAGTTCGGCGACTTTCCTCCGACAAGTACTCCAGTCGGGGTAATACCTGTCTTCCGGGCAACAATAGAGGTTACTAATCTTCCACCCGCCCGGAGCCAGACATCTGGATTGGTACCCCTCACCAAATCACGAGGAGAGATCATGTAGGTGCATCCAGACTTGGAGCCCGAAGTTACCCAGAGGGTGTCATCTACTACCAACAAGAAGAAGGGCAGGAAGTCTAGAGGCTGCCATACAATTTCAGCTGAAGCTGAAGAAGCTGCAGATGTTGTTACCCGGTCTGGAGCACAAGTCCAGCCCGCACGGGATAGTCCAGCCGAAGATCCTCAGCTAGAAACGTTGCCTCCCTCCGATGTTCCAAGGCCATCTCAGCCTCCACTGGCGGACAAATCCAAGACAAAAGAAACCCGCTTCGATAGGCCACTCCGCAATGATGTACCTCAGGGACTGGAGCGACCTTACAACTTTGACATATTAGCACAATTGGCTAATACGCCAGCAAAGTTGTCGCTATATGAGCTCCTAAGGCTCTCCAAGGATCTTTGTGTCGCATTAAGCGAAGCACTCCAGAATGCTGATGCCTATTTAGCTCAGGTCAAGCCTCCAGGGGAAGACCCGCCAGCAGATCTACAGGACGGCGGTAGCACAGATGTAATGCCCAATATCGTATTTACTCTGCAGGACATATTGATTAAGACCAACTTACATGATCGCCCCTTGTACTACACTGGATACATAGGCGACATCAAGATGGATAGGATGCATATTGACCCGGGATCGTCAATAAGCATCATCTCGAAAAGCCTGCTCCAACTTCTTGGCATCCCTATGCACCGGCTAGCAGCAACCAACACTGCCATTAGCGGGTTTAACTCAGGGAGAAGCTATCCCCTAGGGAAGATCCGATTGAAGTGCCAGATTGGTGACCTAAGGACGGAAGTTACCTGCTACGTCATAGATGCAGACACCTCCTACAACATCCTCCTAGGACGTCCGTGGATACATGACTATATGATCGTGCCATCCACCCTCCACCAGTGCTTCAAGTATGTCAGTAAACACGGTTTCATGAAGACCGAATTCGTCGATATTGATCCCTTCAAAGGGGTTGAATCTTATTACTCATCAGAGGCTTGTCTATACGACGAATCTAGAAAACATAAAACGGACGAACCGGAGGTTGTCGCAGGGCCAGAAGAACCCTTGAGAATCCAACTCCAACCCCATAAATCGGGCAGGGCCGCACCCCTTGTCGCAATCTTACATAAAGAGGTTCTCGATTCTCCTGTTACACCTGCACAATCAGAACCAATGATCATCCGTCTTCCCAAGACGAGCCAATAGCCAAGTGTTGATCCAACACTCCCAGGCAGATCTATACCTCAAGCAGAACCTTTGGTGGTCAAGTTACCCAAAGTAGCGGCCCAAACTCTGAGCTCGTAGGTGGTAGCCAAGGAAGATTGAGAACTCGCCAAATATATAGTTACACAGGTGGATAGCCCCTCTCCTGATGATGTAATCTCGGTGGACAAAATTCCTTATTTTATCAATAAGAGGCTGCCGTAGACTATTTTGAGTGTGATAAGCCTAATCTAACGTATGCCGCACGGGACTGTCTAGACGTTAGCGTGCACACACAGGTGACAACCGTCCATACCCCAAATCGACTTACTCCCATAAAAGGTGCTTACTTCCCGGTCTCAGACAGAAGATAATGGGATCACACAATTATCTTTGGCCGAAAAGAAGGTCCTTAATCTTTCACGCCACAAGTGTCCAACCTCAGATTCGAAGCTAGAAGACTACCGCTCTACTTATATAGTCCTCAAGCCAAGTACTTCATGCAAAAGCAGGGGTACGACATGGAGGCTACTCCGGGTCTAAATTATGGCAGTAGTCGACAATTACCTCTACAGCCGCCGGCACCGGTAGGGAAGCCTCAGGATCATTATCACAAATCCAGACATTGGCCTCGGGTATGTTACTCCACCTACAATGTCCGAAAGTTCTGACGAAGAATGCGAGTGGCACTCCCATTCGTCCGAGTCACCCATTTACGACTTCGATAGCAGTATTGGGGATATATTCAGATAGACATTATCTGCCAATATGACATCTGCTGATGTCGAAGAAGAAGACGAAAACCTACTTGAACCTCTTGAGTTGGAGCCATGGGTCCTGCAACTAGATGCACAATGGGAGAAACGCTTTGAACTTCGTGATCCTCCTACTGAAGATGAGGTTATGCAAGTTAATCTCGGTAATGAATCCTCTCCAAAGCCAATCTTTGTCTGTAAAAGTCTGACAGACCACGAGCGGGAGTCGTTATTACAACTCATCAGAGAATACATCGACGTCTTTGCTTGGAGCTATGAAGACATGCCAGGGCTGAACCCCGAGATTGCACTCTGTAAGCTCAACATCTATCCGGACGCAAAACCAGTCAAGCAACAACAGCGGCGATTTCATCCAGACATTATGAATTCTATCGAGGCAGAAGTAAACAAGCTTATAGCTAGCGGTTTCATCCGTGAAGAGCAGTACCTAGACTGGGTAGCAAACATAGTGCCAATCATCAAGAAGAACGGAAAAATCTGAATCTGCATCAATTTTCGCAATCTGAATGCGGCATGCCCTAAGGATGAATTCCCTCTTACGATCACCGATATAATGATCGATAATACGTGCGGCTTCGAGCGCATATCCTTTATGGATGGCTTTTCGGGATACAATCAAATCAAGATGGCTCCCGATGAAGAGTAGCATACATCATTCCGAACGCTGATTGACGTATATTGTTATACGGTCATGCCTTTTGGCTTGAAGAACGCCGGTACAACATATCAACGAGCCATGAGTGTCAGCTTCAGAGATCATTTGCGCAAGACGGTGGAGTGTTACGTAGATGACATCGTCGTCAAGAGCCGCTCCAAAAATGATCATTTATATGACTTGAGAACAGTGTTCGATCTCATGCGGGCACACAACTTGAAGATGAATCCCACCAAGTCCTTTCTGGGGTGTCTAATGGAAAGTTTTTGGGCTTCGTCATTACTTCCCAGGGCATTCACATAGATCCCGACAAAAAAAAGCAATCCTGGATATGAACCCACCAAAGAACCTCCGCAAACTCTGCGGCCTTCAAGGAAGACTAGCCTATATCAGGAGGTTTATATCTAACCTCTTGGGGTGATGCCAACCCTTCACTCAACTCATGAGGAAGTGTAAAACCCCTATTTTTTTAAATTATATTTTTATTATTTGATTAGACTTAAAAAAAAATAAATTTATACAATTTATGGTTTTATTTTTTTTACAATGACCTTAGCCATTGTTGAATTTTGGAACACGAGACTACCATGAATTTTGGCACGGAAGATGTAGCAGTGTGCCTTGACGAGTGTACTAGCCATGCCGGGGGAAGCCTAGCCATGGTAATGACCAAACTAGGAAAACCAGACCAAATTGTGAATTGACTTATTTAAAGTATTTTAATTAAATATTATTTTATATATTGATTTTAGATGACCCGGTTTATCCAATTCAGTCCGAACTGGGCCCGAACCAAATTTTAGCCCATGTAAGCAGGTAGCGTGACCAAATATGGCCATGTAGACATATTTTATGTACTTAGAAATATTTTCTAAACTATTTTAAAATTTTAGGTACAATTTCTAATTATTTAAATATTTGTACAATTATTGGTATTTTATTATTAGATAATATTTTACAATATTGTACATGTTCCTGGACCCGGATGAGGGTGTGTGGTAAAGTTCACACGTTGGAACAATTTTTATTTTATTATTACTAAATTTATTTTGTGAAAATTAAATAGATATTTTATTATTGTTGGTATTATTTGATATTAATGTGATATTTTATTGTTGCCTTTTATGGCAATTTAAATTTGTGTATATATGTAAAATATATTTTAGATGCATCATATATATAGTTAGATAATATTAAACTTTTATTTCAAATTGGTGGAGATTTAATAAACATGTTTTCATATTTAAATATTATTATTATTTGAGTTGATTCATTAAGGATTGAATATATATATATATATATATATATATATATATATATATATATATATATATGAAAAAAAAAAAAAAAAAAAAAATATATATATATATATATATATATATATATATATATATATATATATATATATATATATAGATATGCTCAAATATATTAAATAATTGGATAGTTGACTTTTAAATGGTATTTGAATTTTAAATAGATTTTTGGGTATATATATATATATATATATATATATATATATAAATATATATATATAAATATATATATAAATATATATATATAAAAAAAAATATATATATATATATATAAATATATATATATATATATATATATATATATATATATATATATATATATATATATATATATATATAAATATTTATTAAGTTTGAAAAGATTTAGAAAAGAAATGAATAAAGAAAGGAAAAAAAAGAAAAAAAAAAGTAAAACTCCACCCACCCACTTAAAGTGGGCGGGCCCCCCGATATTCCTTGCTTGCTGCAAGAAGCAGCAACCCCAACGTGAACAAACCCGTGGGTTCACAATTACTATTAGTAATAATATAAGTATTAGGTTTGCATCCAATTCGTTTTATATATAACTTCCTCCACGAACATCAAAACCCTAGACTTCCAAAACGAAATTTGCGGCTGAACATACCCTCTTCACCAACGAGTTCGTTTCACCAGCAATGGAGTTGTGTGCACGATGAACGGAGCATCGAAAATCAGCCTCGCGTCACCCACGGAGCAGTTTTCCCACTCAAGGTACCCTACTTCCCTACGACGTAACTTTTTGTTCTTAACTCCGATTTCCGATCCGTAAAATGTTCTGGAAAGTAGACTTGACCCTCTTCGAGATCCCCTAGGTGGATTTTGACATGGCCATCCAACTTGCTCGAAAAATCGAGGCAAAGTTGGAGAAAAATCACTTTTTCTGAATATTAAAACTGTTGTAAAACACCAACTTGTCGGCCAATTTTCGTTCTGTACATTAAGTTTTTGTAGAAACTAATTAAAGGCAGTCAAAGACAACCTAATCGAGATTGTAACGCACCTTTTGGGTTCACTTTTCATATAGTATGTAGAAAGTTACATGTTGTTAAAGTTTTTCGAAAAACTGTAAATTCTGTTTTCAAAAAGTAGAGAAACACTCCGATACGACGTCTGTCCCGACAAACCGGGCTACGTGGTCGCGCACTATATGTATCGAAAGGCGCATATGGATGTTGTCGACGTGTGAGAACTGACGGAACTTGATTTCGTTGCATGTGCGCGACGAAATCAGTGCGTATCCGTCGGGATACCCCGTATCGACCCTTTTGCAAATTAAGTCACAACTTTGTGCACACTCATCATATGGTGATGAAACTTGCGCCATTGGACTCGAAATATTATTCTGGTCCTGTGAGCCAAGTTTGGTCCGATTCTGAGACCGTTGATCGAGATGCTATTTTGGCGGGCCCACAATCCCACTCAACGGGCGATTTTGTGCACAGCCCACCGAAATCCAAAATTGGACATATCGTTGGGTTCGTCTCATCAAAAAAAATCTGTAGACATGTAGTTTGACGACTTTAGAGACCGTAGATATTGGCACGCATTTCGGAGCAAAGCGGGTCCAACGACGGACATCATTTTGACCCGAAATTACGATTTTGCCCCTGTTCCAGAATTTGACTTTTGGACAGGCGTTTCCTAGGTATATCTACTTCACCGAGATCATTTTTGATGTTTGTTTTAGCGTCTGGAGTCATCTGTGATTTGTGAGTTTTGATGCTGACACTTGCTACTCTTGGATTTGCCTTTCTCGTACCGCAGGCAAGATACCTTGCCATTATACTGTTTATATTCAGTTGCATTTTATTACATATCACTGTTCATTATTTCCAGTTCTTATATTTCTTGATTTATTGTATGCACAGTGATATTAGATATACTTTGTTATTATCCTTTGATTGCATATGGACTTAGAGTTAAGATACTACCGTTGTAGTGTATTGTATATACCTTGACACCGTTGTACCACGAGGATGTGTGAGATAAGTAGCATGTAGAGGTTCTTATGTGTGGGCTGATCCCCCATGTGCATGCGTTAGGACTAACTGCTAATAGAGGCGTGTTAGAAGACTTAGCAGTTAGTAGCGATACATGGTCGTGGATGCGACTTGACAGGTACATTGGGTGGGGAGAACATTTTCTTGTCGTATGGGCTTCTATTGTACTTCCCTTATAACCCGAAAGCTCCGCTGGAGATACGGGTATGAGCCTCTCAGGTTGGCCACTGTCGTTTTTCAACGTCATGCTCTCGGTCACTGGTACCCAAGTGGGGACTATACCAGATTCCATTACAGCCAGGGCTCATGCGACGAAAGGTTTGTTCTTAACTGCATGTTCACTTTAGTATGGTTAGAGTACCTTATTTATGTCTTGTCACTTTCTTTGATTGTGGCATATTTTATATTCAGTATTTATATGGCATGTTTATGTATCTTGTTACGTCCCTCTGAGGACCTGGTTATCTCTCCAGGTGTGTGCTTCTATGATTTTGCAGGTATTCTAGCCAAGACCGTGATCTTCTCCATTCTTTCGAAGATGGTTGCGCTTGGTTCGTCTCATTATTTTATCGATCACTTCCGGTACATTCTATTTGAGGTAGTTGGTAGTGGACTTTGTCTCCGCCCAACGATTGTATACATGACAAATTCAAAGTTGCTTTTATATCATTTATTTATCTAGTGGATGCGATTTAGTTATTATGGTTCTACTGTATTTTACAGCTTATATATTCATACGAGGTTTCCATATATTGGTGTATGCTTCGTATGTATACAACTGGCATATCGATGTACCTAGTCCTACGTATTTTGGGACTGGGGCGTTACATGTTTTTGTGGTGGCCCATGCAGGTCTAGTTTGTCACTTCGGTTACGTAAGTGTACCGATATGAGCCTGCAACATAGGATTAGAATCTAGGAATCTCATCCATACAGTTTGACCTCTTTCCTTGGCTTCAAATTTCGAACTCTTGTTCGACCTCCTTGAACTGCATCTTGCTTTATTCCTTTCTACCGCTGATTCTTATTTTTATGCTTAGTGTCAACTAGGAAGATGACTACACTAGTATGTGCTCATAGGTCAAACACATGGCTAGAATAATTATATTGGCAATTGGAATACATTCAAGACTCTAATTGAGTTAAAAAGGCTTTTTTTGGGTGATTTAATGATTAGTAATTGGTAAAGTAGGATGTTACCACGGAAAGTTTTAACCTAGAGATTCTAATTAGTAAACACCATAGGATTGATACTGCAGGAAGGAAAAAAAATAAAAAATAATATAGCTAGAATCTTTATACCATTGATTTAAGAAATTGATTGGATTTTTGAGTTTTGATGTTTATGAATTATGGGGTTATAGTTATACATCTTTGCACAAGTATAAAATTTATTTGCTTTTCGAGTTGTGATATTTATGAGTTTTGGGTGATAGATATACATCTTTGAACAAATATAAAATTTATTCGATTGTAGAGTTTTGATGTTTATAATTTATTGGATTATGGTTATACACCTTTGAACGGTTATAAACTTGGTTTGAAAATGATCTTAGCTTTTAAAAATGGTCGTAGGAATTATTTAAATTGAGTTGTACAACTTGCGATTTTCGTGTTTAGTAAATTTTGAATTTTAAATGGAAGTAATGATGGTAAATTTTGGTTTACAATAATTGGAAACGATTTTTGAGAATTTTTCTTTACTTGAAATTGTATCCTATGATTGAGGATTTACAAATCTATTTAGATTTTTTTGGTAAAAAAAAGAAAATATTTTGACTGATAAGATTATTTGAAAATTTAGTTTAATGAGAGATTGCTAATATTAAATTTTGGAGAATTTCGAAGGATGTGATGGAAATTTTTTTGATTGATTAAAGGAAGTTACCATTTAAAAGTTGTGATTTTATGGGAATAACTTAGCATGAATAGAAGTTAAAATTTATGAGAGCATTGAGCTTAATTTTTGAAATTGCTTTTAATATGCTAAGAGTTTTATTATGAGTTATTTGAAAATTTTAGAGTGTTAAAAATTTTGATTGATTGTGAAATTTTATGGATTCGTAAATTATGAACTCTTGAGTTAAATAGTTGAGTTTATTCGTTAATTTTGGAAAGGGTTAGTAGTAACGTGATAAAATTTTGATTTGAAATTTATGAGAGTGATTTAAATTTTTTTATGATGAATTTGAACTGCTTGGAGTGAATACAAATTTTGGTGGTTTATTTTTGAAAGTTTATTTTTGAAACTTTTGGAGGACACTTGAGTTTGATATTAATGGTAGGCCACAAAGGTAGCCCTATTGAGTTAGAAGTATTCCACACTAATTGCCGTGTCACTTATGACCATGATAGTAGTATATACACAAGTGTTGTTAGTCATCTACCCAGCTATGTGACAGTATTTCCACCTTGACTTACTCGACCTTCCTTCAATTCTAGATCTTTTAATTGTGACTTTCTAACCCATTTGCAATTTGAATAATGAGTTAATGGTTCCTTAACTGTATTCATCTAGGAGACTATCTTCTCTCCGGAATTGTGTTTCTAAATTATTATTATTTTTGGATTCTTTAATTTATTTTATTTCATGCTTTAACTTGATCTTCTTTATTTTGTGCATTAATTATCACCTCGTGAACTCCCACTTTCTATTTTCGATCCTCTGGCATCCCCTACCGTGACTTGTATATTTGGAGTACAACATTACACTTTTTCTTCCAACAAGTTTCATATATAAGACCTAGACAAGCCCACCTTCCTGTAAACATATCATGTCCCACCAAAACCCATCTCCTTGTACTCTATTTCTTGACATGACCTTATGGTCAAAATGGCCAAACTATAATCTTTACCATGATATCGATATATTTTCGACCACGGATAGGGATTCAACCTCGACTCAATTCTTTCGACACAATATGTGATTTTGTTCTACCTAATTCCTTAAATGTTTAAACTTGTGCTTTATCTTGATTGCTTGACTCATTGTCCCATCACACTACTAGTTTAACTCTTGTAAGTTGGGTAGAATACCTCACCACCTAACGAACCTTTTTCCTTGTGAACCACATTGGTAAGTTCACTTAGACTATAAATTCAGAGGACCCTACCTTATCTAGTCTACCAAGCCATAAATGAAGAAACACTAGGACAACTGTAAAGGCCCAAACTTCGGGCGAGCCTTGATTCTAAAAGATCTGGGACTATTTAAATTTTTCTTCATCAGTACCTCCCTTGCTCATATTTTGACTATCTCACACTGCTAACGTAGCTTCAGTTTTGCAAGCTTATTTCGTAATCAAGCTTGATCATGACATATTTTATTGGGTGCACCCACTAACATATTGTCTAATCAGAACCGGTGCATGATGGTCTGATCAACCTATTGCACTTTGGTTCGCTTATCGCATATTATTCTACGTGGATGGAGACATAGTAAACCTGCCTTAGAGTCTCTCCCGCGACAGCTTTGACAATTCTCATTTGAATTATTTTTAGTCGCCTATGAACCTCGTATTCCGTACTCAATAACATCGCCTTTGAACACTTTATTGTTGTTGACTTACTTACTTTAGAAAGACCACACACGGTACTTGATAGATAGATCCAAGATATCATCTTTAGTTACCCTATTAGTTATTTATACACAAATGTAGATAGCCACCGACCGACTCATGTGCCTATATCCTCACCTTTAACTACTCCTCACTTCTCAACCCTAGAATTATTATCGTGTCCTTCCAATTGTTCTTGAGCACTCGAGAATGATTCTAATCATTCACTTAAATCAAACTTTCAATCGAGGCGATTAGCCTCCAATTTCTCTCTAGGAACCACATCTCCCAAATGTCTAAATTATTCTCTTTGATCTACTCAATTCCTTATTACTCTCCAAATTGGATATTCAAAATTTTGTTACCTTCACTAGCAATCCTTATGTGAACTCCATAACCATGATATATTTTTGTATATATCGACCCCACAATTTTCTATTGCATGGTGGTGTTGAACGCCGTTTTATCGCCTCCTCCAAAATTTAATTGCATTTTAGTATTGACGAACTCTTCCTATCCCTCAACCCTATCTACCCTATTAATCCTAAATTTCGAGGACGAAATTCTTGTAAGTTGGGTAGGGTGTAAAACCCCTATTTTTTAAATTATATTTTTATTATTTGATTAGACTTAAAAAAATGAATTTATACAATTTATGGTTTTATTTTTTTTTACAATGACCTTAACCATTGTTGAATTTGGAACACGAGACTACCATGAATTTTGGCACGGAAGATGTAGCAGTGTGCCTTGACTAGTGTACTAGCCATGCCGGGGGAAGCCTAGCCATGGTAATGACCAAACTAGGAAAACCAGACCAAATTGTGAATTGACTTATTTAAAGTATTTTAATTAAATATTATTTTATATATTGATTTTAGATGACCCGGTTTGTCCAATTCAGTCCGAACTGGGCCCGAACCAAATTTTAGCCCATGTAAGCAGGTAGTGTGACCAAATGTGGCCATGTAGACATATTTTATGTACTTAGAAATATTTCCTAAACTATTTTAAAATTTTATGTACAATTTCTAATTATTTAAATATTTGTACAATTATTGGTATTTTATTATTAGATAATATTTTACAATATTGTACATGTTCCTGGACCCGGATGAAGGTGTGTGGTTAAGTTCATACGTTGGAACAATTTTTATTTTATTATTACTAAAATTATTTTGTGAAAATTAAATAGACATTTTATTATTGTTGGTATTATTTGATATTAATGTGATATTATTATTGCTGCCTTTTATGGAAATTTAAATTTGTGTATATATGTAAAATATATTTTAGATGAATCATATATATATAGTTAGATAATATTAAACTTTTATTTCAAATTGGTGGAGATTTAATAAACATGTTTTCATATTTAAATATTATTATTATTTGAGTTGATTCATTAAGGTTTGAATTTATATATATATATAGATATGCTCAAATATATTAAATAATTGGATAGTTGACTTTTAAATGGTATTTGAATTTTAAATAGATTTTTGGGTATTTATGGATATATATATATATATATATATATATATATATATATATTTATTGAAGTTTGAAAAGATTTAGAAAAGAAATGAATAAAGAAAGGAAAAGAAAAGAAAAAGAAAAAAAGAAGAAGTAAAACTCCACCCACTCACTTAAAGTGGGCGGGCCCCCCGATATTCCTTGCTTGCTGCAAGAAGCAGCAACCCCAACGTGAACAAACCCGTGGGTTCACAATTACTATTAGTAATAATATAAGTATTAGGTTTGCATCCAATTCGTTTTATATATAACTTCCTCCACGAACATCAAAACCCTAGACTTCCAAAACGAAATTTGCGGCTGAACATACCCTCTTCACCTACGAGTTCGTTTCACCAGCAACGGAGTTGTGTGCACGACGAACGGAGCATCGAAAGTCAGCCTCGCGTCACCCACGAAGCAGTTTTCCTACTCAAGGTACCGTACTTCCCTACGACGCAACTTTTTGCTCGTAACTCCGATTTCCGATCCGTAAAATGTTCTGGAAAGTAGACTTGACCCTCTTCGAGATCCCTTAGGTGGATTTTGACATGGCGATCCAACTTGCTCGAAAAATCGAGACGAAGTTGGAGAAAAATCACTTTTTCTGAATATTAAAACTGTTATAAAACACCAACTTGTCGGCCAATTTTCGTTCTGTACATTAAGTTTTTGTAGAAACTAATTGAAGGCAGTGAAAGACAACCTAACCGAGATTGTAACGCACCTTTTGGGTTCATTTTTCATCTAGTATGTAGAAAGTTACATGTTGTTAAAGTTTTCCGAAAAACTGTAAATTCTGTTTTCAAAAAGTAGAGAAACACTCCGATACGGCGTCTGTCCCGACAAACCGGGCTACGTGGTCGCACACTATACGCATCGAAAGGCGCGTATGGATGTTGTCGACGTGTGGGAACTGACGGAACTCGATTTCGTTGCATGTGCGCGACGAAATCAGTGCGTATCCGTCGGAATACCCCGTATCGACCCTTTTGCAAATTAAGTCACAACTTTGTGCACACTCATCATATGGCGATGAAACTTGTGCCATTGGACTCGAAATATTTTTTTGGTCCTGTGAGCTAAGTTTGGTCCGATTCTGAGACCGTTGATCGGGACGCTATTTTGGCGGGCCCACAATCCCACTCAACGGGCGATTTTGTGCACAGCCCACCGGAATCCAAAATTGGACATACAGTTGGGTTCATCTCATCAAAACAAATCCGTAGACATGTAGTTTGACGACTTTAGAGACCGTAGATATTGGCACACATTTCGGAGCAAAGCGGGTCCAACGGCGGACATCGTTTTGATCCGAAATTACGATTTTGCCCCTGTTCCAGAATTTGACTTTTGGACAGGCGTTTTCTAGGTATATCTTCTTCACCAAGATCATTTTTGATGTTTGTTTTAGCGTCTGGAGTCATCTGTGATTTGTGAGTTTTGATGCTGACACTTGCTACTCTTGGATTTGCCTTTCTCGCACCGCAGGCAAGATACCTTGCCATTATACTGTTTATATTCAGTTGCATTTTATTACATATCACTGTTCATTATTTCCAGTTCTTGTAGTTCTTGATTTATTGTCTGCACAGTGATATTAGATATACTTTGTTATTATCCTTTGATTGCATATGGACTTAGAGTTAAGAGACTACCGTTGTAGTGTATTGCATATACCTCGACACCGTTGTACCACGAGGATGTGTGAGATGAGTAGCATGTAGAGGTTCTTGTGTGTGGACTGATCCCCCATGTGCATGCGTTAGGGCTAACTGCTAATAGAGGCGTGTTAGGAGACTTAGCAGTTAGTAGCGATACATGGTCGTGGATGCGACTTGACAGGTACATTGGGTGGGGAGAACATTTCCTTGTCGTATGGGCTTCTATTGCACTTCCCTTATAACCCGAAAGCTCCGTTGGAGATACGGGTATGAGCCTCTCAGGTTGGCCACTGTCGTTTTTCAACGTCATGCTCTCGGTCACTGGTACCCAAGTGGGGACTATACCAGATCCCATTACAGCCAGGGCTCATACGACGAAAGGTTTGTTCTTAACTGCATGTTCACTTTAGTATGGTTAGAGTACCTTATTTATGTCTTGTCACTTTCTTTGATTGTGGCATATTTTATATTCAGTATTTATATGGCATGTTTATGTATCTTGTTACGTCCCTCTGAGGACCTGGTTATCTCTCCAGGTTTGTGCTTCTGTGAGTTTGTAGGTGTTCTAGCCAAGATCGTGATCTTCTCCATTCTTTCGAAGATGGTTGCGCTTGGTTCGTCTCGTTATTTTATCGATCACTTCCGGTACATTCTATTTGAGGTAGTTGGTAGTGGACTTTGTCTCCGCCCAACGATTGTATACATGATAAATTCAAAGTTGCTTTTATATCATTTATTTATCTAGTGGATGAGATTTAGTTATTATGGTTCTACTGCATTTTATAGCTTATGTATTCATACGAGGTTTCTATATATTGGTGTATGCTTCGTATGTATACAGCTGGCATGTCGATGTACCTAGTCCTACGTATTTTGGGACTGGGGCGTTACAGGAAGGGTGTCTCTTTTGCATGGAACGAGGAATGTCAGCGTGCCTTTGAGGATATTAAGGGGTAACTGATGAAACCGCCAGTTCTGGTAGCCCCGGTCGCCGGAAAGCCCTTTCTGCTCTATGTACGGGCGATAGAACATTCCCTCGGCGCTTTGCTAGCCCAAAATAATGACGCGGGACATGAACAAGCTATTTACTATCTCAGCCAGATGATGGTAGGACCTGAACATAGGTACACTGCCGTAAAGAAGGAGTGCCCTGCCCTAGTGTTCGCCATTCAAAAAATACGATACTATGTGACAGGACAGACCATCCATGTGATTTTATGAGTTAATCCCCTCATGGTTCTCATGACCAAGCCAGGCGCACTCAGTTCTCGTCTAGCTACCTGGGCGATACTATTATCCCCTTATGACATAGTTTTTGTTCCGCAGAAAGCTATCAAGGATCAAGCCCTGGCTGACTTTCTAGTAGCCCATCCAGGCTCAGAAACAACTAGAATTTATGAAGAAATTCTTGATAAAGTCGTCGCCTCGAACATGACTTCACACAACACCATTTGGCAAATGTTCTTCGACGGTGCTTCAAGAACGGAGCCACAAGGCGATATCGTCGCTGGAGTCAGGGTGGTATTAATTTCTCCCTCCGGACTAGTAGTCAATCGGGCGTATTCTCTTACAGAACCCTGTTTGAATAACGTAGCCGAATATAATTCTCTAGTCATTGGGCTCCAACTCGCAAAAGAAGTGGGGATCAGATACCTGGAAGCTTATGGTGACTCGCAGTTAATTATTAACCAGATCCAGGGTTTATACGAGGTTCACAATGAGGACCTGATTCCCTACCATCAGACATCAGTGGCCATCATTACAACCCTGGAGGGGTTATTTATAGAGCAGATTCCTAGGCTTCGAAATATCGAAGTCGATGCCCTGGCCGGTCTCGCCGCTTCCTTGGCACTCCCAAATAATGCTCATCATCTAGTCGATGTAATAGGCCATGAACTGGTCTGCCCCAGGAACAATCTTCAACTGGGTATGAGTTGCTCCGCCCAGATAACCAAGGACATACAAGACTGGAGACGTCCGCTCATCGACTTTACGGTCTATGGAATTCTGCCAGAGAATGTGAAGGAAGCCACCTCAATCAAAAGCCGCTCCCTCAGATTCTTCTACGATACGGAGACAAAAATGTTATATCGATGATCCTACGATAGGCTACTACTAAGAAGCCTGTTAAGTACAGAAGCCAAAGAAGCCCTACGTGAAGCTCATGACGGTACTTGTGGGGCTCACCAACCTGGCCCGAAATTACAAGATCGTCTTCGCTGGATGGGTTATTACTGGCCCACAATGGTCGCAGATGCAGTTGATTATGCAAAGAAGTGCAAGGATTTCCAGATCGATACAGATTTTATACATCTGCTATCTGAATTCTTGCACTCGATAGTGGCCACTTGGCCATTCGAAGCATGGGGAATGGACGTCATTGGGCCAATCACCCTACCGTCGTCTAGAGGGCATCGGTTCATACTTGTAATCATCGATTACTTCTCCAAATGTGCAGAAGCTGTTCCGTTGGCAAAGGTCAAGACATCGAACGTGATTAGCTTCATAAAACATCACGTTAGCTACCGTTTTGGACTGCCCCGGAGGATTATCTACGACAATGGTCTGCAGTTCGCAAGTCACGCTTTCTATCGATTTTGTGATAAGAATCGAATCTAGAACATGGCCTCGACATCATATAATACCTCGGCCAATGGTCTGGCTGAAGCATTCAACAAAACCATAATCAAGCTCCTCAAAAAAGTTCGTGTCTGCAAACAAACACGACTGGAATAAAAAGCTTGGTGAGTGCCTATGGGCGTATCGGACGATGATTAGGACGGCTACAGGAAATACACCATTCTCCTTGGTCTACGGGAGCGAGGCAGTCCCCCCATTGGAAACTCAGATCCCCTCACTTCGAGTGGCCCTCACCTACCGGTTAACGGCGGACGATAACTACCGCCGACGTCTACAGGAGTTAGAAGCATTAGATGAAAAGCATTTACAAGCTCAACAAAGCATAGAGCTTTACCAAGCGCGCATCTCTCGGGCTTTCAACAAGAAAGTCAAGCAGAGGATATTCTAAGTGGACGATCATGTCTTGGCCATTCGCATACCAATGGTCATGACTCACAAGACCCCCGGTAAATTCCAGCCTAAGTGGGAGGGTCCGTTCGTCATCGAGACCGTATTCTCCAACAGCGCGTACCGTCTCGCAAAACAAAATGGAGACTTGCTCATGATACCCATCAATCACAAATTCCTCAAGAAATACTATGTCTAAACGACACCTTGCAACCATCTCTCGGATTGTGAGTTATATACCCACAGGTATCGCTGAACATACACTCTGACTTCAAATCTCCCAGATTGTTGAGTTATGTCCCCTCAGGTACCACTGAACTTACTCTCTGATTACTCTGAATGAATTCCCTTGGTCGTATCTACGTACCCCCTAGTCATAGCTTTTCTACCACCAAGAATTTGCCTCAAAATCTATTACCCGCACCACCGGTGCGCAGAAGGGCAATAGGTCCATAAAACTTATCCTAATCTATTGCTCGCACCAACAGTGCACAAAAAGGGTAATAAGTCCACAAAATTCTCCCGACAAGAAAAACAACCACGTCCATATTACCTCTGAGTAGTTTTCCACCCATCATTAACAAATCACCCAATGCATAGAACTTCCACGTTGATAGCACGTCTAAGTTGTTCTGTGTATCCTTATCATGCCTACCCCTAACATGTCCTAATTACCTCTGAGTAGGAAGGCTTTGTTTTGACCCATATTTACCATTTCCTCATTACCTCTGAGTAAATACGTTGGTTTCCTCTCCACTTATTATCAGTACTCGCATCGCTAGTACACAAAAATGATGATAAGTCCACAAAAAATTATCCTAATCTATTACTCACACCATCGGTGTACCAAAGAGTAGTAGGTCCACAAAATATCATTCAAATCTATTTGCTCGCATTTCCAGATGCGCAAAAGGGCAATAGGTCCACAAAAATCCCTCAGTGGGATGTCCTTTACAAATGCTGTATTAGGCCCTCTAGTACAAGCACCACAAAATACCACAAATAGAATAGAGTGAGCATACTCTGGTCATTCAAGATCAGTTACATTTATAGGAATACATCGACAGTAAAGAAAGGAAAATTTGGCAATACATAGTTGGGTTTGACAGCGTTTCGTCTTCAAGCAGTTTTGTGGCCATCGAAGGAAGTCATGTTCTACTGCTGAGAAGCAAACAAAGCTGTTGAATCTCCAAGGAGCTGCCGGGAGGAGGGTAAATATAGAATGCTATCCTTCCCTCCATATTGTGGATGCCTTAGCCCCGCTCCCCCAAGGGACCATACCTTCAAAACATGGTCCCTGATGGTGGTTTCGCCTACCTGGAGAGCTGTGAAGGCGCGACATTCATAACGACGCCTGACCACCGTCTAACTCTTCGAGGTATAAAGGCTCTTCCTACCATCTGGGAAAAACTCTTCCGAAGCTTGAAGAGTCCGGAGTTGTTTGATGTGTATGCCAAAAATGCGTGAGAAAAACTCTTCCAAAGCATAAGAAGTTTGAGCTTTCTGATGTAGGTGCCAGAATATTGTACTTTCACTCCATCACCGACACCGGTCCAGAAGATGCTTGCTAGCCAGACCCCTACAAAAAAATATGAGAAGAAGGGGGATTCAGCACCGAGAAAACAAAGAACTCTGTTATGCGTCCTATCCAGTTAGACGGTCAATCCAAAACAGAACTCATACAGTCCACAGTTATGGGGTCGGCTTCATGAAGCACTCATATGGCATTTATACGGCTCAGTTATTATCATGCGGCTCAGTCATAAAAAACTCATGCGACCCAATCAGTCACAGGGCGATCAAACGACCTAATCTTACAGTATTCATGCGACCCAATCATAAAGTGCTCATGCGGCACCTATGCGGCTCGGTTGTGAAAAGTTTATATAGATTCATCTTGAGGCACTCAGCCAGTTCAAGTTCGAATAAGCAGCGGTTATGCGACTCAGCCTGTGCAGCCCTATCGTATAGAACACATATGGTCCAAACGAGATAGGGCATACATCGACCAAGTTTATAGCAGAGGCAGTATATGATAGCCCCGCGCATGAAATTTCAGTCATCATCTGCTCACCACCCTTACCCTTGGAAGAAGGTTGTACATCGGAATGAATGGAAGAAGTGTCTACCGCTCTCGACGGAAAAGGAAGTCTCTCCCCTTTGGCCGTCGCACCAATCGACTTAGAAGCTTTTGGAGCCATAGCAGAAAGTATATAGAAGGAGAAGGTGAAAGAGGAAATAGTCTCTCTGAATGACTCATATTTATAGAGTTGCTGAAGAGAGACTCTTCGATTCTCAAGATCATTAAAGATAGAGACGACGTTTGGGGACTTTATCCCTAGTAACCGTCGAGCGTCTCTTCGATTTTCGAGATCATTAAAGATAGAGTCGACGTTTGGGAACTTTATCCCCAGAACCGTCGGCTTCATCTCAAAAATAGATCCAAAACCGAGTCAGGATAATTAAATATAGTAGTGACAGCTGGCAGACTCTCTGGGGCTCAAAGCGTCCCTGCGACTCAAGATTTGTTCTGCGGCTCGGTACTTCTCTGTGACTCCAGTTCGGAAGCCACTTCATGCAACTCGAAGACTCCCTACGGCTTGGCATATTTTTCATGCTTCTTATTCAAACTATTCCAAATTTGCAATTTGGAAACTTTAAAGGGGGTCTTGTAGAAACATGAAAAATATAGAGTTCATACAGATTACAAATTGCCGCATAGGTACCTTGGGCCAAACAAGTCCGCATGAAGGAAAGCCGTATGACTACTCAAAGACATATGCGGCCCATCGACGAACAGATGTAGAAGGAAAATATGCGACCAAGGAGGAGTAGTTTGACTGATAAAGCTGACAAGTCCTCGCAAAACATGACAGTTCTGACACTTCGACAAAAAAGATAAGACATGAGATGTCGTCCAAAAGCAGGGTTCGTACGCCTCCATGCGGCCAAAAAAGCGTCATCTAAGCCGCATGAACCTCATGCGACCCAACTTATGCGGCCCCAAAATTTCCAGAACTACAGGAAGCCAGGAGTAATTGTGATCCAGGCCACATACATGAGTCTAATGCGATCCCGCATGATCGAAGACTGAGAATATCATACGCAACGGGACACGTGGCAATCTGACCAATTCCTCAACTACCCAGATTTGCTGTAACAAAATTCCAACAAACCGACAGATCGTAACCCAAGAGTGGGTCTTCGCGTGCTATTCAGCCATGTGGCCTCAAGCCGTCTATGCGGCTCAAAATACATCCTATTATAAATAGCAGGGTGCCACACCCCTGTAAAAGGCCGACAACCTTCAAGAAAAAAGTAATATCTTCACGAGCTAGAGACTGCATCAGATAGTCCACGGAGTAAGGCAGAGTTGATAGCACTTTGCCAAGCCTCCATCGTCACCCCCCAGAATTAAAACTAAACAATTGTACTTAGATTGTTTTCTAGGCTTTCTTTCTAGGCCCTTTCTTTGTACAAGCGAGTTTGCAATCAATTCCAGTGTTCTGTAATACCTGTTGTTGATTTTTATGAAAAATAGGTATTTTTTTAAAAAAAGAAAAAAAAGAAAAAGAAATATAATAGTTATTGTTCCCCATAGGGAACAGTACTGCTACCCCAATGAAGAACCCATCCCCCTTATTTCCTTCTTTCCGCGATTAGTGGGTATCGAAAAGACCGGGATTCGATTTAAATCTGATACAAATCAACTCCAAATCTTCACATAATCTTCACTAATCCAAATCCTCTTATATTTTGACCTAATCATAAATTAGATTCGGTCATTAACTAATGCAAAATTGAATTTAAATCGGGTTAAAACGCATGAATATAGGCCCAAGCCGAAACCTTTTGGAAAAGAAAAACCCTATCGAAACCCTTCGAGACTGCCTCTCTTCAACCTGAAGCCTTCCAGACGTCGTCGTGCCCCTTTTCGGTCACCTGCGTGCCAACACCGGCCACCGTAGCACCGCCACGTCTGCCAAAACCGACCGTAATAGAGCATTGCTCTGTTTCGAAGCAATCCCAGGTACCTTCTTCCCAACCGAAGTTCTTCTGCGATACTCGATTATTTCTAATTTTGTAAATACCCCTAAAAACCCCACATAACCCTCTACAAGTCCCTACAAATAGGATTTGACAAGGACGAGCCATCGAACCAGAAACTCGAGGCCAAAGTTGAGGAAAAACTGCTTCGAAGGCAGTTTGTAAGTGTCCCAGGTACCTACATTTGAGGTTGATTCCTGGACAACCTAGTAACTGTTTAGAAGTTATACCTAAAGACAGTCCTAGATAACCTATAGGATTCAAGAACCCTTTTCGTAGTTTCAAAATTTATCGTTTATATGCTGAGAAAACTGATTTCCAAAACTGTCAAAAACCCGTTTTCCAAACAGTAGAAATTTTAGATATCTCCCCGATACAACGTGCGCCCCGACAAACTGGGCGACGTGGCAGCGCACTATATGCATCGAAAGGTGCGTATGGATGTTGTCGACGTGTGGGAATAGACGAAAATCGATTTTGTTGCGTGTGCGCGACGAAATCAGTGCGTATCCGTCAAAATACTCCCGTATCGACACTTTACAAACTAGCCCATAACTTTGTGTACATTTTTCGTATCGAGACGAAACTTGCGCCATCAGGACCGTATCATTTTCTGGTCTTGTACGCGATGTTTGGTTCGAATCTGAGAAGGTCGACCGGAATGCCTTTTTGTGGGCCCGTGATCCCCTCCAACGGGCAAAATTATGCACAGCTAATCGGAATCCAACTTTGGACATACGGTTGGGTTCGTCTCCTCAAATCGGACCCATAGACATGTAGTTTGATGACTTTAAAGACCATAGGTACTTGCATGCTTTTTGGTGCAAAAATCCAACGGCGGACATCATTTTGACCCAAAATTACGATTTTGCCCCTATTCCAGAATTGGACTTTTAGACAGGCATTTCCTAGACATATCTTTTATACCAAACACGTTCGTGATGTTTGTTTCAGCATCTAGAGCTCTTGGTAGATTTTTGACTTTCGTGCTGACGATTTTGACTGTTGGATTTTGCTACATCTCGTACCACCCTCAGGCATGATACCTTGCCATTTGTGTTTATTTATTGTAGCTCATATTTCATGCATTTACTTATTATTTACTTTCTATAAAATAAACTGTGATACATGGCATAATCAGATAGAATCTTACTGTCCAGTTCTATTTGCTGCTATGTACTATTTTCTTACACATTGAACTTAGATTTAAGGGACCACCCTTTGTGTGTTACATTCATAGGCCTTGACACATTTGTACCACATTGTTAAGAGTCGCATATAAAACTCATACAAGCGTGACTGGCTGGCCACCAGTACGTATAAGCCGTGCGATAGGATTAACCGCTTATAGTGTTTGCATGATTAGTTTGACTTAGCGGTTAATAGAGGTTCTGTATTGTGGATACAACATAGTAGACATTGGGCCGGAAGGACAATTCCTTAGCGTACGGGCTACTATACACTTTACCTTTTGTGATCCGGAAGCTTCGCTGGAGATACGATGTGAGATGACCCTTTATTTTACTGACGACCACTGGCGTTCTGTGGAACGTTATGCTCTTACCTGCTGGGCCTCTGGTGCTCTAAGGGGGGACCATGCAGATCCTATTTTAGTCGGGGCCCATGCGTTGGAGGGTGTTCTTAAAACTGCATTCACTTAGATTGGTTAGGCACCCTTATCCTTTAGGTATGAGTACTCTTGGTTTAGGTAATGTATCTGACCGTGGCTTAGAACAGTAACTTGTTGTAGACTAGTTTGCCACATCTTGTCCTTGTTTGGTTGTAAGTGTGGCTTGTCACGCCTCGACCCGGAATCACTCGAATTATCGTCCTCGTAGGGGGTGTGATGCCGCACGAGCCTGGAGTTGCACTCGTGTAAGGTAAGATGACAAGTTCTCAAATGGTTATCTTTTGTTTCTATATTAACAACGAAAGAAAAATAGAGTATACGAAATAATTCTCTTTATTGATATCCGAAACTGAGATTACAAAGGCTTTAGATAGCCTAATAATATATGCCAGATTGGCTACAACACTCAGGTTCTTTCTTGCCAACAAAGGATTTCACCGTTCCATACATCGTGCCTTCTATATCTCGGCCGCATCAATCATGTTGCATGTCCGAGCGTCAAGCGATCGCATGCTTCAATACACTTCGGCATTCCAAGCCTCAACGCGTTCAAGCAACGCTTCGCCACGAGCCATCCATTCCCTGCACCCTGCATAAAGCTGGTGGAGGATCAGTCCGTTCGTCCTCGCATGTACTGATGCAAAGATCTTCTTTCCAAACCAACAATCTTAGTATTTATGTTGAATCATGCAACTTAGCTTATGATCTTGCTATGTTCTTCTTAGGTTCAATTTTATGGAATATTCGAAAGCGTAAAGCATATTAGCATGGCAAGCATGTTATTCGAATTGAAATAGGAAAGCAAACAAGAAATCTCGTGTTTGATTTGTGGCATGATTTCTTACCAAGTCGACGTACTCGCCCTTGCGTCCCTTGCACTGACGCAAGGTGAATATGCCGCATTCCTTTCCTGTCATATTATATGTGCATCTCTAAGCAGGATCTATATGTGCGTGATGCATACGCGCCTACACTTTCAAACCATCGTTCCTTAGCTATATGAAGGCCGTTGGCGTATCCGCGCCGGAATGGGCTAAAGGAGTTCCTTACTTTCTTTTCTCTCCTTCTTTTCTCAATATTGGTCGGGCTGCCCGGTATTTAACGGGTGGGTTGCGGTCCCAACAACCAAAATGTTCCTGCTGTATATCATCATTTGCGGCTTTTCCCATCTACAAGACGAGTGCTACTCGTTTAAGGATATGCGCCTACAAAGATTATTCGATTCCCTCCTAGGCCAAGCAGTTCCGGGGCGCTCCGATATTTAACCGTTTGGGGGAAATACTCGTGCACGAGTCATTATCACATTAATCTCAAGTCCATCCCAATCGACCATGCAATGCCCTTATTATTCAAGCGGTCAAATTCAAACAACCAAACATAGTCTTGAGTTCGAGACTCAGACTTTATCATCTCGTATTTCTTTCGTTAACTTTCTGTGTTCTTACGTTTCATACTTTGTTTCAATAATTCAATGGCATCATGCCTCAACTCAATGCTCGTCAACCGAACGACCCAAAGGTCTCGAACACCTTTCGAGGCATTATGTCATATCCGACAGTTCTGCCACATTCATGCCACAACTGTATTCTTTCGCAACGAAGCCATCTTTTATTACCCCGTGCAAGTAGGCACGTTTCGACCGTATCCCCATGTTCTATAACTTAGTATTCATTATTTGGGGCTTGCGCACTAGGGTGCTCGCCTATTGTCTTTCAATGTTCTAGCCTTTCTAACTCGTGCATGAAGGCACGGTATGGTTCGTGCACTAAGGCACTCACCGAGTACAGTTATCCCATATTCTTGCAGCTTGCGCATCGAGGCGCTCGCCTTTGCGATATCCGATGTTCCATAGCGACTCGTACATATGATGCACGTTTCATTTTAATTGTTCTAACTTAGTGTTCAACTCACTACGATTTATCTTCGATCGGACCACGCCCGTGGCGTCGATAGGTTAACTTAGCGTAAAATGATATATTTGACTTATTGCATGAAGGAGTAAAAAGATGAGTCAATCCTCCCACCTTGAGTCGATAGGCCTTCGTCGTTTCATCGAGCCGATGCGGCACGATTCCCTAACTTCGTTGCACGACCACTCTCCTGACTCAGCCATTTGAGCACTTCGTGCTTCATTGAATCATACATCCGATTTGCCTTAGCATGAACAAGTCTTAGCCCGTCGCAAGGCGACGATTTGATTTTGCAGACCCTTTACTAAATATGGCAAAAGATCGACCTCTAATATTTTTGTGTCAACGTATAACCTGCACACGAAAACAACTAAAATCAATACTTGTATCGATTCGGACTTACGCCTTGGTCGATTCGATTTCTTAGAATCTTCGAGCCGATTCAACGTACTCATCCTTCGGGGCAACGCGACGCTTCGCATCGATTCACTCGATGCATTCTTTGGGACAAAGCAAATCTTCGCATCGACTTAGTTCGATGCGTTGCTTGGGACAACGTAACTCTCGTATCGATTCGCATCGATACATTTTATTCGGTCAGCGCGACTCGCTGAGTCAATGTCTCAGCGTAATGCACCATACGGAGCAGGGCATTACCGAATATACCACTCAAAACAAGGTTCGTCCTCGAACCAAAACCAACACTCCGACTAAGCGTTTTATAGATCGTATCACGATCTCGTCCTACCAATGTTGTTCAGTTTCCCACTATCTCGCAAGCTTTTTATTAACATTTCAAAGTCATCCCTGCAGCTCGATTTGAATTTTTATACAACTCGATTTGGATCCGTACCTATATTCAAGGCATCCCGAAAATATATGTATTTTGACCAATTCCAGTCGTAGCAAATTGGAACAAAGCTGACAGGTAATTTTCAATCCTATGCTCACCATCTCGTACTCTCGATCGAACTTGGACTCTAGTGCTTGTTCTCATAATTTCATTGCATATGCATATTGATACTCACGCGATCATCCAACAAAAGTCAAGGCACACGATGCGATTCAAAATCGCATTTCTCATTTCGTATGTTTTATCGGAACTATCAATTCTATGCGTCACGACGAACCGTCGCACATTCGATCACAACGATCCTTCGCAACGCCTTGCGTTCGAAGTCGCCACCCAACTATTTCCGAAGTCGGGCTATACAACTTATTTCGATACGATTTCTTTATCAACATTCGGGACTACGCCCGCTAGTTGACTTACCTAGCACGTGCTTAACTTCTCCCGACGCAACTTTAAATTGACATTGTACAAAGGCCACAATCTATCTGACACAAAAGTTTACATCAAGGCGACGGTGCTCAAGGCAATGATCGCCTTGACACGAAGGCCTTTGCGATACGCCTTACGTTCGATTCCTATCGAGTAGGAAATTCGCTAGCCAAATTCCTGACTTATCTGTCTCACAACATCGAATGTAAGTTTCGATTCACGCAAGCTCAATTGTAAGGTATATCCGAATCTAACGACATAACTCGTAAGTTATTTCCTTATCGTTCCCTCTCATGCTTAGCATGATTCTCGCAATCGCCTATCCGAATCACCAAGTTTGTTGGTGAATTTCTAGTTTGATCGTCGACCAACATAACCATTCAAGCATTCATCCGACGAATACTCAAAATCTAGCTATACCATTCTCAATCGAAAGTTGTTCCAACAATTCTCGCCTAGACTTATCGTTAACATGCACCATGTTATATTTGTTATCGGTGCAATCTCATATGCGATATCGCATAGGTCATCTTACGGTCGGCAGAATTCAATTTGATTTGGTGGTCAAGTCTTCTAGGGTCAGCTGCCCCAAAGCTACCCTCGATACTTGTGGATCATCACCGAAGGATAGTTTACTACGAACCATGATATATCTTATTTCGAATCCAAAGCACATTTCGACGATTCTATGCGACTATCCAATTTCGGACAAAATTGTTTCTATCGGCGCAACTGATGCGCAACTATCCTCCAAGTCAAGTCATGCACTACCGTCGATGATTTTGCAATTTACGAAACATCTACTCGTATCGAGTTCGAGTCTATCTTATTTGCGGGTCGACACACGAGATGCTATACGCATCGAGCAATCGTCGTTGACTTATAGTCTCGTCTTGATCAATCACGAAGTTCATGATTAACCAGTTCGTTCCTTCTCGTATCGTTATTTACAAAACTTTGATAGCACAAGGCGCAATCAATTTTGTATTCCCATATCGTGCTTACGTTTCCTTACGTATCGATTTCGATACGTCGTATCAATTTCGATAGCGTAAGCGTCAACTTTCAATCCGTTTCAACGTCGACAACTTGCATTGCATACGTCCAAGTTCGCAACGAACTTTTCCATACGCATCAACTCGTTTTCCAATTTGCCGTATCCCACTATACTTTGATCGCGTAACTGAGTTACCGATTATCCAACATCGAACCCTCAAGTCATACGATCTCGCCCTCTAAGTTTCGCGTGTTTTTCAGTCATACTCAAATGAGTTTCGCCGTAGCGTAACCAACTATCTCTTAGGCACGATTACTCACGTCAACCAACTCTTCACCGAAGTCGCACATCGTGCGATCCGATTATAATTCGCCTCGCCTAACATTCTATCAAAATCGTAAGTCGTGCGATTCGATTCGTCTCGCCCAATATTTCTATCGAGATCGCAAGTCGTGCGATTCGATTCGCCTAGCCGAACATTTCTATCGAGATCGCAAGTCGTGCGATTCGATTCGCCTCGCCCAATATTTCTATCGAGATCGCAAGTCATGCGACTCATTTGTAAGTTCGAGTTTTTCCTTTCCCGTCGATCCGATTATTGCGTCAAGGCATAACCGTTCTGCTAGTCTCAGTCATCCGACCGACTTATCATTTTTGTCCGACGTATCATTCATTGATACGAGTACTCACCTTATCGTCCCAACCGATCTTCGAAGAACACTTGCATCAACATACCGTCATACAAATTTTCTAATCGAGTCTCGGTACTCTTCCGTCCGTTGCGGACAAACCTTCCGCAATTCTTACAACGCGTCGATGCGATTCATCGCACAAGTGGTATACCATATACCACTCGAAATCGAGTCATTTCATCGCCTACGTGGTATGGCATATACCACTCGGAATCAAGCTATTTCCTTCGCACTATAATTAGTATAAACCGACAATCTCTTCCGACTCACGATTTTCGCAGTGATCATGCTTGATCACAACCGTAACTTTGATTAAATCACATCCGACACAACTCGGTCAATATTTTCGTTTGCCAACATAAGTTTGGTGTGCAACCGAACGATTCGTTCTATCGATTTACGATTTCGATTCATTTACGTTGCATCTCGTACAACAATTTATTTTGATATGCGTTACACCACGTGCAACAATTTTACTTTCGATACGCGTTGCACATCGTGCTACGATTTATTTCTGACATTTTATTTCACTTTGTGCAACGATTTATTTCCAATCTTCTTTGCACTCCATGCAGCGATTAATTTGATATGCGTTGCACCACGTATAATAATTTTACTTCCAACACGCGTTGCACATCGTACAACGATTTATTCCCGACTTTCCAAGTCAATGCCTAAATCCGTTCAACACATTCGGTATTGGCTTATCACTTTCATTTTAACGCATATTCACAATTAACTCGTTGTACTTTGTGCATCATTTTATTTCTCTTTCAACGAGTTACATTACAACGACATCTCAAATCGTATTTCACAATTTGTTGCACTTGCAGCAACTAACATTTTTTTTACGGCTCGTTGCATTCAATACAATATACTCTTCGCGACTTTCTTAGCAAACATCATGAAATTTCCAAAACACATGCGGCAAAATTTCATGATTTGTATTAGACTTATTGTATGGAACATCCAGTACGGCATCGAGAAGAGTCAAGAGTGATATCAAGTGGTGGTGGGCAACTTTTAGAATTGTAATGAAACGAGCGTCCAAAAGAAATTGAGCCTAGAGCTCTGATACCAATTTGTCACGCCCCGACCCGGAATCACCCGAATCATCGTCCTCGCAAGGGGCGTGATGCCGCACGAGCCTGGAGTTGCACTCGTGCAAGGCATGATGACAAGTTCTCAAATGGTTATCTTTTGATTCGATATTAACAACGAAAGGAAAACAGAGTATACGAAACAATTCTCTTTATTGATATCCGAAACTGAGATTACAAAGGCTTTCGATAGCCTAACAATATATGCCAGATTGGTTACAACACTCAGGTTCTCTCTTGCCCACAAAGGATTTCACCGTTCCATACATCATGCCTTCTATATCTCGGCCGCATCAATCATGTTGCATGTCCGAGCATCAAGCGATCGCACACTTCAATATGCTTCGGCATTCCAAGCCTCAATGCGTTCAAGCAATGCTTTACCGCGAGCCATCCATTCTCTGCACCCTGCATGAAGCTGTTGGGGGATCAGTATGTTCGTCTTCGCATGTACTGATGCAAAGATCTTCTTTCCAAACCAACAATCTTAGTATTTATGTTGAATCATACAACTTAGCTTATGATCTTGCTATGTTCTCCTTAGGTTCAATTTTATGGCATATTCAAAAGCGTAAAGCATATTAGCATGGCAAGCATGTTATTCGAATTGAAATAGGCAAGCAAATAAGCAATCTCGTGTTTGATTCGTGGCACGACTTCTTACCAAGTCGACGCACTCGCCCTTGCGTCCCTTGTACTGATACAAGGTGAATACGCCGCATTCCTTCCCTGTCATGTTATATGTGCATCTCTAAGCAGGATCTATGTGTGCAGGACGCATACGCGCCTACACTTTCAACCCATCGTTCCTTAGCTATATGAAGGCCGTTGGCGTATCCGTGCCGGAATGTACTAAAGGAGTTCCTTACTTTCTTTTCTCTCATTCTTTTCTCACTATTGGTCGGGCTGCCCGGCGTTTAACGGGTGGGTTGCGGTCCCAACAATCGAAACATTCCCGCTGCATACCATTATTTGCGGCTTTTCCCATCTATAAGTAGGGTGCTACTCATTTAAGGATGTGCGCCTACAAAGATTATTCGATTCCCTCCTAGGCCAAGCGGTTCCGGGGCGCTCCGGCATTTAACCGTTTGGAGGAAACACTCGTGCACGAGTCATTATCACATTAATCTCAAGTCCATCCCAATCGACCATGCAACGCCCTTATTATTCAAGCGGTCAAATTCAAACAACCAAACATAGAGTTGAGTCCGAGACTCAGACTTTATCATCTCGTATTTCTTCCGTTAACTTTCTGTGTTCTTACGTTTCATACTTCATTTCAATGATTCAATGGCATCATGCCTCAACTCAATGCTCATCAACCGAACGACCCAAAGGTCTTGAACACCTTTCGAGGCATTATGTCATATCCAATAGTTCTGCCACATTCTTGCCACAACTGTATTCTTTCGCAACGAAGCAATCTTTTATTACCCCGTGCACGTAGGCACGTTTCGACCGTATCTCCATGTTCTGTAACTTAGTGTTCAAGGTTAGGGGCTTGCGCACTAAGGCGCTCGCCTATTGTCTTTTAATGATCTAGCCTTTCTAACTCGTGCACGAAGGCACGGTATGGTTCGTGCACTAAGGCACTCGCCGAGTATAGTTATCCCATGTTCTTGCGGCTTGCGCATCGAAGCGCTCGCCTTTGCGATATTCGATGTTCCATAGCGACTCGTGCATATGATGCACGTTTTATTTCAATTGTTCTAACTTAGTGTTCGACTCATACTACGATTTATCTCCGATCGGACCACGCCTGTGGCGTCGATAGGTTAACTTAGCATAAAATGATATATTTGACTTATCGCATGAAGGAGTAAAAAGAAGAGTTAATCCTCCCACCTTGAGTCGATATGCCTTCGTCGTTTCGTCTAGCCGATGCGGCTCGATTCCCTAACTTCGTTGCACGGCCACTCTCCTGACTTAGCCATTTCAGCACTTCGTGCTTCATTGAATCATACATCCGATTTGCCTTAGCGTGCCCAAGAATTAGCCCGTCGTAAGGCGACGATTTGCTTTCGTGGACCCCTTACTAAATATGGCAAAAGATCGACCTCTAATATTTTTGCGTCAACGTATAACCTGCACACGAAAACAACTAAAATCAATACTTGCATCGATTCGGACTTGCGCCTTAGTCGATTCGATTTCTTAGAATCTTCGAGCCGATTCAAAGCACTCATCCTTCGGGACAACGTGGCCCTTTGCATCGATTCACTCGATGCATTCTTTGGGACAAGGCAACTCTTCGCATCGACTTAATTCGATGCGTTGCTCGGGACAATGTAACTCTCGTATCGATTCGCATCGATACATTTCATTCGGTCAACGCGACTCGCTGAGTCAATGTCTCATCGTAGTGCACCGTGCAGAGCGGGGCATTACAAGGCTCACTACATCGATGATAAGGTACTGAACCTTGTTGTGGTCTAGATACCATATTGGATTCATGACTTGGAAAGATACTTCATCGTGGGTTAGTGTGCCATCTCCTGTCCTTGTTTGGTTGGGGGGATGGTACGCTAATTCAAGGGTGAGTATTGGACCATGTTATGATCCGAATGACTTATTATTGAACAGTATTTATTTAGTTTATATGGCATGATATTATGTATCTTGTTACGTCCCTCTGAGGACCTGTTGATCTCTCCAGGTGTGTGCTTTTCATGATGTTTTGCAGGTGCTCTAGCCAAGATCACGGTCTTCCTTTTTTGTCAAGGAGGATTGCTCTTGGATCTTTTATAGCCATTTCATCTATCCATTCCTTGTACATTTTTCTTTTCAATTAAATGGTTGGTAGTGGATATGTGTCCGCCCAAAATCTTGTACAACAATTATTTGAAGTGATTTTTGACATATCTTTTATTCTTTTATTTTGTGGATGAGATTAGATTACTATTGGATTTACTGCATTTTACAGCTTATGTATTCTTACGAGATTTCTATATATTAGAGTATACTTCGTATGTATACAGCTGGCACGTCTACGTTCCTAGTCCTAAGTATTTTGGAACTAGGGCGTTACATATTTTTGTGGTGGCCCATGCAGGTCTAGATAAATTGTTTGGTTACTTTACCGTACCAAGCAAGCCTGCGTATAGATTAGAGTCTAGGATCTCATCCACATACTTGACCTCCTTTCTCGATTCTATTTTTTGAACTCTTGCTTGACTTCCTTGATTTGCATCTTACTTGATTCCTTCTATCGTAATTCTTATCCCTTCCTTCGTGCTTGATAAAGTTTGGAACGTGACTCGTACTAGGTAGATATGTTCCATTGTCCCATCACACTCCTAGTTTAACTCTTATAAGTTGGGTAGAATGCCTCGCAACATAACACTCCATTTGACCTTAACCAAGGTCTTAGACAAGAAGACATTAGGACGACCGTATAAGCATAAACACCGGATGAGTTTTAGATTTTATTTGAAGAACTTGAACTATTCACACTTTCTTCATCTTCTCACGTACTCATAATTTTAACTATCTTGACTAATGCTGCTATTATAGCCTAGTTTTACAAGCTCATCCTTTTATTGAGCTTGTTCAAGACGTATGTTATCTGGGCATGTCCACTAGCATATTGTCTAATCAGAACCGGTGCATGATGGTCTGATCAACCTAGTGCACTTGGTTCGCTCTTCGTATGATTACTTTACGAGGGTTGAGATATAGTTAAACTCGTCCTTTATGATCTCATCCGCAAAGGTCTTGACAACTCCTTTTGAACTATTACATCGTCTTTGAAACCCATATTTGCAATTCGATCCCATCTCCCTCGAACTCTTATTGTTTTTCGTCACCTATTTTGAAAAACAAACGCTCGTAGACATGAAGTATTCTTTTATGGCCATGAAAGCTATATATACACAATCGTTTCCATCTATTCAAAATCGAAGAACGACCTTCAAACTTGATTTACATCTACAATATCCCACTATCTATTACGTCGTCTATTATTCTTCTATGATCAGGAGTCGAGGTACAACATCACGACTTTGAAATTTTTCTGACCTCATTAATCCAAAAACCTTGTCTTAGTTCTATAGAGTATAGATTGTAAGCCTTCTAAATTTTAGGATTTATTAGGACTATTGATTGATAGGATAAGTTGGTTTCCATTAGGATGATAAATTAGTATCTCATGAGCACCCACTTTCTATCTACATCATTTGGTGTCCTCAACCGTGACATTGCTATTCGGAGTACGAGACCAGCTGCTACCTTCCAACAAATTTCATATACAAGACCTAGAGGAGTCCACCTTCATTTAGGCATATCATGTCCCACTCAAACACGTCCCCTTGTACTCTATTTTTATGATACGACTTTCAGGTCAAAAAGGCTAGCTATAACCCTTACCGTAATACCGAAGTACTTTCCAACCTCAATTAGA
Source organism: Iris pallida (assembly GCA_029216955.1). Classification (NCBI taxonomy): domain Eukaryota; kingdom Viridiplantae; phylum Streptophyta; class Magnoliopsida; order Asparagales; family Iridaceae; genus Iris; species Iris pallida. The sequence continues at coordinate 18,671,053 of JANAVB010021798.1, forward strand.
GATCCAACCTCGACTCAAATCCTTCGACCCAATATATGGTTGTGATTAACTCGAAGCCCACTACACACATGCCACTAGTGTGCCACTCAATTTAGTTCCTGTGTGCTACTTATACACAAAAGTCACGGAAGGCACATCTTCAAGGCTTACAGAACCTTCTTAACCAACCCGACTGGAAATTAGCCCAACCACTTAAATTGAAACCTATTCTAGGTTGCCCTAACCTAATAGGAATGGTTCAGATAGATTTTGGAACGTTATCCAGCTAATATGGATTAAAATCCAGGAGTTACTTAATCAAAGATTGGTTCCAGCGGAACTAATAAATCATTGGTTTATAACATTTATTCCAACCCGTATCATTTTGATACCCTACCGTGACTTTGACATTTGGAGCACAACACAAGCCATTTCCTTCTAACAAATTTTACCCCCATAAACTAGACAAGCCACCCTACACATATGTCCTATCTGTCCCACACAAACACACCATTCTATGCTCTATTTCAATTCCACTACATGTATGACACATTTTTCATTGGAACAAATCACGGATACCCATTTTCGTCCTATTTTATTTTAACCATGCAATATCATCCCATTCCTTCAAACAACTGAATATCCATGATCCATGCAAGACTAAGAATACCCTATCTTATAGAATATGTTGTCAGTTTGAATTCCTTCTATAAATACCATTCCATCTTTTCGTGAGCCGATTTATGATTCGATGTACTTACTCTTCCTTCGTATTCAGCCTTATTATATTTTTATTATTTGTTATATTAAATTTTATTCTAATTTTGAGGACAAAATTTTTATAAGTTGGGTATGATGTAATCCCCCAAAATTTTGGAGGATTTTTTTAATATTTTTATTTCTTAAATATTTTGTTTTGAAGTATTTTATTAATTAATTATAAATATAGTCTTAGTCATACTTAAATTATGTTATGCAAACTGACTAGACAATATGGCATGGCTAGTACAGTCAAGTGCCTTAACTAACATATTAGCAGTAGGCGCTACTAGATTTATTTTATTTGACTATTTATTGTTTTAAATTTATTAAATTTATAATAGCTATTTTTTATCTTTAAGATTATTTTATTATATTTGGGATTTTGAAAATTTATAGTCGTTTGTAAAAATAATACCAGTAGTAATATGTACACCCCAAGATTTATGACACCCTACCACTTTTTGTTGGAATTATCATTATTATTATTATTATTATTATTATTATTATTATTATTGTAAATTTATTAATATTATCATTAATATCATTGAAGCATGTAGTCAGTTCACAAAGCAAATAGTCATAAATATAGAAGTTTTTATTGATTGGATTTTTATATATAAACAAAAATATGTCCATATTATTTTTGTTGTCATTTTAGAAATATTAATCTCAAAGAAAAATGTTAGAGATTTTTGACTTATTAAATTTAATTATTTCTTCTTTCTTCCTTGGACCTATTAAAGTATTTGGGATATGCGTACTTATCATTCGCAAGATATGTACTTAGAGTAAATTATTGGTTTCCAATTCTTTATATATTATTTTTACAAAATTGATTTTTATATAAAATTGTGTTACTAGTAAGTTTTAATATAAGATAAAAATAGATATACTTATATATATATTTATATAAAATTGTGTTATTAGTAAGTTTTAATATAAGATAAAAATAGATATACTTATATATATATATATATATATATATATATATATATATATATATATATATATATATATATATATGAATAATTTTTATGCAATGTGTTAAGATATTTTAGGTATTTTGGACTTTATTCTTGGTCAAAGGGTATTGGTATTTTTTTTAAAAAGAAAAAAAAGAAAAAAAAATATAACAGCTACTGTTCCCTATAGGGAACAGTACTGCTCCCCCAATGAAGATCCCAACCCCCTTATTTCCTCCTTTCTGCGAGCAGTGGGCTATCAAAAAGACTGGGATTCGATTTAAATCTCATACGAATCAACTCCAAATCTTCACATAATCTTCACTAATCCAAATCCTCTTATATTTTGACCTAATCACGAATTAGATTCGGTCATCAACTAATTCAAAATCGAATTTAAATCGGGTTAAAACACATGAATATAGGCCCCAGCCGAAACTTTTTGGGAAGGAAAAACCCTATCGAAACCCTTCGAGACTACCTCTCTTCAACCTGAAGCCTTCTAGACGTCGTCGCGCCCCTTTTCGGTCGCCTACGCGCCTTCATCGGCCACCGCAGCGCCGCTACGCCGGCCAAAACCGACCGTAACAGAGCATTGCTCTATTTCGAAGCAATCCTAGGTACCCTCTTTCCAACCGAAGTTCTTCTGCGATACTCGATTATTTTAGATTTCGTAAATACCCTAGAAACCCCATATAACCCTCTGTAAGTCCCCACAAATAGGATTCGACGGGGACGAGCCATCGAACCAGAAACTCGAGGCGAACGTTGAAGAAAAACTGCTTCGAAGGCAGTTTGTAAGTATCCCAGGTACCTCTGTTTGAGGTTGATTCCTGGATAACCTAGTAACTGTTTAGAAGTTCTACCTAAAGACAGTCTTAGACAACCTATAGGACTCAAGAACCCTTTTTTTAGTTTTAAAATTTATCATTTATATGCTGAGAAAACTGATTTCCAAAACTGTCAAAAACCCGTATTCCAAACAGTAGAAATTTTAGATATATCCTCGATACGACATGCGCCCCGACAAACCATGCGACGTGGTCGCACACTATAGGCATTGAAAGGTGCGTATGGATGTTGCCGACGTGTGGGAACTGACGTAACTCGATTTCGTTGCATGTGCGCGACGAAATCAGTACATATCCGTCAAGATACCCCCGTATCGACACTTTGCAAACTCGCCCATAACTTTGTGCATGTTCTTCGTATCGAGATGAATGCTCCATCAGGACCGTATTATGTTTTTGGTCTTGTACGCCAAATTTGGTCCGAATCTGAGAAGGTCGACCGGAACGCCTTTTTTGGCGGGCCCACGATCCCCTCCAACGGGCAAAATTGTGCACGGCCCGTCGGAATCCAATTTTGGACATACGGTTGGGTTCGTCTCCTCAAACCGTATCCGTAGACATATAGTTTGATGACTTTAGAGACCGTAGGTACTGGCATACTTTTTGGTGCAAAACGGGTCCAACGGCGGACATCGTTTTGACCCGAAATTATAGTTTTGCCCCTGTTCCAGAATTGGACTTTTGGACAGGCATTTTTTAGACATATTTTTATACCAAACACGTTCGTGATGTTTGTTTCAGCATCCGGAGCTCTTGGTAGATTTTGACTTTCGTGCTAACGATTCTGACTGTTGGATTTTGCTATATCTCGCACCACCGTCAGACAAGATACCTTGCCATTTGCTATTTATTTATTGTAGCTCATATTTCATGCATTTAATTATTATTTACTTTCTGTAAAATAAAATATGATAATGACATAATTAGATATGATCTTACTGCCCAGTTCTATTTTCTGCTATGTACTATTTTTTTACACATTGAATTTAGATTTAAGGGATCACCCTTTGTGTGTTGCATTCATAGGCCTTGACACATTTGTACCACGTTGTTGCGAGTCGCATATAGAACTCGGAAATGCATGACTGGCTGGCTACCAGTACGTATAAGCCGTGCGATAGGATTAACCGCTAATAGTGTTTGCATGATTAGTTTGACTTAGCGACTAATAGAGGTTCTGTGTTGTGGATACAACATAGTAGACATTGGGCAGGGAGGACAATTCCTTAGCGTATGGGCTACTATACACTTTACCTTTTGTGATCCGGAAGCTCCGCTGGAGATACGGTGTGAGATGACCCTTTATTTTACTAACGACCACTGGCATTCTGCGGAACATTATGCTCTTACCTACTGGGCCTCTGGTGCTCCAAGGGGGGACCATGCCGATCCTATTTTAGCCAGGGACCATGCGTTGGATGGTGTTCTTAAAACTGCATTCACTTAGATTGGTTAGGCACCCTTATCCGTTAGGTATGAGTACTCAGGTTTGGGTACTTGTATCTGACCGTGGCTTGGAAAAGTAACTTGTCGCAGACTAGTTTGCCACATCTTGTCCTTGTTTGGTTGTAGGTGTGGCTCACTACTTCGATGAGAAGGTACTGAACCTTGTTATGGTCCGAATACCATATTGGATTCATGACTTGGAAAGATACTTCATCATGGGTTAGTGTGCCATCTCCTGTCCTTGTTTGGTTGGGGGATGGTACGCTAATTCAAGGGTGAGTATTGGGCCATGTTATGATCCCATTGACTTATTATTGAGCAGTATTTATTCAGTTTATATGGCATGATATTATGTATCTTGTTACATTCCTCTGAGGACCTGGTGATCTCTCCAGGTTTGTGCTTTTCATGATGTATCGCAGGTGCTCTAGCCAAGATCACGGTCTTCCCTTTCTGTCGAGGAGGATTGCTCTTGGATCTTTCATAGTCATTTTATCTATCCGTTCCTTGTACATTTTTTCTTTTCAATTCAATGGTTGGTAGTGGATCTGTCTCCGCCCAACATCTTGTACAACGATTATTTGAAGTAATTTTTGACATATCTTTTATTCTTTCATTTTGTGGATGAGATTAGATTACTATTGGCTTTACTGCATTTTACAGCTTATGTATTCATACGAGATTTTCATATATTGGAGTATACTTCATATGTATACATCTGGCATGTCTACGTTCCTAGTCCTAAGTATTTTGGGACTGGGGCGTTAAACATTAAATGGGAATATGCTTAAAAAATAGATTGTAGTCTTTTAAGGTTTATTTCATCCATAAAAGTTGTGCACAATAACGTCCTGTGACTATATATTCTGCCTCAATAATTGATAATGCAATTAAATTTTGCTTTTTACAAAACTAGGAGACGAAGGACTTTCCTAGAAAATAACAACTGTCGCTGCTAGTTTTATGATCGACCTTACATCCAGTAACCCGCACTTGATTACCAATGAGGTCAAACGAAGTGGTTTTGGGATACCATAAGCCGGTTGTCAAAGTGCCTTTAAGGTGTCTAAAAATACGCTTAACTGCTCACACATGTGGTTCCTTAGGATTTGCCTGATATCTAGCACAAAGATAGACTAAATACATAATATCATCGCGACTAGTTATCAAGTCAAACGAGCTACTAATTATACCTTGATACTTACTTGGATCAGCTAGTTTGATATTTTCATCTATATCAAGTTTAGTTGATGCTGCCATAGGAGTGTCGACCGATTTTGCTTTATCCATATCAAACTTCTTAAGCAAATCTTTAGTATACTTTGCTTGAGTGATGAATATTTTTTGTGAATTCTGTTTGACTTGCAGTCCAAGAAAGAAGGTAAGTTTTCTCATCATGCTCATTTCGAATTCACTCTACATGCACTTAGCAAACTCGTTACATAGCATCTCATTAGTATATCCAAATATTATGGTATCTACATAAATCTGCACTAATAAAAGATTTTTATCAAGAAATGTTATAAAAAGTGTAGAATCAACTTTCCTTTTGAAAAATCATATTCAAGTATGAAGGAAATAAGATGCTCATACCAATCATGGGTGTCACGACCCGCACCCACTGTGAGGGTACGAGTACGTAACAGTGCCCAGCCTACGCCGCAGTGTCGGCGGTAGAACGCTGTTCTAGGTTACTATCTAATCAACAACTCACGCAATTATATAATGTACTTGTCAAAATCTCAACTCCGAACGGAGGACAAGTATAGATATAATAGAATCTCAATCACAGTCTAAGCACGATATGATAACACAGAAGCTTATAACTAAGACTATATAATAACAATAAAACGAAATACTAAATAACAATAATCTCAAACAATCTCAAAACGAAACATATCTCAACTTAATATAATTCAAGTTCTAAAACATGAAACTAAACCAAGTCAACTAGCTAATCTTCCGATCACTCTGAGTATCGAGACCAAAGGTAGCTAAAACATCTCCTGGTCCATAGTGAGTAGGGCAAGTGTCCTCAGGGCAATCATCTGTAAAATTTTCAACAGGTCCAGTCAGGACAGGAACGAGCACATCTCATCTAGAAAACCCAAGTAAATGATAGAGAACTATAAAGCAGTTATAGACAGTTGTATTGATGAACATGGCAGTTTATATTTAGGTGATGGTATAGAGAGACAGATAAAGTACAAGGAAAGTAAGATAACTAAAACAAGAGAAGAATCATGGCAATAAAGACTGTAAATAGAATCTAGCTGAACTAGAGTAACATGATATAAGTCCAGACAGTAAATATAAACAAGTGTAAAACCAAAGTAAGTCCAGACAACATGAATCTGATACCAGGTGATTCTAGTACAAGATGAGTCCAGTATAAGATGATTCCAGTCAGTGATCAAAGATTCCAGGATAAGTCCAGACTATACTCTAACAATGTGTTTTAAAATATCGAGATCGACATGTAAACGGCTATAGGTAATCCGGCACATCATACACCTAGCTGGGTGTGAGATGGCTATCATTCCAATCTGATTCCAGCATTTGGGGTGATTCCAGAATTGGGGTATGTCTACATGTCTTACTCAAGTATTTCCCCTCCCAGCAAGTACAAGTGAATCTAGAATACGACACGAGAATCGAGATGAGTCCAGCCAAACATGATGATACCAGCAATGATTCCAGAATGATTCCAGTAATAGAGGCCAGACAATATGGTATGTGTGTCGCATACATGAATCCAGAAATATCCATATGTGTTGTAATAGAGAATCACATACAACTAACTAGAACTGAAGTATAGTAATTGACAAGTAAATGAGAGAACTATCAGAGAATGTACTCGCCTGTCGTCCTGAGCAATGAATGTGAGTCGAGGCTCAAAGTGGAGTCACAAGAACCTAGATATGAGATATACAGGTTAAATAGTGTTCTGGTGTGTCAAACATGAATATTTATGGTAATGCATGATTTCTAGGTCAATTCTAGGTCACACTAGTCAATCTAGTCACCCACTAGGCATGCCAGTCTATTTGGTCAAACTCTGGTCAAGCCAAGTCAACCCAGGTCAAGCTAAACATACCCTCAAGTTATTACCTACCTACCACTTTACATTACCTATTATCTACCCATACATCACCTATATATATAAAATATTTACTTCATACTCAATTCATGATATCACACCTAAGATACTAAACCTTTATGGATCCTTGGATAATCGCATGTGGCAATTTGGATATGCTTACATATAGGCACCTACCCCAAACATTACTTATACAAATCCTCTCTAACTAACACACATATACATGTATCCATACATACTCTCTCATAGCCAATGTTGCTAAAACCCAATGCTAAGTTCCCACACATAGCCTACTGCCCTGTCATATTGTTTATTCCAAAGCCTCTCTCTACTAACTGCCTTGCTATACTAGACCTTGTAGGAACGAAATCGTAAAGCAGAATACTCTAGAGGGGGGGTGAATAGAGTAGGCAGCAAAATATTGCTAATTAAAAACTTGTTAGCGGTTAGATCACAGATATAATAATAATCACAAAAAGTAAATGACAGAATTTAAAGGAGATCAGAAGGCAAACGCAAACACCGAGATTTATACTGGTTTCCCTCTTGTGAGGACTAGTCCAGTCGGAAGAACTTTAGCTTCCAGTTGAATCCATATTGGAAAATCCTGCAAGTTTTCATACGAAGTCCTTGCAACTTTTACAGACGCGAGCTTTGATACGAAGAACTCGACCAACTTTAATTGTGAAGAGTTGAATCTTCTATCAAGCCTCTGATTACAATCACTCTGAAACTTCTAGACCGTACCGCACTGGCAAATCGACTAGAGGATTGTAACTGGCTTGGGATTTGAAAATGAAAGCTTTTAAGAACTCTTTGGAAGAATGTAAGCTCAGGAAGAGAAGATATTGAAAGTGAATTGGTGATTTGAAATGATCGAAATACTTTTCTATTTATAGTTTTTCCAAAGACAGAACTCTGACAGAATTCGGGCAGAATTCGGACAGAACTCTTTATAACAAACCGTAACTGAAGGATGACCAAGTTCAAAAACCAACGTTCACTAACATTCCAAATGGCCGAACTCTGGCCGAACTCGGCCCGAGTTCTCCTGGGGTTCTGCCAGTTCATTTTTGAAGAAAATAAATTTTGGCTTTTTGAAAGATCCTTCAGAAGCTTTTTGTAAAAAGAATGTTTTTCAAAAACGTAGGTCATTTGCAAAGAATATGATGGTTTTGAAAAATGTTTTCGGATAGCCTATTTGCCAGTACGACTTGGTGTACAATGTATTCCTAGACTCAATAAAATGAAAAATTACATTGCTTAACAGGAAGTACATTCTGAATGGCAAACAGCTTCAGTCTTGAACATTGTTGATATCCATTGTTGAGCAGTGTCCAAAATGTCGTAGGTAAACATCTGAGTTGACTTGCTTTTATATCGAGACAGATTTTGATCAATTATTAAAATCAGGTTTGACCATGACCAATGGGCCAACAATCTCCCCCATTTTGATAATTGACAAACCTTGCCGATATAACATCTAAGCTGGAAATCAATTCAAAATAGTAATCAAAAGAAATTGTTCATAACCTGTATTTCACTTGAACGAAGAAAAAAAATGTTAGATCCTTATTTCTCCCCCGTTGTCACTTAGCAAAATAATTGCAAAAGAGAAAGCTCCCCCGCAATAAATGCATAAGTAACAAACAGTGAAGAAACACAATAAACATAGATAATCATGACAGGTATGGTATAAACATTAAACATAGTAAGATAAACAGATAGTCTAGAGAACTCAACACAGGCATGTATTTGTCACAGACAGTATTTGATAAAGTAAGAAGCAACAAAAGATAGATAGTGCTACCATAATACTGAAACATATAAAGTGCTGAATAATAGACTAAGATGCCAAAACTGAGGCATAACCAAAATCTATGTCTATGAATAGTCACATAATAGAAAAAGTACTGATAAAAAATATAAGAGTACTGATAAAATCTTGGAATGTCGGAGCATTTCCAAGTAAACATAAGACAAAAGTAACAGTCTCAAGAATCTAACATCTCAAAACTCATCATCATCATCATCAACGTCATCAGCTGCAGCTCCAGCATATCCAGAAGGACCAGCTCTAGAAGTACCAGCGCCAGAAGTGCGAGAAGTGGCACCAGCGGTACGATACCAATCATATACGTTCCCTGGCTGGAACAGAGAGTGAACCACCTCGTCGTCAATGCGGTAGCTAGAAACAGAAAGGTCTCGAGGTAGAGAGCTAGCAGAATGACCCGTCTGCACAAACCTCAAATCGGCGAAGGAATTGGCAATCGCCTGGAACCGAGTCACATCACGGAACTCGTGTTCCCTAGAGGTCTCAACATAAAAAGACTGCATATCTGATAAGTGCTGATGGATACCCTCAAATGTCATAGGGTAAGAATGAGGAGGAACAGGTGCTGTGGGAGCAGTGGAAGTAGGTGCAGGAGGAGTAGGTACAGTAGGTGGAGGAACAGAGGCAATGTTAGGCGAGAGAGTTTGAGAAACTTGGGCTCAGGGTCAACAGCACAAGTAGATAAATCAATATCAAATCTCTAAAAAATGCGAGGAATAAGCATCGCATAAGATCGGCTGCGGTCTCTCCCGCGACATCTACCCATCATCTGAATGATAGTCTTAGGGGCAGAAAAAGGAATCCCCTTAAGAATATGATAGAGACTAGAAAGCTCAAGTGCAGTAACATCATCTTTAGAAGTGGATTTTGGAAGTAAGGTGGAATAGATGATGCGATGTAATTCGTAGTTAAACAAGTTCAAGTTATTTGCCTTGAACTTTCCAGGAAGAACACGTGCGGGCGCACAAAGTTCATTCTTGAAACTAACGAGTGTCGTACCATCGGGGAAATCAAAATCAGTGATGTCATCGAGCGGGGTACCTTCGTTTGGGATACCAAGGATTTTCTCGAATGTTTCATCAGTGAATTCGATATCAATTCCTCCAACACGTGTCCTCGCTGTAAAAATGTCTAACACGAAATTACAATAGAATAATCGAATGGCATTAGTGGCAATAGGGAATTGTAAGGTGACAAAATGTTGTAACCCTAATGCCTCAAAATAAGGGCGGTGATCCGGAAAGACAATCCACTTAATCGGTGATCCGGTGAAAATAGTACGCATGATAAAATCGGCGTACCACAATAAAGCTTAATCAGAAGTTTTAATATAAAACTCATCTGACGCACCATCGTCCGATTGGAATGGAGAAAAGAGACAATCTGTATGCGGATCAGAAGACGATGCCTCTTCACTGGCATTGGTCTTCTTCCGCTTGAAGGGATTGAACTTAGGCATTCTTTCCCAAAAAAATTTCTAAAAACCCTAAGTATTGAAGAGTGGAGGAAAGAAGGGATTATACCTTCTAAGAGTTGGATATGTTGTAGAGGATGACGATCTCCGCACGAATCCAAAGTTTTGACGAGAAACTCCACAAGGATTGGAAGAAAAATGAGGGAAAAGAAGCTAAGCTTTCGGAGGCGCGCTGCTGCTGTTATGAGGATGTGGGGAAGAATGAAGAAGAAGGAAGCCTCGGGTTGGTGCTGGTATATATAAATACCCAGCCGAACTCTGGCCGAATTCGGACCGAACTTGGGCCGAATTCGCCAAGGGTTGCCTGGCTATATATATATATAAAAAATTCAAATGAGGCCACACTATTTTTCATTAATTTGTTTCAAATGCTTAATTCAAAGTTTAGTAATTTTAAATCTCAAAATAATATAATTAATATTATTTTATAAATAATATTCTCTACTCAGCATCTGTCTCAGATTAGCTGTAGGAGTACAGTTCCAGCTAACGGAGGTTCACCGGGGAACTCTTAAATACTGCTTCACTTCGACCGTAGTTGTGGTGACAGACAGACTCTTTTTATGCTTGTCTCGAAAAAAGTTTATGAGTATCGAATAAATAATTAATAAAATAAAATTAATTAATATTATTGATATCTAAAATTTCTAATTCTCGACGTAAATAGTTGAAACGATCTTCCGCTAAAGGTTTTGTGAGTATGTCAGCTAATTGATTCTGTGTGTCTATGTATACAAGGTCTATATCTCCATTTTGTTGATGATCTCTAAGAAAATGAGGTCGAATCTCGATATGTTTAGTACGAGAATGACATACAGGATTCTTAGTCAAATTAATAGAACTAGTATTATCACAGAAAATGGATATGTGTGTAAAATACAATCCATAGTCTTCTAAGGTTTATTTCATCCACAAAATTTGTGCACAACAACGTCCTGCGGCGATATACTCAGCCTCGGTTGTTGATAATGCAACAGAATTTTGCTTTTTACTAAACCAAGAGACTAAAGCTTTTTCTAGGAAATGACATGTGCCGCTAGTGCTTTTTCTATCTACTTTGCATCCAGCAAAATTAGTATCGAAATAACCGGTTAGGTCAAACGACGTGGTTTTGGGATACCATAAGCCGACAGAAGAAGTACCTTTAAGGTATCGGAAGATACGCTTAACTGCGCACAAATGTGATTTCTTAGGATTAGCTTAAAAACGTGCACATAAGCAAACACTAAACATAATGTCTGGTCGACTAGCAGTTAAATATAGTAAGCTACCGATCATACCTCGATACTTATGTATGTCGACAGATTTGCCTTGTTCATCAATATCAAGCTTGGTTGAAGTCGCCATTAGAGTGCTAAGTGGTTTTGCTGTTTCCATGTCAAACTTCTTCAATAGATCCTTTGTGTACTTAGCCTGATTTATGAACGTCCCATTGTTGGTTTGTTTGATTTGCAGTCCGAAAAAGAATTTCAGCTCTCCCATCATGCTTATCTCAAACTCATTCTGCATACACTTTAAAAATTCTTTACAAAGAGATTCATCAGTAGATCCAAAGATAATATCATCTACATAGACTTGAATCAAAAGAATATTATTATTCAAAGACTTTATAAACAAAGTTGTGTCAACCTTTCCCTTTGAAAAACCGTTATCAAGTAGAAAAGTGCTTAGACAATCGTACCAAGCACGAGGGGCTTGTTTCAAACCGTATAAAGCTTTCTTCAACTTGAAAACATATTCAGGAAATTTGAAATCAGTAAAACCGGGTGGTTGAGCTACATAAACCTCTTCTTTTATAAAACTATTTAAAAATGCGCTTTTGACATCCATTTGAAATAACTTGAAATTATGAAAACATGCAAATGCACATAACATGCGAATGGATTCTAATCTCGCAACTGGGGCATAAGTCTCATCGTAGTCGATACCTTCTTCCTGATTGTATCCTTGAGCTACGAGTCGAGCCTTATTACGAGTCACTAAACCATTCTCGTTCAGTTTATTTCGGAATACCCATCGGGTGCCAATGACCAGATGATTAATAGGCTTGGGAACAAGTTCCCAAACTTGATTCCGTTCAAATTTGTTTAATTTCTCTTGTCTAGCATCTAACCAAAATTTATCACTACATGCTTCATCAATATTTTTAGGTTCAAACTGCGAGACAAAAGCAACACAAGAAGCTATATCTTTATTAGAGGAACGAGTACTTACACCCTTGGTAATCTTACCAATTACCAAGTCCTTTGGATGACTAGCCAAGAATCTCATCTCTTTTGGTGTAGTCTCAGGATTGCTAGTTCCGGCTTCTTTGCTTGGAGGTTCATCTGATGCATGATGTGATGGTTCTGTATCTTTGTGTGAAGGTTTTGCAGTAGCTGTACTTGGTGCGATTATGTCTTCATTGTCATCATCATCTAAGTGTTGATTTAGCTCATCAAACTTGATGTTGATAGATTCTTCAATGATCATGGTTCTTTTATTGAAGACTCTATATCCTTTGTTCTTTGCTGCATAACCTAAAAATATACCTTCATCGGCCTTTTCATCAAATTTACTCAAATTATCTTTGGTATTCAGAATAAAACATTTACAACCAAAGATTTTGAAATAAGAAACATTTGGTGTTCTATCAAACCATAATTTATAGGGAGTCTTCTTCGATATAGGTCGAATCAGAACCCTATTGAGAATAAAGCATGCTGTATTTACAGCTTCAGCCCATAAATATCTTGGTAGACTAAACTGGTTTAACATAACTCTAGCCATTTCAGATAGAGTTATGTTCTTACGTTCCACAACTCCATTTTGTTGTGGAGTCCTAGGGCAAGAAAATTCATGCAGATAACCGCGTGTGTCACAAAATTGCTTGAATTCTGCATTCTCAAATTCGTCGCCATGATCACTACGAATGCGAGTAATCGTGAACCCTTTTTTATTCTGTACTTTCTTGCAAAAGGTGACGAATTCTGATAATGCATCATTCTTGCGTGCAAGAAAATAAACCCATGTATATCTAGAGAAGTCATCTATAATGACAAACGCATATAACTTACCACCTAGACTAGAAATTTTGCTGGGTCCAAATAAGTCCATATGCAATAATTGTAAAGGTCTAGTGGTACTTACAGCATTCTTGGATTTGAATGCGGATTTAGTAGCTTTGTTCTTTTCACATTCACTACATACCGTATCCTTCTTGAAAGAAATATCTGGTAAGCCGCGTTCCAACTTCTTTGTAGATAATCTTGAAATTGTATCCATGTTTGCATGACCGAGTCTCATATGCCATAGTTGACTCTCAATACTTTTGGCCATCAAACATCTACCTACTGTGTTAGCATCTTCCAACAAATAGAATACATATATATTGTCTTCCCTAATACCTTCAAATATAGTACTGCCAGTTGAACTATCAAAAATAGTAAATTTATCTTTTACAAAGTTAATGCCATAACCGTGGTCAACTAAATGGCTTATGCTGAGCAGATTATATTTTAACTAGGTAACAAGACAAACATCTTTAATTACTGGATAGGGAGCCTTACCAATGTCACCGATACCGATTATGTACCCTCTAAAATTATTACCGAAGGAGACGTATCCTTCTTTATTCCTCTTCGACAGTGTTGCAAATAATGAAGCGTCACCGGTCATGTGCCGTGAGCAACCGCTGTCGAGGATCCATTTGCTCCTAGCATGTGAAGGGTGTCCCACCTACAAAACAATTTGCAGATGAAACTTTTGGTACACATTTCTTGTAGGGTCCTGACTGGTTAGTTTTCGATATCCATGCATAAATATTTAAATCTACTAACTTTCTGATTCTATATGCAGAAGATATATGACCAATGAGGCCATAATAATGACATTTAGCATGTTGAGTGTTGAAAGTAGTGTGAGGTGCATGATTGGTAGGTTTTGGTTTTCTAGTATAGAAGAATGCATGCCTATTAGTCTTCTTGGGCATAGTCTTGGTATGGTTTGGTTTGACAGTGCTAGGCGTGTTCCGATGATTCGGTAATTGACACGTGTTAAAATAGGAAGCAGCAACTTCAGGCCGTTTTCCTAAACTAATTTCCAACTTTTTGGAAGTGTCATATAATCTAGTATAGTCAGATGTGAGTGATTCTAATCTGACCTGTGCACACTGGAGACTCTTTCTCTCCTTAGATAGGTCTTCCTTTAACAGGATAATAGTTTGGTCTTTTTCTTCGGATAGCTTGACAGTCTCGTATAACAACAATTTAATAGAATAAAGCTCACCAGACTCATTTGAAGAGTCATGATCTCTAACCTGATCTAGTAGGTCAGTAAGTCTTCCTATTTCACCTTTGTACTCTTTGAGTACCTTCTTAGAGGTTTCATATTTACTACACAGTTTCCTGTAATCATCTAACAGTTCACTGAAAGCCTCTCCTAGTTGCTCAAAGGTGAAATCATCATAAGGATCAAATAGAGGATTAGTGATTACCTGATCGCAAGCCATCAAGCACACATTTGCAGCGTCATCTGATTGTCCATCTTCTGAGTTGCTGGCTTCACTTTCATGCCATATGCTTGTGTTGGCGTACTTTTTTGATGTTGATTTCTTCAGGTAGCCTTTGTCATATTTGCTGTTTTTCTTTGATGATGATGCTGAGGGACAATCTTTCTTCATGTGTCCTTTCTTCTTGCATCCGTAGCAAATAGGATCTTCCTCGTTGTTGTTGTTGTCTTTGCTGTCCTTTGTTCTTCTGTTAAATCTAATGAACTTCTTAAACTTTCTTACCATAAGAGCTTGATCTTCAGAGTCGGAGTCGCTGTCGTCGGAATCATCTTCGATGGTTCTTCTATGTTGAGCCTTGAGAGCGATCGTCTTCTCTGACTTTTCCTTTGGTGTAGCATCTTCAAAGTCTTAAAGTTCTAACTCGTGAGTGAGTAGCATACCCATGAGTGTTTCTAGAGACATTGTTGAGAGGTCGTTCCCTTCAATGATTGCTGTAGCCTTTGGAATCCAGTTCTTTGTAAGGGCTCGTAGAAGTTTACGAATCTTCTCATGGTTACTGTAATCCTTGCCTAGTGAGGACGGAGGATTTACAATATCCAAGAATCTTGTAAACATCTGAGTGACTGATTCACTTGGCTTCATTTTGAACGCCTCATACTCCTGAGCAAGTCTGCTGATCTTTGACTCCTTGACTTGTGTTGTTCCTTCGTGGGTTACTTCGAGAAGTTTCCATACTTCGTTTGATGTTGTGCAAGTAGACATCCTGTTGAATTCAGTTCTGTCTAAAGCACAAAATAAAGCGTTAATAGCACGTGCGTCAAGACTGGCCTTTTTCTTTTCTTTCTCTATATATTTGGCATTGGGTTTTACAGCTAAAACACCATTAACATAAATACGAGGTGGCTTTTTATAGCCATCAATAACCACAGACCATAAGTCAAAATCAAAAGATTTCAGAAAGAAACTCATATGTGTTTTCCAATAAGTGTAGTTTGTGCCGTCAAACAATGGAGGTCTGTTTGTGGCTTGGCCTTCACTTGTGAATTTCACAGTTGCCATGTGTAATACTGTGATCTATATAAAAATTGAATATAACTGCAATTTTACCTTGCTTTACCTGTATAACCCTCTCTGATACCAATTGTAGGAACGAAATCGTAAAGCAGAATACTCTAGAGGGGGAGTGTATAGAGTAGGCAGCGGAATATTGCTAATTAAAAACTTGTTAGCGGTTAGATCACAGATATAATAATAATCACAAAAAGTAAATGACAGAATTTAAAGGAGATCGAAGGCAAACGCAAACACCGAGATTTATATTAGTTTCCCTCTTGTGAGGACTAGTCCAGTCGGAAGAACTCTAGCTTCCAGTTGAATCCACTATTGGAAAATCCTGCAAGTTTTCATACGAAGTCCTTGCAACTTCTACAGACGCGAGCTTTAATACGAAGAACTCGACCAACTTCAATTGTGAAGAGTTGAATCTTCTATCAAGCCTCTGATTACAATCACTCTAAAACTTCTAGACCGTACCACACTGGCAAATCGACTAGAGGATTGTAACTGGCTTGGGATTTGAAAATGAAAGCTTTTAAGAACTCTTTGGAAGAATGTAAGCTCAGGAAGAGAAGAGATTGAAAGTGAATTGGTGATTTGAAATGATCGAAATACTTCTCTATTTATAGTTTTTCCAAAGACAGAACTCTGACAGAATTCGGGCAGAATTCGGACAGAACTCTTTGTAACAAACCGTAACTGAAGGATGACCAAGTTCAAAAACCCAACATTCACTAACGTTCCAAATGGCCGAACTCTGGCCGAACTCGGCCCGAGTTCTCCTGGGGTTCTGCCAGTTCATTTTTGGAGAAAATAAATTTTGGCTTTTTGAAAGATCCTTCAAAAGCTTTTTGTAAAAAGAATGTTTTTCAAAAACGTAGATCATTTGTAAAGAATAGGATGGTTTTGAAAAACGTTTTCAGATAGCCTATTTGCCAGTACGACTCGGTGTACAATGTATTCCTAAACTCAATAAAATGAAAAAAATTAAAAAAAATTTCACATTGCTTAACAGGAAGTACATTCTGAATGGCAAACAGCTTCAGTCTTGAATATTGTTGATATCCATTGTTGAGCAGTGTCCAAAATGTTGTAGGTAAACATCTGAGTTGACTTGCATTTATATCGAGACAGAGTTTGATCAATTATTAAAATCAGGTTTGACCATGACCAATGGGCCAACAGACCTCTCCTCTAACTTTATTTACTGCCTAGGACTCACAAATATTAGGAGGGATGCTCTCTAGGATACCACCACAATACACTAAACACTATATATAGGCTCACTCACATATACACCCAAACAGGGGGAAGGGATCCCTACTGCTACTGCATATACAGCAGGTCAAGTGGCAAGGCAATGCAACCTTGCCAAGGCAGGCTGCTGCCAAACCTGGGCATTGTCCTGCTTCTGGAGGGGTCAAGCGACTACCATATACCTCTTGGCTACTCCTAAGCCTATGATACATACCCATACCTGGACAAGGACTCCCTTCTAGTACAATTATATATCTACCTTCATTGCCACCTACCTATATAGTAATCAAACTCACACTAAACTCTCTTTAATTGCTAACCCACATGTATCTTAACCAAGCACCACTGATACAACATGGCCACACACCCATCACTCATACACTCACATATGTCCTCATCTAAATCCTGAACTCTTGTTACTCATCACAGGAAGAACCTTATCCCTACCCACTAACCAAGCTACTGAGAACACTACACACACTCACAATTTCTGATACACAGAAACACTCTAAGATAGGAAGCTAGATGACACATTAAACTACTCACACTCACTTCCAAAAAGACTTGGTTCACCTTCACATATGTACAAGTATCGACACTCAACCCACATATATCTAAATCTAACACACACACTCTAATCTCTTAACCGTATAAATATAGGATGCTCACCTTGAATCCCGCACTCCCTACTCATAGCTAAAGGCCAACTGCCTGCTGCTCTACATTGCAAGTGCCATGCCAAGCATGGCCACTGCAGCTGCTGCCCAAGCCTGCATTGCAAGGTAATACCCTTGCCTGCTGCTACAACATGCTATGCTGCATACTGCAACACTGCTGCTATGCCTACTATCATTCACATATTCATTACCTACTGCTGCCAATACAGATCACTCTCACCTAGGCACTCACCCACTCAAGCACTCTCACAACCTCTGAACACCAAATATAGGTATAGGTCTGAAACTAAACCAAAGAAACTGAGTTAAAATTAAATGGACTCAACATCTAGTACCTATATATGACTGATACTAACTTATCACTCATACATGGCATTGGCCAAATGGACAAAACCTCTGATACATTAAACATGAACACACTCCCAAACATGAGTGTCAAGAGACACTCAACTAATTTCTAATTTAACAAGGACCCTTGTTCACTAGACATTGATACTTAACTTTGGACACCTAGGATAAAATCTGAACACCCAAGTCTTCCTCACTGGGACGACACACATGATACCCAAACTCGACACATGGCACACTACCTACATCTATTCCTAGGATGCAGTAGACACTCAAACTCAAGATCACTCACACTGCTCAAATACAGGCAACACCAGGACAGGGTGCTCGACTGCACAGAAAAAGGATCTGCAGGCCATGCCATGGCTAGAATAGGCCATGGCTTAAAGCCTAAAGCTTAGGGTCTGATGTCAGTCATCTATCCTAACCAATAGAGTCAATAGTGGACACGATGTCTCCAAATGAATTAAACACACTCACAGTCCACTCGTGCACAAACGACCTCGTGCAGAGGTACAAAGTATCCCAGGACACGACACACAACACTAGAGAGCTCGTGCTCGTGTCCTAGGGTTCGCCAAGGATAGGTCTAGGGTCTTATCACCCTGCACCGCATCAAATCTGTGTCGTGTCCAACTTATAACCCTGTATCAGAGACAAAAATTCAATCATGCACAGACAACGTAATGTCAGTGCACGGTTGATTCCTTCGTGCACACATATCGAGAACTCGTGAAATTTCATGGGGGTGATGTCAGACACTAGGCCCACATGTCTACCAAATTTCGTGTCATATAGTGTCGTGTCCTGTGTCAAGCCTGAACAGCAGGGGACTGCACGGGCACAGTGCGATGCCTCGTGCACATGATGTGTGTCCATTTTGGACACAAAAATCTACCAAAATTTGACTCAGTCCTCACAAAAGTTATTGTACACACCTCGATCTACGAATTCATGTAATTAGTTTAACAAAATACTAAAATCGAATCCTAATTGGCATTCTATCAAACACTTACACATATACTATGACACGTGTCCGATACGGACACCAAATGGACACAATTTCTAACCAAATCTTAGGGTAAGCTAGGGGACACCTAGATCTAGGCTAAGATGCAAAGAAATCAGAATATTAGCACAATTTGAGGAGTTTTACCTATAGGTGCCAATAGCAAGAAAAGCCCCAAAATAGAGTGTTCCTCCTTGCTAGCTCGGATCCCCAAATTGCTCAAAATCTGGGATTACTCTCCATAAATAGGAAATAGAAGAGTATTAGGCTCTAATGCAAGAAACTAGAGTTAAAAAGGAATTAAAATGGGAAATCTATGGATTGGGGAAGAATGGCCATACCTTTCTTTTTCCTATGTGTTCATTCAATACAAAAGAGGCAAGAACTAAATGAGGAGATTATTTATAGGGAGGGGAGCCCTAGTGGTTGGTCATAAAGGAAAGAATTAGGGTTAGGGTTTCAGTAATGGGCTATGGGCCAAGTTTTATTAGTCATGGAAATAAAATCATAAGTCATAAGTCATGAACCTAGTCTTTATTTCTCCTATTCAAACTTGATTCTATATGACTAAAATTGGGTTGACTTAAGTTAGACTAGGGTCTCACCATGCTAACCAAGTCACTATAGCTAGAGTCAACATCTAGGTTAGCCTACAAAGTCTCAACTAGTCAAGTCAAAAATAACAATCACCACTCCAATAATTAATCAAATAATTCCAATAAGTCAAAATGAACAAAGTACCCCTAGGCTAAAAATGATAAATAAATATCCCAATCACATGGTTAGGCTCTAGGTCAGACGGTCTCTAGGGTTTCACTAGTAGCACATCAAAATCACAAGTCATGACTTAAAACAGTTTTAAATTGATTAAAAATCACCAAATTTCATAATGTGATATAAATATCAAGAAATAATAATTATAATTACAAAATTTCAAAATTACTCTCATTTGGAAAACTAGGTGTTACAATTGGCGGTTTGTTTGAGTCCATAGAGAGCCTTACGTAACTTGAATACGGGATCAGGATATTTAAAATCTTCGAAACTAGGGGATTATTTAACAAATACTTCTTTTATAAAACTATTTAAAAAAGCACTCTTCACATCCATTTGAAAAAGATCAAAATTACAAAAACTAACAAAAAACACATAACATGTGAATGGATTCTATTCTAGCAACAGGAACATAGGTCTCATCGTAGTCAATACCTTCCTTTTTGTTATAACCTAGAGCAACGAGACATGCTTTCTTACGTGTGACTAAACCATCCTTATTTAGTTTATTTTGGAAAATCCACTTGGTACCAATGGTCGGATGATCATTAAGTCTAGGAACGAGTTTCCAAACTTGATTCCGTTCAAATTGGTTAAGTTTCTCTTGCATCGTAGAAATCTAAAACTTATTATTAAAATATTCTACTATGTTTTAGGTTCTATTTGAGAAGTAAAAACTACATTAGAAATGATATCTCTTTTGCAGAATGAGTACTTACACCTTTTGTTATATCACCTATTATCAGATCTTCTTGATGGTCAGTAGAGAATGCAGTCTCTTAGGCAGACTCTCCAGGTAGGTAGTCACTGTGTCCTCAGGTGTTTTGTTGGATGTAGTACTGACATCTTCATTATCACTGTCGTTTAATACGTGACTATTTAGCTCATCAAATGTGAAATTGATTGATTCTTAAATACTCTAAATTCTTTTAGCTAAGAAATATACTTTCATCAGCTTTTGAGTCAAAATTACCTAAGTTTTCCTTAGTATTCAAGATAAAACATCTATAACTAAATCTTTTAAATAGTTGATAGTAAGAATTCTATGAAAATAAAGTTCATAGGGAGTCTTCCTCGATATAGGTCGAATAAAAACCATATTCAAAATATGGCATGATGTATTTATGGCCTCAACCCAAAAGTATTTCGAAAGATTATATTGATTTAACATGACTCTAGCCATATGGTCTTCCGCTCCACAACACCATTTTGTTGAGGAATTTTTGGACAAGAAAATTCATGCAAAAATCCATTTGAATCACAAAATGATTTAAAATCTTGATTATTCGATCGAATTCACCTCCACGATCACTTCTGATACGAGTAATCATGAAGAATTTTTCGTTTTATACCCTTTTACAAAAAGTAATAAACTCTAAAAGTGTCTCAGTTTTGGTTGCAAGGAAATAAACCCAAGTAAATCTCGAAAAGTCATCAACAATTACAAAAGCATAAAGTTTAACACCAAGACTGGTGACCCTACTAGGTCCAATGATCGTCAATGGCTATAAATATATCTGTTGGACCAAATTTTCACGAAATTCGGTCACCAGGGTTTTAAAAATCTATAAATAGCACCCTAGGTCTCATTTGTATTTATTAATTCTAAACTTGTTCTTCTATTACTCTGGGCTATAAACTTTCCTATTACCAAGAATTAACTTGTCATGACCCGCTCCCACTTTTGGGATACGAGTAAGTGGCCAAGTCTACCCTACGCCGTAGCGTCGATGGTAGTACGTTGTCTATGATAACAACGGTCCACAACAAGAACAATATGCACCTAATATCCACAGCTAAGTCACTAATAATCACAAGAAAAATTATATCTAACGGCCTTAATTAATAACTATAGAAAGTTGTCAAAATAATCCATTACAACTCAGATAGCCTCGAAAACAAATCTGTTGCCAGAAAATAAAATAGATAAACTAGAATCCATAGCTATGACCACTAATAATGGATAAGAAAGGAAATATTTTAAATGCTGGTGATGTCAGTGTCTCCAACATACTAACCATTGACCTCAGGACAAATTACATCGTCTAAAACTAAAAAATAATTATCCTTTCAGGATTGGAGCAAGATCACCATAACATTACATTACACAATATAATATAATATACAAAATGAAGGAACAATAATGAGGAAAGCTGAACTGTAGACATGACATGATATGATAAGAAGAGTAAAAAGATAACATGATGACAATATAAAAGTAGGTCCGATGGAAGAAGGATAAATGAACAAAATAGCAACAAGAAATCACATGTATTGTGTGTTTTAGAATACTAACTTTTTGTATGTGTACCGTCTGGAATATACGTCAATCATATATGTAGTGCACGACTGATATTTTTTAGGTTATGCAGAAAAAGAATTTTACAAGTAACGTAGACCACATTTATACTAATAGTATTCTCCCTCCCACAACTCACAAGAAAATATGTTCACTATATAGAACAATACAGGTAAACAATATAAACATGTAATCATAATACATCCATAGTGAACAAGTATAATAAAAGTTATAAACAAGTAACTTGACAAGGTCTATCGCTCGTGCACAAGTAATCAGTCATGGTGAATCAAGAACAACAACAACATGATATATGAAGAAGTAACAATGACACACAGATACATGTAGTACAAAATAAATCTAACATAGGTCATAGTTATACTTGCCTTTCCTGGAGAGGATAGAGTTACAAACTTGAGACGTTGAAATCCCGATCTACCTCATCGTATGAATAATCCCAAGTTAGATATAAAAATCTCAGTTCTAAAACCATAAAAAATTGCTAATAAGTTTTTCCTAATTAATCTAAATTAATTTTGGAATAAACATCTAAAATCCTAAGTTAACGTAATTATAATCTGAAATAAAAACAAAACATATTTTTTGGCTAAAGAAAGTCACAGTTTCCAATTCCGGACGCGTGGCACGCAAATTGAGGCATACCGTTGACTAAATAGTCAACCGACAAGAACCTACTGATTTGTGTGCAACCATGTAGATTTCAGCACTACGATTCGATGGTGGCACCGAATCTAGATTTGGTTAAAAGTTATCACAATTATGGCTAACAGTAACTAAGCCGGTGAATCATCGACCGTCTATGGATTATAGAAATTAAAACGTAATAAATTATTTTATTAATTTTTAGAAAATTAGTTGTTGTAGATCTATGTGTCAGCTTTCCAAAATATCAAACAATTCGCAAAACGGAGTACGTGACCTCCCAAAATCTTGAAAATAGTACGATACGTCACTTTTTGGAAAACTCACACCAAATAATTTTCCAGAAACTCATTTCCCTAATTACATAAATTAAATTACATATTTATGAATCTAACCTCGATAAATTTATAAAAAAGGGCGCTGGAAACAGACGTTAGGTTGATCGCAATCGCCTCGCGAAGTCGAAAGATCGTCGATATCAAACCACAAAGGAGGATGAAAATATAAATTAGGGTTTCTAGAAAAATAATCAACTAATATATATACAAAAACTGAGTCAGTGGCTTTGAGCCACGGATCTGGAAGGGACACGTGTCATTATCAAGGCCACCCCCCAGATCAGTGCACCTGGCTTGGCCCAACTGAGCTAGCAAGCTCATCTGCCAAATATGGCAGCTACTGTCCAATCAGCGCCTACTAGGCTGATACCCGGGCAGCCCGCTCGACTGAGTGGTTGACGGGTGGGCCCAGCAAGCTGATTGTGTATTGCTGACTGGGTAAATACCTATTTTCTTTTTAAAAATTGATTTCAAAATCAAATAACCTCTGAACAAATCCCTGAAAAATTGTATAATTCTAGAAACTATTTCTAGTACCTAAAGTCTAAATAAAATGTTTGGTCTTGCAATATCTTCGTATGACCCTACAGTAATTTCCAGAAGCATATATAAAATATAACCCTATAAATATTAATTATCTAAAAATATACAAAAATTACAAAAAATTCTAAAATTCTAAAATAAAATATCTAGGGCTATCTAGAGACCTTAGTGACCATATGTGACCTAGTGTTATCATACTTCACCAATAAGCTTAGGTAACCCTTACAATCTCAAAATCAAACCCTTGATCTAACAACTATACCTAATAATAATAAAATAAAATAAAAAATATTCTCCAAATTTTTTTAAAAAAATCTATGGAAACAAATGCTACAAACTATCCCCCTTAAAAGATTTATGTCCTCAAAAATTGAACAACACAAATAACATAATATAGATAAATAACTCCTACAAGTAAGATAACAAAAACTCAGGGAAGATCATGGAGAGATAATGATTAGGGAATCCAAGGTAACTAAATCAATGATATTTAGTCAACAAAGCATACTACCAACTAACTAAGCATGCACCATATTTACAACTATAACTATGGAAAGCCTTTAAGAAAATATATTTAATTTACCTATGTCTTGGGGTTGAGTCACAGTGACAAATGCTTTGACGTTGTGATTCTTCGAACTGTTGTTGTTGATTTTGCTTTTGAGTTGGTATGGAAGAGGGTAGGGAACAACTCGCATCATATTATTAGGATATCTACAACGAAGACATCATCCCAACCTTTTCCTACAGTCATCCCAAGTATGACGTATATTCTTACAATAGTTACATGTAGGACCTGGTTGTTGCTGAGATGGTACTACTCTAGTGGGTGGATGATGTCGTTGTTGGGGTTGAAAGGCCTTTGTTGGACATAAGGGCGCTTTGATAGTTCTTGATGACCACTATTTCTACCTCTCTTTTGTGAAGCTAACTTCTCCCTTATGATAGATTCTTGAGACCTAGCCACATTCAAAATATCACTATAGGAGGACGGGTCGACCAATGCTGTCAAACTTTGCAACTTGTGGTTTAGTCATGAATGAAACTTCTCTGCCTTTTTTTTGCCTCTCTAGGGATAAGCATCGAAGCAAAACGGCTCAATTGACTAAACTCTGCATTATACTCGTCCACGGTCATGTCACCATGCTCTAATTGTACAAACTTATCCCTCAATTATTTTTTAACTATCGTAGGAAAAAACATGGTGTTGAAGAGATGAGTAAACTTCGTCCCATGACACATTTGTACCCAAACGCCTTTCTTGTGTTGCCCACCAATAATGTGCATTATCCTTGAGTTGCTTCTTAACTGCCTTAATCCACTTCTCCGGGGGTAGCTCAGATGCTTCCAATAAAGTCTCTGTCTCCACTAGCCAGTTGGTAATTTCTGTTGGCTTCTCCTCACTTGTAGAGGGAGGTGGGTTCATCTTGTGAAACCTTCAATAGTTCCTACATGGCCTTGTGTGTTTCTATGCTCCTCTCAATAATATTTGCATGCCTCTGTTGAGTCTCCATCATGCATTGGAGTATCATAAGCATATGTGCTCCATCCACAGTTACTCCTTGGACTGGCGCTGGTGGTGGTGGTGAGGGATCCTCAGCACTAACTCTCACTTTGAGATGGTCAGTTGGCTCTTCAAACTCAGTACTCTCTACAGTCGATCCATCAGGCTCGGGTTTAGTATATGGGTTAGCTACTCTCTTCCCCCTACGGATCGTACTATGCTTTGTATCAACCATTGCTAACTAAAAAGAATAAAAATGCATGGTTAGAACGGTAGATGTAAACATATCGAAGAAATCACAGACGAAATCAAGCAGGATGCAAATGAAAGACAACACAATCTAAAGATAAAATATACTCATAGGTTTGGAAATTTTATTTGTGGATGATATGAACCTCTCCTAAAAATGGTCGAATTCCTAACTTTAACTCTATTTGTAAACTTGCAGTAATACGCCTAGATTAAGTATTACCACGAGTTCGCAATCGTTTGCGAAAATAGCCTGCATAGGCCACTATAAAAATTTGTCATGACCCGCTCCAACTTTTGGGATACGAGTACATGGCTAAGTCCAGCCTACACTGCAGCATCGGTGGTAGTACGTGTCTATGATAACAATGCTCCACAATAAGAACAAATGCAAATAACATCTGCAGCTAAGTCATCAATAATCATATGAAAAATTACATCTAACAGTCTTAATTAATAACTAAAGAAAGTTGTCAAAATAATCGTCTACAACTTAGATAGTCTCGGGAACAAACTCGATGGCAGAAAATAAAATAGATAAAATAAAATCCATAGCTATGACCACTAACTAATGTGAATGCATAAAAAAGAAAATGACAAGTAGCATCAGTGTCGGAATCTGGTACGTTGGTGATGTCAGTGTCTCCAACATACTAACCGTAGAACTCGGGACAAATTACGTCGTCTAAATCTGAAAAATAATTATCCTGTCAGTATTGGAGCAAGATCACCATAACACTACACTACACAATATAATACACAAGCATGAAGAAACAATAAGGAAAGATAACTATAGGCATGACATGATAGGATAAGAAGAGTAAAATTATAACATGATGACAATATAAAAGTAGCCCCGATGGAAGAAGGATAAATGAACAAAATAGCAACAAGAAATCACATGTATTGTGTGTTTTGGAATACTAAATATCTGCATGTAGACGGTTTGGAATATGCATCAATCATACGTGTAGTACATGACTGATATTTTTTAGGTTATACAGAAAGTATTTATACAAGTAACGTAGACTACATGCATACTCATAGTATTCCCCCGTCCACAACTCACAAGAAAATATGTTCACTATATAGAACAATACAGGTAAACAAGATAAACATGTAATCATAATACAGTTATAGTGAACAAGTATAATAAAAGTTGAACATAAACAAGTAATATGAGAAGGTCTATTTCTCGTGCACAAGTAATCAGTCATGGTGAATCAAGAACAACGACAACATGATATATGAAGAAGTAACAATGACAAACAGATACATGCAGTTCAAATTAAAGGTAACATAGGTCATAGTGATACTTGTCTTTCATGGAGAGGATAAAGTTACAAACTTGAGACGTCGAAATCCTGATCTACCCCGTCATATGAATAATCACAAGTTAGATCTAAAAATCTCAATTTTAAAACCATAAAAAATGGCTAATAGGTTTTTTTTGAATTAATCTAAATTAATTTTGGAATGAATATCTATATCCTAACTTAACCTAATTATAATCTGAAGTAAAAACTAAACACAAATTTTTGGTTAAAGAAAGTCACAGTTTCTAATTCCAGACTCGTGTCACGCAAATTGAGGCATACTTTTGACTAAATAGTCAACCAACAGGAACCCAATGATTTGAGTGTGCAACCATGTAGATTTTAGTGCTACAAAAGCATTGGAATCGACGGTGCCAACAAATCACGATTTGATTAATAGTTATCGCAATTATGGCTAACCGTAACTATGTTGGTGAATCATCGGCCATCTATGGGCTCTACGAATTAAAAAATAATAAACTATTCTATTAATTTTTAAAAAATTAGATATTGTAGATCTATGTGTCATCTTTCCAAAATTTAAACGGATCGCAAAATGGAGTATGTGATCTTTCGAATCTCAAAAATAGTACAAAATGTTGATTTTTGGACAACTGGCACCAAATAATTTTCCAGAAACTTGTGTCCCTAATTACAGAAAATAAATTAGATATTTAGGTATCTAACCTCAATACAGTTATAAAAAAGCATTGGAAACGAACGTAGAGTTGATCGCAATCATCTCGCAAAGTCGAAAGATCTTCGATATCAAACCACAAAGGTGGTTGGAAATATGAATTAGGATTTCTAGAAAAAATAAACTAATATATATACAAAAACTGATTCGGTGGCTGTGAGCCGCAGATTTGGAAGGGACACATGTCATCATCTGGGCTACCCCTCATATCAATTACACCTGGCTTAGCTCAACTGAGCTAGCAAGAACCTCTGCTAAATATGGAAGCTACTGCTTAGTCAGTGCCTACTGGGCTGATAGCTGGGCTGCCCGCTCTGTTGAGTGGCTGACGGGAGGGCCTGGCAAGCTCACTATGCATTGCTGACTGGGTAAATCCTTAAAAATCAAATAACCTCCAGACAAATTCCAGAAAAATTACAGAATTCTAGAAACTATTTCTAGGTGCCTAGAGTCTAAATAAAATATTTGGTCTCGTAGTATCTTCATATGACCCCACATTAATTCCAAGAAGCCTATATAAAATATAAACCTATAAATATTAATTATCTAAAAATCTACAAAAATCACAGAAAATTCTAAAATAATAAAATAAAATATATGGGGCTATCTATATTAGTGACCATATGCGACCAAATATTATCATGCTTCACCTATAAGCTTAGGTACGAACCCCTTGCAATCTCAAAATCAAAACTTTGATCAAACCACTATACCTAATAATAATAAAATAAAATAATAAATATTCTCCAAAAAAATTAAAAATTTTTATAGAAACAAATGCTACAAACTATTCCCTTTAAAAGATTTTTGTCCTCAAAAGTCAAACGACACAAATAGCATAATATAGATGCATAACTCCTACAAGTAATATAACAAGAACTGAGGCCAGATCATGGGGAGATAATGATTAGGGAATCCAAGGTAACTAAAGCAATAATATTTAATCAACAAAGCATACTACCAACTAACTAAGCATGCACCATATTTACAACTATAACTATGGAAGGCCTTTAAGGAAATATATTTAATTTACCTATGTCTTGGGGTTGAGTCATAGCCACAAATGCTTGTCCTTGCCCGAACTGTTGTTGTTGATTATCCGAACTATTGTTGTTGATTTGCTTTTGAGTTGGTATGTAATAGGGTAGGGAACAGCTCGTATCGTATGACTAGGATATCCACAAAGACGACATCGTCCGAACCTTTACCTAAGTCATCCCAAGAATGACCAATATTCTTGCAATAGTTACATGTAGGGCCCAGTTGTTGCTGAGATGGTACTACTCTAGTGGGAGGATGATATCATTGTTGTTGGGGTTGAAGGGTCTTTTGTTGGACATTAGGGCGTTTTGATGGTTCTTGATGACAACTATTTCCATATCTCTTTAGGAAGCTAACTTTTCCCTTATGATGGATTCTTGATGCCGAGTCGCATTCAAAATATCAGTATAGGAGGTCGGGTCTACCGATGCCGTCAAACTTTACAACTTGTGGTTTAGTCATGAATGAAACTTCTCTCCCTTTTTTGCCTCTCTAGGGATAAGCATTAGAGCAAAACGGCTTAATCGACTAAACTCGGCATCATATTCGTCTACGGACATGTCATCTTGCTCTAATCGTACAAACTTATCCCTCAATTATTTTCTATCTGTCATAGGAAAGAACATTGTATTGAAGAGATTTGTAAACTTTGTCCTATGGCACATTTGTACCCAAATGCCTTTCTTGTGCTGCCCAGCAATGATGTGCATTATCCTTGAGTTGTAACTTAACTGCCTTAATCCACTTCTCCAGGGGCATCTCAGATGCTTCCAATAAAGTCTCTCTCTCCACGAGCCAGTTGATAACGTATATGGGCTTCTCCTCACCTATAGTGGGAGGGAGGTTCATTTTGCAAAACCCTTCAATAATTCCTATATGGCCTTATCTGTCTCCACGCTCATTTCAAGAATATTTGCATGCCTCCGTTGCGTCTCTATCATGCATTGGAGTATCGTAAGCATATGTGCTCCATCCATAGTTACTCCTCGGGCTGGCGCTGGTGGTGAGTGTCACAACCCTCTTCTATATTTCTAGATATGGGTCGGACACGCCCAATCTACGTTGTGGACACTACGTAGTAATTTGTATCTAACATCAAGAAAACTCCAATATCATGATATCTATCCTTGGCTCAATCACATATCTAGTAAATGAAACAATCCAGCACACATCACAGATCACTAAATATTTTTAGTACATCATACATATCCAACCTCCAGAGACAAATCTATCAATTAAATCCAGAAGAAAATAGTAATACATCTATCTCATAAAAACTATCTAATACATCAAAATATCTTCATCTGGTCTTCTAGCATCTTCTAGGAGTCGTCATCCATTCTAGCGCCAACCTCTTGCCCTGGTCTAAAATGTCAATGATCCAGTCAGAAAAAGAGCAAAGTATAATCTATAACAGTAAAACAAATACAACATATGCAAAAATAAAGATGCAATAAAATATGACTAACCTGAATCACCTGAGATGCATAATCTACTGAAACATGAAACAAGAAGATCATGACACGTGATTTGAAATACATCCGAAATATGTTACCAGCTGGGTAAAGATCATGAATAAGAACAAGTATAACGTACGGCTTAATCACACGTACACAGGTGTGCGATTAAGCTATCATCATGAATTCATAAGTTGGGCTTTGGTCACATACCCGTCGTATTTTTCCTCCCCAAGATACAAGTACACGATCAAGAACATGATTAGTACCAAAACCAGAAATACATTATCAATCGGGTATAAAATGTGTCCAACATGAATACAAGTCCACATGAAGCAAATGAGTCAAAGTCACAGAATGTAATTACCTTTTCCTTGAAAATTAAAATGAGTGTTAATGTCCACCTGGAATAGGACAGTAATAGGTTAGCGTATAATCAATGGCATTTACCTACCTGTTAGCTAACTATCTAGCTATTCATAGAACATAACTATATACATACTAGATGTCCATATAATCTAGAGTAACCAAAATAATATAATAATTCTAGTAAAATACTTTTAATCATAGCAAAATATTTATAGTAAAATAATATTAACTAAATACTATATACTAGCAAAATAGGTTTTATTTTATTTATAAATCTTTAGTAGCTATCTTTTGAAAATACTTATTAGCTAGAAATATTACCAAGAATTATAATTAAATACAAGAATTATAATAATGATAACAATAAATAAGATAATAATAATAATAAGGATAATAATAATGATAATAAAACACTAACAATAATAACGACAATACTAATAATAATAGTAATAATAATAATAATAATAATAATAATAATAATAATAATAATAATAATAATAATAATATAACAATAATAGTAATAATAATAGCAGTCAACCCAAACGAACAAGCAGTAAGCCCAAAGTCTTTTCCCTTTTATTTCTTACACTAAAGCTCGCTCGCAGCCCAGCATTCAAACCCACAAACCTGGCCCACTAATCCTATCACTTAACCAAACTCACACACTCACATTTCTCTTTCACAGCTCACAATAGAAAACCCTAATCATATGTCATCTCTCTCCCCCCTTCATTCTTTCACAGCCGACACTTCACAGCAAAAAAGTATAAGAGATTGGAGAGAAGGAGTAAGAAGGAGAGTGAGTGATAGTGGAAGAAAGGGAATATGAGAGAAACTCATCATGCGATCGTTGGTGCAATGAGCGGTCGAGATCAGAGTCGACGGCGGTAGGGCGCTCCGGATCTGG
The DNA here is from genome assembly GCA_029216955.1 of Iris pallida. NCBI lineage: Eukaryota > Viridiplantae > Streptophyta > Magnoliopsida > Asparagales > Iridaceae > Iris > Iris pallida. The sequence goes on from JANAVB010021798.1 coordinate 18,702,454, forward strand.
CCGAAAATGGTTAGAACTGACAAAGAGGACGTGGTGGCTTTACCGATCTGGCATGGAGGCTCACCGAGGGCTGTCGGAGCGTCGATGGTGGCAGATCCAGAGTCAGCGGTCGAGATCGGAGCATAAGGTATGGAGGAGACGATGGTCTGGCACGACAGTACTAGCCAGAGATGTGTGGGGTTGCTCAGCGTGCTAGATTTTCAGTGAGGAAGGGTGGTCGGGTTGAAGTAGTAGCGACGGTGGACGGTTGATTGTTGATCGAAGTCGGTTGTGGAGTTTTGGTGATGACGGTGGGCCCGATGGATGGTGTTCCTCTGGCCGGGGTTGGGTGGACATGGCGGAAGTGATTACAGGAAGATACAGAGATGGATGATGATCTAGTGGTTGTGGGAGGAGTGGTACTGGGCTTTGGTTGGTAGCTGTGTCAATATTGTGGATGGTTAGAGAGGGTCGGTGGAGAATAGGGCTGGTAGTGCACGATGGTTTCCGTGGAGTAAGGTTGGAGTTGGGAGGTTGTGGTGATGTTCTGTGGGGATGTGATGTGGCGACGACTGGAGTCAGGGATGGCAGAACGGTGTCGAATAGCCGTGGGGGTACGGGAGTAGAGAAACATGGAGGAGAATCGAAGGAGGAGACGGTGGCGGTGATGGATTTCACCGAAGTTGGGCTGGTCGAGATAGTGGTGAAGTCAGGGAGGAGGAGCAGTAGCAAAGGTCGGGAAGTAGTAGTGCCGGGGCACAATTTTTCGATGGAAAACTGAGAAAATGAAACTATTGTAAAAATAATGTTTCAAATCAACACTTCAAGGAAGGTGATTCTGAATTACGAGAATCTAAAAAGATTTCGTAATCAATAGCAATCAGATCGTAGTACATCCAAAAAGAATATACAATCAGAATTACTGACAGCAACGAAGAAGGTGACTGGCAAAAGATGGAAGAACTCCTGCTGGGGTGAATAATCACCGTTGCTCAAAACTTTATTCGCCCTATACGAACAGCTTCCAGGAACCAGCAAATTCGTCGGAGAACTTGGAACACTCCTGCTCTTCTGACTCCTCGGACGGACACGAACTTCCGTACAAAAGCAATGCTGGTGTGGCGCCTTTCCTCTCTCTCTCTCAGGCTACTAGAAGATCAGAACTGTGTTAAAGAACACTTCTGAATACTCTGTTTACTTGTGCTAAAAAACACTCGTAAACTTTCTGTAGTGGCTTCTCTTTCTATTCTGTAATGTACCCAGCCTTGAGAGAGAGAGAGGATGCCTTATATAGGCCCTGCAGCAACTGTTCGGATGCCACAAAGTTAGGGACATGGTAATAACCACCCCGAACATGTAGCAACCGTCCAGAACATGCAAACGCACGTTCTGCTGCAAGTTGCACCAACTGTGCACACCTCGCGCTCCTTGCACTCTGCGCGACAGAGCACGTACTGAACTGCACACACTGCGTGTACTGCACGTACTGCGCACATGGCGCACGCAGCGTAACTCAGCGCAACCCAGCGCAACCCAGCGTAACTCGAGCAACCCGCACAACTCAGCGTAACCCAGAGCAACCCAGCGCAACCTGAGCGCAACCTGGGCGTGCACCTGGGCAGCGCAACTGGGCTTGCGCAACTGGGTATGTGCACCTGGGATTGTGCAACGTGGCAGCGCAAGTGGCTTGCGCAACGAGCGCAACTAAAGCGCACTATGCGCCTAGCGACGATGCTGCGTGCTAAGTGTAAAGTGCGCCAACAAAATGCCACATTACGCCTCATGAGCCCGAGTCCGAGTCTGAGTCCGAGTCGCTAAGCCCCTTCGGGGCTTAGCTCCCATGGAAACAAATTTCCCACGAGCAAAAAGCATGAATGCTTTAATTGTTGATTTTAGCCTTTTTCCCATTAGAAAAATAACCCCACATGGCAAACCCATGTGCACCTCCACACCACATGTGCATCTCCAATAATAGCAAAGCTAATATATAGAGATACAACCTCTTTGTTTTTTTCGATGTGGGACTAAAGCTTTCTAAAGAAAAAACCAAAAACTCCAACAATCCCCCACATATCTTTATATATATGGGTATAAGTGTTCCCCACAGTAACTGTCCATCATGCATTAGGAGAGATGTCGCTGACGACTTGAATCTTCCTGCATGGATCAAAAATTAGACTATAATACAAGAATGGACAGCCTTGAATTCTATATCATAGCTGAAATTCTTTCCACTTACATAATGTAGTTTCATGTGCTTCTGGCTACACATTAAAGGCCCTGTGCCAGCCTGGTTTCAGTGTATAATTTTGGGCGTCTACAAGTTTACCCTCAAGAGACGGCCTGATATCTCTTTGTCCATACACTATAGGGGAGTTCATTATAAAGAGACATGGCATAAAGCGCTTTGTGCTTCCCTTGGCTACGCCGCTATGACATGGCTTAAAGCCGAGGCCTTACCCCGTACCGGGAACCTCATCGTAGTGTCATACTACTGTAGTATGAGGCAACCGCCTCTTTGTAGTGCCAAACTACCCAGCATGAAGCCTTAGGCTCCCTTGCGGTGTTACGCCGCAACGACATGGCTTGCAAGGCCGAGGCTTTATCCGTAGCAGGGTACCTTATCGTGGTGTCATACCACTGTAACATAAGGAACTCCTCTTCTTTGTAGTGCTGACTACACCCCTCTTTATTTTTATCATACAACATTTGGCTAACTGCTTATTTACGGTGCTACGCCGCTGTGACTTGGCCTGCAAAGCCAAGGCTTTATCCTATTACTGGGCAGCACCCCACATATAGGAACCTCTTTGTGGAGTCATCCCACTGTAGGATGGAGTTTCACTCCTTGTAGTGCTGCTCTACCGTGCCTCCTGTAAGGCACACCAGGCATTCACTCTGCCTGAGAATTCATTAAGGCAATTAAGCCAACCTTTCCACAGGAACCGTTTTCCGCAGAAAACAATAGTAGACAACAATGGTTATAGGTCCATAACCTCTCCATGCCCAATAGAACATGTACCCACCATTCCTGATATTCTTTCGATTAGTGGTCCTCCCTTGAACCAAAAGCTAGATACCTAGTAGATAAATCTTTGAACTAATAGCATAAAACTTTATGGTAGGAATACAATAATACAATATCAGAATGCCTTCAAACCCATTTTATAAGCTGTGTCATCGACCAGCTGGCGCTTTAGGCCATTGGTGAACGGATCCGCCAGGTTCTCCTGACTCCGAACATCAATTACTGCAATAACACCTCTCTTGATAAAATCGTGTACTGCCCTGTGCTTCAACCGCACAGCCCTTTTCTTCCCGTTGAAGAGGTCAATTGATGCCACCGCCGCAGTCGCCTGGTTGTCGCAGTATATTGGTATCGCCGGTATTTGTGCCCCAACCATTGGAAGATCATACATGAGCTCCCGAAGCCATTCTGCTTCCTCGGCTGCGGTATCAAGTGCAAAGAACTCAGATTCCATGGATGACCGCGAGAGCATAGTCTGCTTCTTTGACTTCCACGATATAGCAGCTCCACCCATTGTGAAAATGAATCCACCTGTGGACCTCTCGCTCTCCACCTGTGAGCACCAGCTGGCATCACTGAAGCCTTCCACTACCGGCGGATCTTCGCTGTAGTACAGTGCATATGTCTGAGTCTTCTTGAGATATCTCATAACCTGTTTCACAGATTTCCAGTGTTCAGCACCTGGGTTGCTCCTGAAATGACTCAGCATTCCCACGACGAAAGCTATGTCAGGCCTTGTGGCATTAGTAGCATACATCAAACTTCCGATTACGCTTGCATACTCCAGCTGCCTGACATTTTTCCCTGAATTAGGCTTCAGCTTTAGATCATACCTGTACGGCGTATCGATCCCTGGAAGATCCCGATACCCATAACGAGTGATCATTTTCTCAATATAATGAGACTGTGACAGCGCTAGTCCAGTGTCTGTCCGGATGATCTTGATCCCTAAGATCACATCAGCTTCCCCCAAGACCTTCATACTGAACTTGCTTGAGATGAATTTCTTTGTCTCCGTGACACAGCTTATATCCGTACCTAGGATAAGCATGTCGTCCACGTACAGACAAATCACACATCTTCCATCAGCGAACTTCGTGTAAACACACTTATCCGTATCGCTGACCATGTAGCCTTTTGACCTTATAACTTTGTCAAATTTCTCATGCCACATCTTGGGAGCTTGTTTAAGACTGTACAAGGATTTCACCAACTTACAGACTTTGTCTTCAAGACCCCTGATGACAAATCCCTCTGGCTGTTGCGTGTAAATCTCTTCGGTCAGCTCGCCATTTAGGAAAGCCGTATTCACATCCATCTGATGTATCACCATCTTATGTATTGCTGCGAGAGCAATCAACATTCTGATGGTGGTCATCCGAGCTACTAGAGCATACGTGTCAAAATAGTCAATCTCCTGCTTCTGAGAAAACCCCTTGGCTACCAACCTAGCCTTGAACTTGTCAATAGTTCCGTCTGCTTTCATCTTCTTCTTGAAGATCCATTTGCATCGATGGATTTCGCTCCTTCAGGAAGATCAACCAACACCCAAGTGTTATTTGAAGTGATGGAATCAATTTCATTGTCAATCGCCTTCTTCCAAAAAATTGCATCTCTGGTCTTCATCGCCTCATCATAGGTAAGCGGATCAGCTTCCACATGATAGGTGACAAAGTCACTTCCGAAGTCCTTCGGCCTCCTCACTCGCTTCGTTGACGGCTCAGCGAGATCTGGTTCAACCGTTGTTTCAACAACAACATCTTCTTGGACCACATCTTCATTGAAGACCTGCGCACCCTCATTGTTCTCCGGAACATCCGCAAGAACAATATTCTTGTGCCTTACAAATTTGTCTTCAAAATATTCTGCGTCGCGAGATTCAATGATATGATTTGACTCAATATCAAGAAATCTCTGAGCATCACTCTTCTCGGCATACCCCAAGAAGATCGTCTTAGTAGTCCTTGTCCCAAGCTTCTAAATCTTCAAATCTGGAAGCTTGACATATGCCAGACACCCCCACACTCGAATGACATTCAAGTTAGGTCTGACCTTGAACCACAGTTCATGAGGAGTAACGTCTGAAGTTGCATGAGGCACTCTATTTAGAATAAAAGTGGCCGTCAATGTAGCTTCTCCCCAGTAGCACTTAGGAAGACCAGCAGTCAACAACATAGAGTTAATCATTTCTGTTAACGTTCTGTTCTTCCTCTCTCCTACTCCGTTTGATTGAGGTGAGTACGGAGCCGTAGTCTCATTGATAATTCCATGTTCTTTGTAGAACGATGCGAATTCATGAGACCTGTACTCCCCATCTCGATCACTTATTATCCTTTTGAGTTGTTGTCCAGTCTGCCGCTCAGCTTCGGCTCTAAACTCCTTGAACTTCTCGAATGCTTTGTCTTTAGCCTTCAGCAAGTAGACGAACGCATACTTTGAGAAGTCATCGATAAAGGTGATGAAATACTTCATCCCGGCCTTTGTAGAGAACTGTTTGAAGTCACAGATATCGGAGTGTACCAACTCCAGAAGATCTGTACTTCGATTAACCCGAGGAAAGGGTTTTCTTGTGATCTTTGTTTGAGCACAAACTTCACATTTCTCTACCTTACCCCCACACTTGGAGATAAGTCCTAGACTAGACATTCTGTTTATTCGTTTACAATGAACATGTCCTAGCCTATTATGCCACAACTCAAGAGTATAAGTAGAATGAGTGACTTCATTAATCACATTAATTACATTGGACTGATTTACAAGCTGAATTTTGAACATTCCTTCGGTATAAAAAGCTTTCCCGAAATATGTTCCCTTTATAGACATCACCATCTGGCCAGCATTGATGTCCATCCTGAGGCCTGCTTTGCAGAGTAGGCCTCCTGAGATCAGGTTCTTGGTGATAGCAGGTACGTGCTTCACGCCTTGAAGCGTCAGAGACTTCCCCGAAGTCAGCTTCAACACCACCGTCCCGATCTCGAGCACTTCAGCTTGTGCCTGGTTCGCCATCATAACTACTTCAGAAGTAGGTGTGTAGGTGGTGAACCACTCCTTACTGGAGCAGACATGGCAGGAGGCTCCAGTGTTAACCCACCAGTCAGAGTCAGTCATTACCGTATCAACATGTGCAATCATAGCAACAATGTCAGTGATCATAGATACCTTACTAGGCTCTCCTTGCTCTGATTGCTTGGTTTTTGCTTTGCACTCATTCTTAAAGTGGCCCTTCTTGCCACACTTGAAGCAAGACATTTGAGACTTTGGCTTCTTTTTCTTGATAGAAGTTCCCTTGACTTTTAGATTGTCAGGGTCCTTCTTCTTGCTGTAGGAAGCCGCCTGCTTTCCCCTTGGTTCCTTGGTATGAACCATATTAGCGTTAGCCAATTGCTTGGACAGTGCGTCCACCTTCAGTTGAGCCCGCATCTGGTCCTCAACATAGATTTCCTGTAGGAAATCTTCATGGGTGATCTCCAGCTTCTTCCTATGCATGTTTGCATAGAACTTGCTCCACCCAGCGAGGAGCTTTGAGACAATCCCTCCAACAACAAACTTGTCGGGGAGGGGCATCGCCTCGTCTTCCAGCTTCTGTCGCAGTTTCAGGAACTCCTTCACCTGCGGCAGCGTAGACTTTTCGTCCTCAAAGAACCACTTGTGACATTTTTCGACCACAAATATTTTACTGCGGTTCTTGTCTTCTTCGTAGAGTTTTTCCAGAGACTCCCATATGTCTCTGGCAATTGTCTTCTTACTGTAGGATTCTGCTAGGGAATCCTCCATAGCATTCTGGATAAGCAGCCTGCAAATGCTATTTTCTCTTCTCCACTTGGCCTGAAGTTTAGTAGCCGCAGTGATTGCGGCAGCAGACCCAGTATCTCGAACGGTAGGTTCTTCCTCCAGAAGCACGTGATCTACGTCTTTGAGTTGAAGGGTGAGATATACCTTCCTCTTCCAGACTTGGTAATATTCTCCATCAAACTTTTCTAACTTACAAAAGTCAGAATTGAAGAGTAAAACATTAACGTTTTCCATCGTAGCAATAAAGCTTTGAGATTGTTAGTGCCGGGGCACAATTTTTTGATGGAAAACTGAGAAAATGAAACAATTGTAAAAATAATGTTTCAAATCAACACTTCAAGGAAGGTGATTCTGAATTACGAGAATCTAAAAAGATTTCGTAATCAACAGCAATCAGATCGTAGTACTTCTAAAAAGAAGATACAATCAGAATTACTGGCAGCAACGAAAAAGGTGACTGGCAAAAGATGGAAGAACTCCTGCTGGGGTGAATAATCACCGTTGCTCAAAGCTTTATTCGCCCTACACGAACAGCTTCCAGGAACCAGCAAGTTCGTCGGAGAACTTGGAGCACTCCTGCTCTTCTGACTCCTCGGACGGACACGAACTTCCGTACAAAAGCAACGCTGGTGTGGCGTCTTTCCTCTCTCTCTCGAAGGCTACTGGAAGATCAGAACTGTGTTAAAGAACACTTCTGAATACTCTGTTTACTTGTGCTAAAAAACACTCGTAAACTTTCTGTGGTGGCTTCTCTTTCTATTCTGTAATGTACCCAGCCTTGAGAGAGAGAGGATGCCTTATATAGGCCCTGCAGCAACTGTTCGGTTGCCACAAAGTTAGGGACATGGTAATAACCACCCCGAATATGTAGCAACCGCCCAGAATATGCAAACGCACGTTCTGCTGCAAGTTGCACCAACTGCGCACATCCCGCGCTCCTTGCATTCTGCGCGACAGAGTGCAAGTTGTACTGTCCGCCAACAAAATGCCATATTACGCCTCATGAGCCCATGAGCCCGAGTCCGAGTCGCTAAGCCCCTTCGGGGCTTAGCTCCCATGGTAATAAATTTTCCAAGGGCAAAAAGCATGAATGCTTTAATTGTTGATTTTAGCGTTTTTCCCATTAGAAAAATAACCCCACATGGCAAACCCATATGCACCTCCACACCACATGTGCATCTCCAATAATAGCAAAGCTAATATATAGAGATACAACCTCTTTGTTTTTTTCGATGTGGGACTAAAGCTTTCTAAAGGAAAAAACCAAAAACTCCAACAGTCGGAAAGTAGATGGAGTCAAAGCTTCGTTGGAGTCCGGCCGGTGGAGCACAGTGGTGCTCGTGGTGGAGCTGGCAAGGGAGAGAAAGTGTGTGTAGAATATTTCTATAATAAAATATTATAGAGTCCCTAATATTTTATAGGAAGTATGTGGAGTGCTCCACAAGCCATGATGGCATAAATGTAATTTGTAATCGATTTAGGGACATAGTGGAAAAGCCTAACTAACCATAACTAACCATTAGCTAAATACTTAGTAATCCTATTAATTAGCTTAATAAATCACTACACTAATTTAACAATTAGTTATTAGTCCAAAAGCTTACTAGATATTAGAAGAATTATTATTGGCCCACAATCTGAGCCCATGGCTTGGTAGGCTACACTAGCCCATAAACCAAGTCCCATCTTGGTAGGCTAAAATAATTAAAGCTAAAATAGACTTTAGCCCAATACGAAAGAAAGGGTAACTCATTAGTATAAACTATATTATTATAAAATAAAAGAATATTTATTTATCAATAATACTTTGATAATCTTTTCTTAAAAGAAAATATTTTACACTTATATAAAATTCATGAAAATGGGCAAGAAATTTATAAATTCAAAAATGTTGAAAATATGGGCTACAAATCTACCCACCTTAGAAAAAATTTGTCAACGAAATTTCAGTGGCAGATTCAAGATTATCTAGGAGTGATCATATGATCAAAATTAAAATTTATGCATGGTAAAAAATAGTACAAAAATGATATAGTCATGATTAAATTCTAAATGATCAAGAATAAAATCGTGACCTAAGTCCAATAAGAAATCGTTTAGGCATAACTAGCTCGGCTAGGATTAAAAATTCGAATCATTTAAACTCGATTAGTCAAAATATGGCCAAAATTAATTAGGCATGATATAGTAACGACTATTAGGTACATAAGTGCTAAAATATCATAACACGACTAAGAATAATAATAAAAAAGGAATTTTAAAAATTGGCTTTAGCAGAAATCAAATTTAAGAATAAGCAAAAATAAAATTCTCAAATTTATTCGAAGCAGGATTAAAGGAAATAGATCGTTTAGGCACGATTGTGATTAAGATCAAAATCATTCAGGAATAAAGACCAAATCATATAAGTATGATCATTATCAAGTTAGACATGATCATAATATGATCAAAAATTATTTAGGTATGTTCAAGATCTAATCCTAACCAAGAGAACCCAAAATTCATCATGACATAATTAAGTCAATATCAAAAATCATCAAGGCACGATCAATATTAGAAATAAATCTAGTTAAAATCGAAAATCGTATAAGTACAATTTAAGAGTCGTCTAGACATGACCAAAATTTAAAATTTAGGTACGATAATGAATGTAATCAAAGTGATATAATTGTAAGTTGTTTTTAAAGAAAAGAGAATAGTGATTATAATAATAGGAGGAATATCAGAATTTAGGAAACTCAAACAATGGTTACAAGATAAGATATGCGAGAAGAAAGATAACTTTACAAAATAATTATCTTATTAACACCTCATATGGAACCAACCTTCAAAACTCGCTAAACAAATTAAAACCTATAACACCAAGGAAACTCACAGAAAACTAAGGCAACTACCCCAAGCACTAACTAATTCTATTCTGAATTAAAAGAAATATATCTAAAATTGACTAAATTTAAATTTTCCTCACATGGGGTTTATCTGCTAATATCAATTTATTTCAATTTCCAACATTAAGCCAACCTTCCAAATCTGACTATAATCATAATTATCGATCAATATCCACTTAGTAAATCCTCAAAATTTTTGTTAAATCAACCTATGATTTCAAGAATTTCAAATCCAGAAACTGACTAATCCAATTTAAATCCTCAATGTTTGACAATCTTCTAACAAAATTTCAAAACTCAACTTCTTTTTACTTTAACCATTATTTAGCTAGCCTACTTAGTGTTGATATTCCAGAGTTTTCTTCCAATGCACTTGTCTCCATTCCTCACTACAACTATATAATAGCTTTCTCTTGATTATACCCATCCTTTCCATGTATACTAATTAGTTAATTCTCAAAAATCTATCCTTTTGAGTGTTCCTTGATCTCCATATCCCCTAGTATCCTGAATTCACTTCCTTTATGGGAGAACCATATCAAATCCTAGATTTTTTTCCAACTCTACTTATGGCTTTTTCTATCTTTCTATATAATTCATGTCCTTGCTTATGAAATTGGTCATTCTACGAAATTGCTACATTCCTTCATTTGTTGGAGTTCGATGACTAGGCACTAGTAAATATTACTAATGGTTCAATCATCTTCCTCTCGAATAAACCACAAGCTCTATAACTCCCTCAAGGCTTATTACTAACTTGCTTACCCAGGATCTTCTTCTACTACATTTTCTACTCTTAACTAACTAACCTAATTGAAAAATGCTAGTTCCCAAGGGTGCCTAGAAATGAGCTAGGTAACTATCTATGTTTCCACCGTATATAGCTTATACACACACACATATATATATATATATATATATATATATATATATATATATATATATATATATATATATATATATATATATATATATATATATATATATATATCCATAATCATATATCGACTATCTAATACATAGTTATCCACAAATTATATATATATATATATATATATATATATATATATATATATATATATATATATATATATATATATATAATATATATATAAAAAAAATATATATATATATATATATAATATATATATATATATATATATATATATATATATATATATATATATATATATATATATATATATATATATATATATATATATATATATATATATATGTATATATTTTGAGGAAGGGGGATTTTATTCAAGTATCAGGGCAAAATGCCGATGCCTACACAAGTAAAAGCGCCTCGCGCTCAAAAAAACAAAAGGTGAGGAAGAAAGACAAAGGACGCAATAAGGGTGGAGGCTAGGCTAAGGCTGCCCAAAAGCTGTCCTCGGAGTGAGTGCAGCACCTCCTAGCTCGGTGGACCTGACGAAGAACATCACTTAAAAGTTGGTGAGGAAGGAATTGACGTCCCTCATCCCTATACTTGTTCTGATTCTTCCACAGAACCCAAATACCGATGGCAGCGACGATTTGACGATCGTGGGAGCGGCTCCAGCTGGCAAGGAGATCGTTGAAGCCTCCGGGATTATGGGTCCGCAGTAGCTTGGTGTTGAGGCTATTCCACAATTGCGATGCCAGATCACCGGATAGGAGGACATGCTCCACTATCTCCTCGTGAGGAGAGGCACAGTAGTGACATCTAGATGCTAGGCTGTAGCCAAAAGAGGTGATGGTGTCGTCAGTAGGAAGTTTTCGTATCTGGGCTCTCCAGATGACGATCGACCATTTGTTAGGGATGTACGGTTGCCAGTACAGGGCGATGAAGGAAGACGGTGTACCGGTCCCTCTGGCGACTATCCTGACAGAGGCCAGTGTGAACAAGCTGCTAGGATTGGGGGTCCACCGCAGATGGTCCGATTCATTGAAGATCTGCAAATATTTGGCTGCGAGTCTGTCAGCCACTTCCTGCCCGAGCCAGTCTCTAACTCTAGCCCAGATCCATCCAGAAGTGATGTCCCATAGGTCACAGATTTCCTCGATGTGAGGGTTGTTGACAATGTGAAGCGCGTCCCCCAGCCAACGCTCGTTACTCACCGAAGAGTGTCCGTTGCCCAGCTGCAGTCAGATAAGGGGTTCAGTGATCTCACGGCCTCGAGTAATGCGATGCCAGGTTAGCAAGGATCTGTTGGTCACTAAGGCCAATATTGGATGGGCGAATATGAAGTATGTGGCCTTCAAGAACCTGGACCAGAGAGAGTTGTCCGTGCGCAGCTTCCACCATAACTTCATGGAGCAAGCGTTCACTAAGTGCTCCAATATACATAATCCCAGTCCACCCTCCTCGATGGGCTGTGCCATGGTGTTCCAACTGGTCCAGTGGTGCTTGTCTTTACCATGGCTATGGCCCCAAAAGAATCTGGCAAAAAGGAACTCGAGCGAGGATAGACCTTCTTGGAGGGGCACAGACGGCCAGTATGTGGATGGGAATGGAGGAGAGAACGTGTTTGATCAGAATCATCTTCCCACCCGGGGAAAGGGTCGTGTTGTGCCAGCCCTCAATCTTTTTTCTGATGGAGGTCACAAGAGACTCGAAAATGCTAGAGTTGGACTTGCCGTAAACTAACGGGCAGCCTAGGTAGAAGAACGGAGGATATGTGGTGGCGAAGGAAGTCAAATTAGAGAGCCTGGTGGAGTCATTTCTGTCCGCATTGTGGTGGGTGTAGATGACGCTTTTGTTGTTATTGATCCGTTGGCCCGAGCATGAGGCGTATCTCTCCAGCGTTCGATGAACAACCTCTACTGATCCGATGTCGCCTGAAGCAAAAATGAGGACATTATCGACGTAAGCGAGGTGAGTGATGATGGGACAACTTGTGGTGGTGTAGAAGTAGTGGAATTGAGGGTTGTTGGTCAAGCTTTTGAGATTTCTGCTAAGAGCTTCGGCGGTGATGATGAAGATGGTGGCAGATAGAGGGTCTCCCTAACGTACGCCGCGGCTGGAAGGGAAGAAGCCTTCCGCTTGGCCGTTGATGACGGTGGAGAACCAGGAGTTGCTGACCTATCTAAAGATTATGTCAATCCAAGCTTCAGAGAAACCGAAGGCTCTGAACACCCAGATCATGAATTGCCAGTCCAGGCGATCGTAAGCTTTTTCCATATCTAGTTTGATGTCGACGTTACCACCTCTAGCGGAGAATTTTATGCAGGTGACCAATTCTTGGGCGAGGAGGATGTTGTTAATGATATTCTGCCCCTTGACAAAGTCGTTCTGCTCTTCTAAGAAGATCTTAGGTAGGAGGTCAGACATACGATTGGCGATGATCTTGGAGATGATCTTGTTGATGAAGTTGCATAAGCTTATGGGCCGAAAGTCTCTAAAGGTCTCCGAATTCTCTTTTTTGGGAATGAGGATGAGGTTTGTCCTGGATATGGATTTCGGGTATCTCACCCCTTGGAAAAAAGTTGTAGTAGCTTCTAGCAAATCTGGGGCGATGATGTCCCAATAAGTTCGGAAGAATGCCCCGGAGAACCCATCCGAGCCGGGTGCACTGTGGACATCAAGTGACCAAATCGCTGACTTGAGTTCTCCCTCAGAAGGAGTGATAAGAAGCTGCTCATTCTCGCTTTCGATGATGATACTGGGGATCTCGGAGAGGAACCCGTCATCCATGACGATAACCTCTTTGGCGAAGAGAGACAAGAAGAATTGCGCCGCTGCCTCCTGAATGCTCTTCTGGTCCTGAAGCTAATTTCCTTTATGGTCCAAGATGCGATGAACGTAGAGCTGCTGTCTACGCCCTTTGACACAAGCGTGAAAAAAGCCTGAGTTGCGGTCCCCCTCTAGGTCCCAGGCCATTCTGGCTTTTTGCTTCCAGAATGCCGTCTCAACCTTCAGGCAGGACTTGAGAATTGCTCTGGCTAGATTAAGCGAGGCTCATGCCTCGGGAGTGCTGTCCGAGGCAAACCGGGTTTCTGCTCTGGTCACGTCATCCTCTGCGGTTCTGATCGCCTGGAAGATGTTACCGTAAGCGGCCTTGCTCCAGGAATATAGCATCTTACTAGTAGCTCTATGTTTGGCCGCAACTCTCACCAGGGGATCAAGGCCATCGGCTGAGTTCCAAGCTGCTGTCACAACGGATTTGAATTAAGGGTGATGACTCCAGAAATCCAGAAATCGGAATGGTTTTTTGATGCATTGGGCATTTCTGCTGATCTTGACTAAGAGGGGAGAATGATCCGATTCTGTGGCGTTAAGGTGGGAGAGGTTGGAGACGAGATCCATGCTAGACCAAAGGCCGTTGGTCAGCATGCGATCCAGGTGAGAGTATTGTCGTCGGGCTCCTTTCTGTATGTTGCACCAGGTGAAAGCATTGCCGGAGAAGGGGAGGGGTTGAGATGGGCATTGAACATAAAGTTGTAGAAGTCTTCCATAGCCGGGAGCTGAGGCGGACGGCCCCCTAACTTCTCAGAACTGTAAGATATCGTGTTGAAGTCTCCGAAGCATATCCACGGAAGGTTGATGTAGGGGATGTGGGAGGCTAAAAGGTGGTTCCAGAGAAGCCTGCGCTCTGAAATCTCGCAGCTGCCGTGAACTGCAGAGAGAAGGGAGCAGGATCTAAGCACCGGGTGCTCCACCCAGCACGAGAGAGCCTGTTTCGAGTCCCGAACAAGGTCGAGTCTGATCCCGGTAGCAAAGAAAATCCAGATGTCGTGGCATCCGGCTACAGCGGCCTGGAATCCGAGTTAGAGCTGGATGTCTTTGAGTCTCTTCTGTGAAATTTTGGGTTCAATGACCACTAAGATGTCATTGTGGTGGGTTTTCGTGAGGATGATGATTCTATTCATCGTCGGCTTGTTGCAAGCCCTCTCACGTTCCATGAAAGGATGATAAGCATTTAGGGGATAGGGGGTCGGGGTTGTGTAGCTTCGCGGCGGACCTCGTGGTCCTTGCCGAATGCTGTTCATGATTTTTATTTTTCTTCTTCTCGCGAGATTTTTTGGAGGTGTTGTTGCTAACTCCAGAGGGCTCAGGTGTTGCCTCTGGTGGGACTTAGGAACCAGTCCCGGTATCTGCCGTCCGGTCGGAGACAGCTGCGTCTTCGGGTCCATCGGAGTGCTAAGGTGCACATGGGATTGAGGGGGTCCAGGAATCCGGCTTCCTCGGCGAGTCTCTGCCTGTCCGTGGCCGCTTGGTCAGGGGAGGGCTGGAAAACTCTGCAGGATGAGGATTGGATAACGAATTCGGGTGCTGCGAATTGCGGGTCTTCGGTATCTCCCTTCGGGCTAGAGCCCTGTGTGTTAGATGTTTGTTCTGTGGCTTGCCGTAATTTGTCTGGTATTGGGATACACTTAGCTGAGTCAGCTTCTGGGTTGCTGAACGGTTGTGTGGTGATGACGGGTGGTGGATTCTCTTGTGCCTCAGCATCGGTAACAATGTCTTCCGAATTCAGAGATTCGAACCTGTTGGTGGTTGATATCGAGTTGGGTTTTGGAGAGGTGGGATGGACTTGTTCTGGGGGGGTAGAGGCTTGAGTTGTGTCTAGGCTGTCCTCGAATCTGAGGTATGAGTTTTTGGTGAGTCGTTTGTGTTGTAACTCCTCTTGTGGCTTCTGTGGGGGGGATCCTTGGGGGCAAGATGTTTCTTTTGTTTCAACTCTGGGTGAGCTTTGTAACAGAACTTGGTAAGGTGTCCTCTGATGTGGCAGTGATTGCAAAAGAGGATATTGTGTATATATATATATTATATATATATATATATATATATATATATATATATATATATATATATATATAAATATGTAACTACCAATAATATACATGTTATACTCTAGAGTTGAACCATGAAAAGAAATAGGTGTTGGAAAATAGTACTAATGATTCTAGAAAATCCAGTGAAATTTTCTATATGAAACCTACGATAATAAATCATTCCTAAAATGGGATCAACTGCTAAGGTTTTAAATAAGGCCGAAACAATTCAGGATAAATTTTTGTACAGTTGTCAATGGCGATAAGAGACCAAATATAGTATATTTATAACATGGATATAGTCTCAATAGTATCCGAAAACCATACATATCCAAAATCACTATGCCTAGTCTTCTTGCCCCTCCAGTATGCATTTGGTTGCAGTGAACCTTTGGTTCCATGACTCAAATAATGATAGATTAACAAATATTCTATCAACTTTATCCAATATTTTCGAAACAACTCAAGAGATCAAAATATTATGCTCTTAGGACAGCCTCAATAATATTCGAGAACCTATGAACATCTGACATTACTTCGTCTTAGAGCCCATGCCTCGCCAGTGCCAGCTGGCTGTAGTGAACTCATAGTCTCCATAATCTAGATAAATGACTGCAGTACGCATCTGCTAAGCCGTAGTAGTTTGTCGAATATTTTTTCAACTTTATCCATAGGAATTCTAATGGAGTTTATAAAAATTCAAATAAGTACAAAGTTTAATCATGATAGAAAAAATATCATTTCTTGAGAATCAAACGATTGATTACCAGGAGAAAAGGATTAAGGTGTACAAAGGGAAGTATCTGCTCTTGGACCTTTCTCTATTTCGATAATTTCCAGAAAACTTGTAGAATTTGAATCATTCCAAACTAACCGAATAATTGAGTTGGCTAAAAATAAAGGGAGTGGGGATTCGGGTTGGTTTGAATAATATCTTTAGGAAAATCTTGACCTATGATGGAATCAAGTTGAAAAATAATTCCTTATAGTCAAAGAAAGTTAAATTGGAATTTGACAAAATCAATAAAGAAATCCGAACTAATCTTATAAATAGTATGGTTTCAAGTTGAGTGGAAGAAACCAATGAAAATATTTCGGCTCTGGAAATTACTTAGGGAATATTGACCTACATCAGAATGATTTTGGTGAAATAATACCTTATGGTCAAGAAAAAAGATTGGGGAATTTGAGAGATAAGTTGGGTTAAATAGTTGGTTTATGGGTTCTATAATAGGATATTTGAGTTAGTTCAAGGAGAGTAAAATTGTAGTAGTTTAGCAAAACCATCATAAAAATTGATGAGCTTGGAAAAATTAGTCATTGATAAGAGGTTTGACAAAAGAGGAGTCAAAACTTCTAAAATATTAATTGGCCTAGTCCCTAAAAATAATAGAGATGAGAAAATAATTATTTGGAAATCGACTTTGCATCTTCTTAGTCATCTATATGACTCGAGAAGATATGACGATTTTAAGAAGTAAGACAAATAGTAAATATATAATCATTCAATCAGCCTAACATGCGATTGAGCATCCTTATTCTAGCAGGTTTTCCAGTAGCACTCTAAAGCCTAAGTACCATTAGGATGAGACATGACATGCATGGGCCACCACTAAAAATATGTTACGACCTGCTCCCAGATTTTTAGATATGAGTCGGACACGTCCAGCCTATGTTGTGGACAAACGTAGTAAGCTATATCTAACCTAAGGAAAACTACAATATCATGATATCTAACCTTGGCTCAATCACAGATCTAGTAAACGAAACAATCCAGCACACATCACACGATCACAGATCACTATATCTTTTTAGTACATCTTACATATCCAACCTCCGAAGACAAATCCAGTAATTAAATCCAGAAGAAAATAATAATACATCTGTCTCATGAAAACTATCTAATACATTAAAATATCTTCATATAGTCTTCTAGCAGCTTCCTTGGAGTTTGGCCGGTGGAGCGCGGTGGCGCACGCGGTGGAGCTGGTAGGAGAGAGAAAGTGTGTAGAATATTTCTGTAATAAAATATTGGAATGTCTCCAATATTTTATAGGAAGAGTGTGCAGTGCGCCACAAGCTATGATGACACAAATGTAATTTGTAATAGATCTAGCGGCATAGTGGAAAAGTCTGACTAACCATTAGCTAAATACTAACTAATCCTATTAATTAGCTTAATAAATCACTACACTAATTTAACAATTAACTATTAGCCCAAAAGCTTACTAGAAATTAGGAGAAATTATTATTGGCCTACAATCCAAGCCTATGGCTTGGTAGGCTAAACTAGCCCACAATCCAAGTCTCATCTTGGTAGGCTAAAATAATTGAAGCCAAAATAGACTTTAGCCCAATACGAAAGAAAGGTAACTCATTAGTATAAACTATATTATTATAAAATAAAAGAATATTTATTTATTAATAATATTTTGATAATATTTTCTTAAAAGAAAATATTTTATACTTATATAAAATTCACGAAAATGGGCAAGAAATTCAAAAATTCAAAAATGTTGAAAACATGGGTTACAGTGAGGGCTCCTCAGCACTAACTCTCTCTTGGTGATGGTCAGTTGGCTTTTTGAACTCAGTACTCTCTGTAGCTTTCCATCGAGGTCGGGAGTAGCATACGGGTTAGCTACTCTCTTCCCCCTACGGACCGCACTACGCTTTGTATTAACCATTGCTAACTAAAAAGAAAAAAAAACACATGGTTAGAACGGTAGATACAAACATATTGAAGAAATCACAGACAGAATCAAGAAGGATGCAAATGATAGACAACATAATCTAAAGATAAAATATACTCATAGGTTTGGAAATCCTATTTGTGGATAATATGAACATCTCCTAAACTTGTTCGAATTCCTAACTTTAACTCTAGCGTAGGCTCGCAGTAGTACGACAAGCTTAAGTACTACCACGATTCGCAATTGTTTGCGAAAACAACCTGTATAGGCCACCATAAAAATTTGTCACGACCTGCTCCCATTTTTAGGATATGAGTACATGGCCAAGTCCAGTCTACGCTACAGCATCGGCGACAGTACGATGTCTATGATTACAATGGTCTACAACAAGAACAATACACAGATAACATCCACAACTAATTCAACAATAAACAGAAGAAAAATTACATCTAACAGCCTTAATTAATAACTAAAGAAAGGTGCAAAACAATTCACTACAACTTAGATGGTCCCGGTAACAAACTCGTGGCAGAAAATAAAATAGATAAACTAAAATCCATAGCTATGACCACTAAGTAACGTGAATGCATAAGAAAGAAAAAAATGGTAATTAGCATCAGTGTTTGGATCTGGTACGCTCGTGACGTCAGTGTCTCCAACATACTCACCATAGACCTTAGGACAGATTACATCATCTAAAGCTAAAAAATAATTATCCAGTCAGGATTGGAGCAAGATCACCATAACACTACACTACATAATATAATATACGAGCATGAAGGAACAATAATAAGGAAAGATAAAATATAGGCATGACATGATATGATAAAAAAGTAAAATTATAACACGATAATAATATGAAAGTAGACCCGATGGAAGAAGGACAAATAAACAATATAGGAACAAGAAATCACGTGTACTTATTGGAATTATTCAATAATTAAGGGGCCACACATGTAAAATTAATTGTGTTTGGACTATCTAAATAATTAAGCCAAATTAAAGTGGTCTATTTGAAAATTGGCTTAAGGGTATAATTGTCATAGAATTAATGTGTAGATACCGGAGATAATTCTAATTTGATGAGGGGCCAAATTAGAAATATCAAAACATATAAATATATGTATTCATTAGGGTTATGGTCCCCAACTTATACGACCACCAAAAGAGAGGTTTTCTCTTTTTCTCTTCTGCATTCCCATCAACAGAAAGAGAGGGACAAAGGATTCGGATTCTTCTTTGTCATTAAGGGTCGTAGCAAGTTGGAAGATCAAACCCCATAAAAGGACGACCGCTTCAAGATCCATCAAGCCTAGCAATAAATTCAGGTACGCTTCCGTAATTTAATTTATGTTCTTCATCTCATGAATCGACAGGGTACAATAAATTTCTAATAAGTGGTATCAGAGCCCCCTGTTTGATTTATGAGGTCAAAGTTTCAAAATTAATTTTTTTTGTTCTTGTTTAGAAGCCCTATATTGTTTGACCTAATTCAAATTAATTTGGATTGTTCGATTTTTTTTTTGATGATCCACCCATTCGGATCATCTTTATTTGTATTGTTGACTTTTAAGCAACATACGAATCTTAGCTATTAGTTGGGAATAGCAGTTAGCACCATGTTGTTTCTTTTGCTGCCGAGCATCCAATAGTGCCAGGTTTATATTTTTATTTGACAAGCAATTTGTATTTAATATGCAAGTGGACTCAAATATGTGAAAGTATTAGTCGGCATCATTCATCTTTAAGCTGCAATAGTTGATCAATATAGTTGATGCATGTATTTGTTTGCCATTAAAATCTTTTGATAGAAATTTCAATACAAACAGAACAATGTTACAATGTAGGACTTAGACGTAGTCCTAAGAGTACACTTTTGTTTATCTGGGTCCCCTGTGCTGATGGAGTGAGTGGTAATACGTTGACTCCGTTGACGATCTAACGACGATTATCGGTTCTCTGAAGGTCTGAGTTGCTCTGGGTGCTAGAGCTTGCGGAGAGGAAGAAGACGTTGAGTGTCTGTATCATATCTCTGTCTGTCTATGTCTGTTCGTATGGAAGAAGGAGATGATCCCTCTATTTATAGTCTGCAGGCTGGCTACTCATGCACACATATGTAGGATGCGCCTGGACGCGGGGATGCCACGTGGTGATTGTTGATTGAGGCGCATGGTCGATGCACCCTGATTGAGGAGTTGAATTCTTCATGCTACTGTTGTGGGCTGGCACGTAGCAGGAGGAAGAATCTTTCTGTTGCTGAGATCTTGGGTGAATCGAGTCAAAGGATACGTGTCGTAGGCACATGGCTCGAAGATCGCAGATTTGATGGGGAATGATATGGTAGGATGTGCCTGGGATTGGGCGTATGAGGAGACTTTGGCTCGTAACTTTTGGGAGTCACGAACCATTCGGGGCGCATTGCTTTTGAGGCGCATGCGAGGCTTCAGTAGTGACTTTACTTCTGTCTTTAGGGATCAGAGAAAAATCTGAGGCGCATGGCTTTTGAGGCACATGCAGAGCTTTGGGCGCATGGCTGCGGAGGCGTATACGAGATGGTTGGGCGGCCACGTGGTTGTAACCGTCGGAGAGAAGTAATGATGATGCTGACGTCGGCGACGCTTCGTCTTCTGAAAAAGCTGCCAACTGTTCAGTCCTCGAGGGACGTGCTGCCAACTCTGTCAGGTTTCAGCATTTAATGTTTTTGACAGGTGATGGACTGTCGAGTGGGCGCATTGATCGGCGTTCCACTAGGTGCATGGGGCCATATGGGGGCGCATGCTTGTAAAGCTCTTGGTGTTGAGGCATGTCTATATGATGTGCGGTCTGACCGGCGCATCTACTCCCTATGACACGTCTTTTGGTGCAACTGTTACGTTCTTCGAGTGCTTTAAATAGCCGTTTTTGACTTGGCTGAATTCAAAGCGTCAGGTTCATCCATTTAATATAAATTCTTTGCACGGGATTCGAAGAGCCAGCCACTTGGCGCATGGGTTTGATTTGCCCGGCCTATAAATAGTGGCATGGAGAGAGTTCGCTTCTCGTTCTCTCACGTCCTTCCAAAGTGAACTTGATTACTCGAGTGCATTCTGTCGATGAGATGCTCCCGAAAGTGAAGATGCGATGCATTGTCCTCATTGATGCACTTGAAGGTGACTATTACATCCAAAAGTCGGAGTCGAGGGCTTCTGAGACAGGCGGAAGGTGCCTGTTGCATCCAAAGATCGGGATGCTCGAGCCTCGTCTCCGTTATACGGGAAGAGCCGCAGATCGGAATTGCGGTGCTGCGGCTTTGGGGGCTCTTTCTTCTATCAGAGTGGGTGTTGCCCATTCTGGTTGTGTTGAAAGCTGCTCCTTTAGTCGCGGTTTCGATTGTGGTCTTCCTTGGTCTTTGGAGGCTCTTTCGAAGCCTCCCCTGGCCACCGGTTGACTTGCGGTACTCTTCTCTTCCTCGGTTTGGAGAGCTCTTCCTCCAGCTAGAGGGTTGATTGCCACCCTCGTTCTGCTCAATAAATGCTTCATTAGTCGAAGCATTAGATGGCGCATGAGCCTGGCTAGAAGGGTGGCACATAACTGAGTTGCTGAAGGGATGCACATAACTGAGGATGCACATAACTCAGCTGCTGAAAGGATGCACCCGGCTGAGAGCGCATGGTGGGATGCGCCTGACTGAGAGCGCATGGTGGCTGCTGCGGCTGGCTGAGAGCGCATGGTGGCTGCTGCGCCCGGCTGTAAACTGAGGGTCTTTTCTTTTTGTAGAAGTTCTCCTTTGTACAGCCATGTTATAGACTTTTATATGAAATAAAAATCTTCTTTTAATGTCTATATTCTTGTTTTGCTGTGTCAAGTACTTTATTTGAGCTTCCTGGTGCATGTAGTGTTTGGCGCATAGGATTTCTGGTCGTGAATTTCTATGCTTCTACAAGACCCCCTTCAAAGTTTTCAAAACTTTTTTTTTCAAGTTTTGGAATACTTTGAATAAGAAGCATGGTGGTTGGGGTACATGACTATTCGGGCGCATGGATACTCTGCGCATCAGTGATGGGGCGCATGCTCCTCTCAGTTAATGCAAATGATAACGCCTCGATAACCAAGAAGATTAATGATGATCTTTTTGGATTTATTTGCAGTTATCTCCTCGTAAAACCCGAGGCGGCGGCTGAGGTCACACTTTATCGGTTCACGCGTGCGACTGAGCCTATAAATAGGCGTGAGGAGAAAAGAGAGAGAGTTCTTTCTCTCTTTGCTTTTGTTTTAGAGTTCTTCTTCGAAAAACCTTAACTTTCTCCTTTCAAATAATGGCTCCCAAGACTCCTCGCAGCGGTGCTGGCAAGGGACGGGGCAAAGGGAAAGAGCCTGTAGAGGCTGTCGCGGCTGATGTTCCCCGTCCGCCTGTCGACGTTCGACCATCGGTAGTTGGTGAGTTTCATCATCCTCTTCCTGTACCATACATACGCCGACGCGCATGGACTTTGAGTCCTGATGATGCACTGAAGCTCTACTGCTAATGCGCATGGGATGCGCCGAAGCTCCACTGCTGACACGCATGGGTTTAAGCCCTGAAGATGCGCTGAAGCTCTACTACTGACACGCATGGGTTTAAGCCCTGAAGATGCGCCGAAGCTCCACTGCTGACGCGCATGGGTTTAAGCCGTGAAGATGCGTCGAAGCTCCACTGCTGACGCGTATAGGTTTAAGCCCTGATGATGCGCCTGAGCCTGATGCGCTTTTGATGAGAACGAGGCTCAAATTCTTTTGTTGTTTCTAACATCCCTGAATCTTTGCCTTCTTTGTTGAACATCAGTGTTGATGACTGTCCCACTCTTGAATGAAGTGCTTCTGGATGCTGCCCTCTTCCAGATGGGAGTAGATTACGATGAAGAGGTGATAAACCCTGCTCAAGCTGGTATTATGCTGGATCAGCCTCCCGAAAGAATGACTCAAATCCGGGAACAACCGCATGGGTTCCTCAAACGGATGATGGAGCGTAGCGTTTTGAAATCTACCACTTCTGATAATGTGACCTTCCTGAAGCCCGAGTTCCTGTTTGGGGACCGCCTTACTTCTATTGAAGCAAAGGTGTTGAAGGTCAAGGAAGATTGGTTCTTTACAACAAGAGGAGTGCATATGACTGTTAAACAACTTGAACATCAATGGCCTTTGACGACTTTCTGTCGTCATGCTTCCAAGAGGAGGATGTCTTGGGAGCTAACCCCATCCCATGGGGGAGTGGTGGCAGGTATCATTAAGATCGACTCTACCTCCGATCAAAGGGATACTTTGGCCGCCGTGCGGTCTGGGCCATCTTTCACCTGGCGGACTCTACGTCCTGGAAGCATTTACAGTGATGTTCCCATCAATACATTTGCCTTTGGTGCCTCAACTTTTGCAAGTCGCATGATGTTAATGGAGCGATCATACCCGAAAGGTGAATTTCGGGTAGAGGGTTGGTGTCATTATGTTTCGAAATGGGACAAACTGACACTCTGGATCCTGTCGCGGTTTTAAACTAAACTTCGAGAGATTGGACTGATTGCCGCAATCCGTGCTACTCAGGCAGGCGTTGACATTAACAGGCATATGTTCCTCGCGCTCTTGGAGATGTTTAACACCCAGATCGGGACTTTCTTCACTCCGGTGGAGGAGCTGGGACTCGTACTTCATGAAATGTACGAGGTGTCAAAGCTCCCTTGGGGATCAGAACCTTATGAGGAATACTTCCCGACCAACGAGGAGTTTTAAGTCCTGGGGGACAAAGCTGAAGAGATGATGGCCGTCTTCAAGGAAGTAGCGAGTCATCATTACTATATGCAGAAGAGGGATAAGAGCGGGTCACAGACTCATGTGACCGCTTGGAGAGATTACGTCTTTAAGCAATGCAAGGAGGATCCCTCTTAGTTTTCCACTCCGCCAGCGCTTTTCCGTAGCGAGGTGCTTTCCGAAATGAGCAGGTTAGGTGAGAAGAATCCCCGAAAAAACGAGGACCGGCAGTCGGATGAACGCTCCTATAGCTGTTTCTGGTACCTTACTCATCGGATGTCGTCGAAAGCAGTGTTAGCTGCGTATATGATGGTTAGGCTTCGGGATTACGTCTTCTCGGGCGGGTCAGGAACTGTTGAGAGGGTGACCAGGAACCTAATCCTGCCAGCTGTGAAGTTGGTTTTTGGTCGGCGCCTGGCTCTACTCCCCGCAATGGTGTGTAACCTGCTGCAAGATTTGCGAGAATTTGTGGGAAATGTGGTTCATGATCGAGGTAGAAATAACAACTTCCCCCGTACCGAACTGCCATTTTACTATTTGATGGGGTGGTTAATTTTACACCATCCCAATTGTTTGCAAAAACAAAAGTATTGAACTTTATTAATACAAACTTTGTAAAGATTACAAGAATTCTGGAAAAGTACAACTGTAGGAATCCAATCTAGAAGACGATTGCTTTATCCCTTGGACGATGTGAACTTTGAAGACGGTAGCCTCTGAAGTTGAAGGCAAAAGCCTCGGAAGAATGCAGCAGCGCTTGGACAAGAACACCTGAACTCTCTGATATTTCTGAACTTTTATGTCTGATCCCCTTTAATGAAGACTTGAAACTCTATTTATAGAGTTCTGGAAATAACTAATTTTTGGTTATTCTGAATGGCGCATGCTGGATTGCGTATGGATTAGATTGCGCAGCATCAGACTGCGCAGGCAGTTGTCTGGTCGTGGGCCAACTATCTTGGACACATAGCATCATTTGATTGAAATGCGCATGATCGTGTGAAGACGGTTGCCACGTACCGAGCAATTGATGGCATGAATGCCATGTGTACTTTTGTCAGTTGTCATGATGAAGTGCGCTGAGATGGATTGCGCTGGGCTGGATTGTGCAGGTACTGGATTGCGCAGACACTAGATTGTGCTGCATGTACAGCTGTCCTCAAGCGCTGTGCGACGCAATAAACGAACAGTCTCCTCGTTTTTCATGCTGTCAGCTGTTAGAAGATTTGATTGTGTCAGATAATGATGATATGGCCACGTCAGCTTGCGCAGTTGAAAGTGTGCGCAGTCTAGTGTACACAATCTGATTGATGCACAATCTGATGTCTGCGTAGTTCATTTGAATGTTGTATTTCTTGATTTTCATAATTTTGTTGATGGGTGCAACTTGATTTTTTAGGACCTACAAGACCCCCTTCGAAGTTTTCGAAAGTTATATTTATTCAAAATTTCAAAATACTTTGAATTTTGAATTTTAAATCAAGTTGCGCATATGTGAGCTCTCTGAGCAATTGGATGAATCAGCCCCGCTTTTTCGGCGCAATCTGAGGCGGCCGTTCTCCTTTGAAAAACTATAAATAGTTCCCCATTCTCTCACTGTCATTCTTTACTTGCTTTCGAATTTCCAAAAGAGAAACTTCTTGAGCTTTCCCGATTCTCCTCATCGATCTCCATGGCCCCCAAGCGATCCTCCGCCGCTGCCAAGGGCAAGGCCCTCGCCGAGTCTTCGGCTAGGGTTGCACCCCGTCCTTCTCGGCATGAGACTGCGTATCCCGCTTTGCTAGGTAGATGACTCAATCGAAAAAACTCTATTTAGGGTTCTTCGACTTCACTGATCTTCAAAATCCATCTCTTTTTAGAGATGTGATCATACTGCGCCACCCTCTTTAGGGTTTCGGTTGCACGAACTAGTTATTCTTCATTTTTATGAAGAATATCTTCTTGTACAATCGGTTGAATTGCGCTGGCAAAAGTCAGCGCAGTCGGCTGATTTGCGCAAGCTTTATCAGCGCAATCTGATGGTTGCACAATCTGAAGGTTGCGCAATCTGATGGTTGTGCAGTCTGATGGTTGTACAATCTGATGGTTGTGCAGTCTGATGACAAAATTTTTGACTTTGATTTGTACTGATTTATGATTTTTCTATTTGATGCAGTTGACACGAGAGAAGATCCTGAATACGAAACTTTTGTTGGAACTTTAGCTGAACCAAATTTCAAAGAAGACTTATCTCATGTTAACTTTCCATAATATGCCCTTCCGTCTTCTCGTCAGACTATTTTAATAGAACAGAATAACGAGACTCTGCTAAGTCTGATAAACGGACAGCCTTTGTAATCAGTTGACGCTGTCACCCATAGGAAGCCTATGTTCCTTTTCGGAGACGCTATTGATAAAAGTTCTCAACCACGACCTAGAGTTGAATCGAGAACTTTTCAATAGAAGGAGAAATTGATCAAGTTACCAGACCTAGCAAGATGTCTTCCTCTGGCAAGGTATGCTCATGCGAGCCATCCAAGGAGAATGGAATGGTACATCACTCCTTTACAACAGGCACGGACCGGAAGGATCTGTGTTAAAAAAGGTCCGAACAACCGGGACATGTTCTACAGTTCTTCCGAACGTCACAGCACTTTATTGAGGGGGTTGAAACCAGGTTGCATTCCCCCCGAGAACTCGTCTTTGCTACTACCGGTAAGGACACCGATTTTTGCCAATGAATATGCCAAAGCAGAGGCTAAATATCCAGATCAAGACATCCGGTTGACAGGTCTGGTGAACCCAGACATCAAAAGATGGAGCTGTATAGCTAACTGGATACTGGTCCAGTTTGAAGATAAACTCAGAGAAATTGAGCTGTATAATGCGGTACACGCCACTGTATACGGCTTCTTTCCAAATCCTCATCTGTTCTTGGCTATGGCAGAGAGGTACAACTACAGAACATGGACGTTTATGACGCCCCTTGGAGAGATGGGCTTGGCTCTACATGAGATGAAGTATATCTCATATTTACCAATGGGTGATTTGCCTTACGAGGAATACGTCCCAACTAATGACGAATTAGATAGACTTCGTCGAGAGAACCCAAAGATGGTAGAAGTCTTTGATGAGCTTTTGTGCCATTATAACATATGCTCGTTGTATTATCAAAGCGGCTCTTCTGGCAGGTGCTATTCGTCCAAATGGTTGACTTATCTTTTTTTCAACCACATTATTGAGAAAAAGACAAAAGATCATGATTCTTGCAATCCTGATTTCTTCCAAACCCTCAGTAACAGTGAAGTGCTAAAGCTGATGGAGGAAAATAAGAGGATGTATATCAGAGTAGATGATGAACATCAATATCCTCCTCTTAAGGCTGGAGAATTTGTGGAGAGCTTCATAAGAATGGGCTACAGGTCCATGTCCAAACAAGCCCAGCTAGCAAGATTCTTGACGTACTGGCTACGTCGATTCGTTGTGCCTGGAGCAAGTGCTGTAGACCGCTTTCATCGCGGTATTCTTTTTACAGCTGTTCGGTTAGTCTTCGGCTACCGGATGGACTTACTTTCAGCGATGACCTGTAGTATAAACTCGGGTCTTCGTCTATATGTTGATCTTATGCTCAAGTGCAAGGGTGATAAGGTGAACTTCCCCAGACTAGAGTTACCTTACACCTACTTATTCGGATGGTTGCTCTTGCATCATCCATCATTGATGAACCCGGCTATGGAAGCAGTTGGTGGCAGTTTTCTACGCAGATTCTCACAAAGCAGGTGGATATACACTAGTTTGAGAGACTGCAGACGAACTCTGAACCTCGGCAAAGGATGGAATTTTCTTTGCACTCCCCCTCCAACTGGTTATGAGCACACGGCAGCGAATCTGATCGACCTTGGGAGACAACCAATAGGTCGAGTATCTTTTGAATGGCTGAAGACAATCAGGCCATCCCATCTAGTATATAGATTTGAAAAAGAATGCTTTCTTGAACCATATCTGCCGAGCCGCTTTGCTCGTCAGTTTGGATATGACCAGTTTTATGTAGGTAACGCCATCACGTGCCTACAAGGAAAATGTTATTTGATCGATGGTGCCCAGGCCTGGGCTCACTATAATGCTCGAGACACAAAGACTGTGTTCTCGATGCCCGATAGAACTGATGCTGGTCCAAGAATGTTGTATACTTATTCACAGTTTTATACAGCTGCAAATACATTTGCTGAAAAATATAGCCTCGTTGATAGTTTTGCAACAACAAATCGTCTGAAGAGAAAAGCAACTGACACGTTGGCTCCAAATAACGATGAAGAACATGAGCCAATGGACGATCCATTAGAAGCTTCCAAGGAAGTCAATTTCCCTGAGTAGGTTAACCAGCCTTTAAGAATTTCTCTGAAGGTTGTTAAGTCTCCAGTTAAGGAGAAGAAGAGAAGGAGAGAAGAGCCTTCTTCTCCTGCTATGAAGAAGAAATTGATCTTAGAACATTCTTCAGAGAAGGTTACCACCAGATCGCAATCCAGACAATTGGCTGAGTCCACTCGAGATGAAGCCGCTACACCGACTTCCGTTCAGAAACAAGCCAATGTAGTAAACATAGAGAGCCCTGAGAGGCCTCTACATAGAAGGAAGAAGCTGGCTCATAGAAGACAGAAGATAACAGTTTCTCCTCCGAGGCAAATTTTATCTTCAGTAGTGATGAATGCCACGGCTGGAACCACCCTACCATCTCCTACTCCTGTTTTTGAGTCTGGGCATAAAACTCCTAGTCCAGAACGGAGGGAAGAGATTGAGCAGATTGAAGAGAGAAATGAGGCCATAGAGCCCAGAGAAAATGTTGCTGGGACAGAGCATGAAGCTTTGCCATCCCCTTTACCAATGATGGATACTACTCAACCTCCTACTACACCGGGGGCAACCCTCGAAGAAGAGGATCGTTTGATGATCGAAGCTTTATATGACTGTGACTTCGGTTATCAAGAAGAAACTGATCATGCCGCTGCTGCTGCTAGTGAAGAGGCTCCCGAGGACAGCGAAAACGAGGAGAGCACCTCATCAGAAGCTGCTGATGAGATACAAAATCCGGAAGAGAATGTTAAGATCCAGACATCTCCTCGAGCTATTGATGACACTCTGACTCCTGAAAAGGAGGCTGAGGAGCCGATATCTCCAGAGAAGATTGCTGATGAAGAAGTGGATTTGGAGGAAACTCCAGTTGCTGCTCCCGAAGGTATTGTAATGAAATTAGCGATCTTCTTTTAATAAATAGCTTGATAGCTAACATCTTTATTCTTATCCATATAGAACCCGGATCTTCCCCTGCTCCTCCAGCATGCATGGACATAGTACTGGCGACGACGATTGCTAGTAGCAGTCGCCATTTATCCTGTGGCTCTGAAGCAGGAAGTAGTCAGGCCATAGTGTCTGAGGCTACTTCTGCTCAACTAGAATCTGTACCAACCGATGATAGGCCTGTTGCCGGATCGAACCATGGTAAGATTATTTTCACTTTTGATTCTCTTAGACAATAGTAAATGACAGGCAGAATGACAATATTTAATTTTGTAGAAGAACAACCAGGAGGAGCAACTAGCTCCACTCTAGTTTCCTTATTTAAAGAGCCTACTGTTCGAGAAACTGAACATCCTGCTGCCTCGTCATCAACAGGAGTTGCTGCGACTCCTGGTGCTCTGGCGATTAATCAGCTTGTCATCCAATCATTCACCAAATGCTTCTTCGAGTCCTTGGGGCCTTTGATCAATAGAATGATGGACAAAGAAGATGCTAATTTTTATATGGTTAGAGGTTCGACCTCTTTCTTAGTAAAGGCCATCCGAGAGCAAGGTGACGAGCCCCAGGCCACTTTCCTTGACCACATATTAAATGAGCTGGAAGCTTCCATAAAGAACTATAAAGAGCTCAATAAGGGGGAAGTAGAACCCTTAGTGCAAGCAGAGTTTGAACAGATGGCTCAGGCAACTGCAGTTGAAAGAGTGAACTTCCAGAATCTCTTGGATGCCTATTCTACTAAATCTGCTGAGTATAATTCTAAGTAGGAATCGGTGATCTCAACTGCTTAGAGAAAAGAGAGAAGGATTGCCGAGCTGAGAGTGGAGATTGCTCATCTCCAAGAGGAATTGGAAAATGAAGTTACCGAGCATCAGACTGCAGTCCAACAAATTGGTGCTCTAACTCAGGAAAGAGACGAGTATGTAGCAGCTCATGATGCTGAAATCACTCACCGAATGGTAACCATGCCCGTTTTTAATGAAGAATCTAGGATAGAAGAGGCCAGGAGGAGAGTGATGGCATCTCGCGAAAAACGGTTGCAAATTCTGAAACAACATATTGCTAATCTGATGATGCCTTCATCTCAGTAGAAAGAACATCTTGTATCTTCTTGTCTTTCTTTATGTTATGTATGTAATGTCTTAAATTTTGATCAATAAAAGACATTTTGTTGTGGCTCTATTATTTCTTGCATATCTTATTCAGATATAAATAATAGCGATAGAAAATATATTCAGAGGTGCATGACATGATATATTTCTCGATTTTAGAAAATAATCATATTCATTATATCTGCTCAGAGGTAATGTGGACGTGGCAGAATATAATTTGTCGAATATTATTATTAGACAACTTAATCGAAGATGACAAGTTACTGATTTGGATAATGAATGAAAAAGAACAAAATGAATCGTCAGGATGAACGGATGGACCGTCAAATGAATTGAATGAACGGGTGAACCGTCAGATGAATGTAATGAACGGATGAACCGTCGTATAAATGTAATAAACGGACAAACCATCGGGTGAATGTAATGAACGGACGAACCGTCGGGTGAATGTAATGAACGGACGAACCGTCGGGTGAATATGATGGTGAAACGAATGGGTGAACCGTCAGATGAATGTGAACAGGTGAACCGTCAGATGAATGTGAACGGGTGAACCGTCAGATGAATGTGAACGGGTGAACCGTCAGATGATGATAATGAACGGATGAACCATCAGATGAATGTGAACGGGTGAACCGTCAGATGATGATAATGAATGGATGAACCGTCAGATGAATGTGTCGTTTCGTTATTTCGAGAATCTCTGCCTATAAATAGAATAGAAATCTGGAAGGAATCATCATTTTTACTTTTTAACATAAAGATATCGTCCTGAGATGCATCCAAGAAGGCTGAAGTCACCCCAAAGGTTGAAGCGGGCACTGAAGAACGTCCTGCCGATCCAGTCCAGCCAAAGCAGGCAGAAGTAGGCGAAGGTTCGTCTACACCCAAACTACCACGGGATATCATGGACTTTCTGCTTGAACCAGGAAAGACTGAAGAGGAGAAAGCCATGAGGATGACTGCTTGCAAGTTCCTGGTAGGCTCAAGCAAGGTTGTTCTCGACTCTTTTGCTGATTATATCTTTGATAAGGATGGCAGTAGTCTACGTCCCAATGTTGAGAAGGACGATAGCGACCTTCCTTGATATTATGTAACATCATTTATGATGAAATAAAAATCAAACTTTATTTATGAACTGTCTGATCTTATTTACATAAAATCTTCGTTATATTTATACATAGTATTTCTTAAGGAATTTGCCATTGATAGGCATCATTGTAACTCGATCGTCTAACTCTGAAAGTTGATAAGCTCCGTTTGAAAAAACTTTGTTGACAACGTAAGGTCCTTCCCACTTTGCATCGAATTTGCCTTTGCTCGAATGAGTCATAATCATAGGACGTCTTACTGTTAGAACAAGTTCTCCTTGTTGAAAGGCTCTGACTTTAACTTTGCGGTTGAAAGTCTTCGAGATACGGGCTTGATATAACTCAATATGCTGTTGAGCCAATAGCCGCTTTTCATCGAGCGCTTCTAATTCTTGAAGTCGAAGAAGATCTTTATTTTCTGTAGTAAGTTCATTAGCAATGGCGATCCTTAAAGAAGGAATTTGAAGTTCTAGAGGAAGAACTGCTTCACAACCGTACACCAAAGAGAAAGGTGTAAAGCCTGTGGGATTGCGGACTGTAGTTCGATAAGCCCAAAGACATTCACCAAGCTTTTCACTCCAATTTCGTTTGTTAGTAGACACAAACTTTTTGAGGAGCTTGATAATGGTCTTATTGAAAGCTTCAGCTAAGACATTAGCGGCAGGATTGTAGGCTGTCGAAGTAATATTGTCAATCCTATGATCATCATAGAATCTCGTAAACTTCTGGCTGATGAATTGTGGTCCATTGTCATGGATGATTCTTCGAGGTACACCAAATCGATAGATGACATGGTGTTTGACGAAGTTGATGACACTGCTGGTCTTGACTTCAGCCAAAGGTATAGCTTCAGCCCATTTAGAGAAGTAATCGGTTATTGCCAATATGAACCGATGTCCTCTAGAAGAAGGAGGATTGATAGGACCTATAATGTCCATGCCCCAAGCTTCAAAAGGCCAGGAAGCAGCCGTCGGATGTAGAAATTTTGAAGGTTGATGAATAAAATCTGTATGGATTTGACAAGCTCGACATTTTCTTGCATAATCGATGGCATCAGATACCATAGAGGGCCAGTAGTAACCCATGCGTCGGATACGATCCTGTAGCTTAGGACCGGGTTGATGTGCTCCGCAGACACCGTCGTGAGCTTCACGCAGTACTTGTTTTGCTTCATCACCAGCAAGACAGCGCAAGAGTAGGCCGTCATAAGTTTGTCGATAGAGAGTTTTGGTGGTCTGATTGTAATAAAATCGTAGAGACCTTCGACGAATACTTGTAGCTTCTTTGGGATCTTCAGGAAGTATGTCATGAACTACGAAGTTGATGAAGGGAGCTCTCCAATCTTCACTGATAACATTGGCTTCAGTAAGATTACTAAACTCAATATTACGATTATTTTCGATGCAGAACAATTTTCGATTAGAGACGACTACCACCTGTTATCTTTTGATAGAAATAGCTAAGACTGCTGCAAGATTAGCCAAAGCATCTGCCTCAGTATTGCAAGCACGGCGTACATATTCGATGAAGAAGGCTTTGAATGATGTAGCCATGTTGATTGCCGCTTCAAAGTAAGGTACTAGATCTTGATGGCAAACTTCATAGGTCCCTCTAACTTGATTAACAACCAACTTGGAATCGCCATAGACTTCAAGATACTCGACATCAAGTTGTTTGGCTAGCTGGAGGCCGATGAGTAAAGCATTGTATTCTACCACATTGTTGGAGCAAGGCTCATCTAGGGAGTAGGCTCTTTGGATAGCTGACCCGTCCGGAGAAACAAGGATAACTCCAACTCCTGCGACAATAGCACCATTGGGTCCAATCCTGGATGCACCGTCAAAGAATAGGTGCCAAGTAGGAAATTCTTCGGAGACTGCATTAGATTCCAAAGTCTCGTCTGGAATTTCATCGTAGAGTTTGGATGTTTCTGGAACAGGATGGGCTGCTAAGAAATCTGCCAATGCTTGACCTTTGACAGATTTTTGAGGAACATATACCATGTCATATTGGGCTAGCAGAATGGCCCATGTAGCCAGCCGAGAATTGAGTGTGCTAGGCTTCTTCATGAGTACCCGAAGAGGATTAACTCGAGATATGACATGAATAGTTTGGCCAATGATATAATGCCGAGTCTTTTGAACAACAAACATAAGAGCTAGGCATTCTTTTTCGACCGGACTATAACGGTGTTCAGCACCAATTATAGTACGACTGAGATAATATATAGCTTGTTCGTAGCCTTCTTTGTTCTTTTGGGCAAGTAAAGCACCCAATGAATGGTCCATAGCACGAACATACATTAAGAATGGTATGACAGAGATTGGTGGCACCAAGACTGGTGGATTCATAAGATACCGCTTGATGTCGTCAAATGCTCGTTGACATTCTTCGGTCCAAACGAAAGAAACACCCTTCTTCATGAGTTGAGTGAATGGTCTGCAGCGTCCAGACAGATTCGAAATGAATCTCCTGATGTACGCAAGTCGACCTTGGAATCCTCGTAGCTTTTTTAGGTTGCGTGTATACCTTTAGAGGTAATGACGAAGCCGAGAAATTTACCACTAGAGACACCCAAGAATGACTTGGTGGGATTCATTTTAAGTTGATGTTGGCGCATGAGATTGAAGATAGTTCTCAAGTCTTGAATGTGATCTTCCTTTAGACGACTTTTGACAGCAATATCGTCAACATAGCATTCGACAGTCTTGTGCAGATGATCTCGAAAGATGGTACTCATGGCTCGTTGGTATATTGCACCAGCGTTCTTGAGACCAAACGTTATCACAGTATAACAATAGACTCCATGAGAAGTGCGGAAAGAAGTATGCTTTTCATCTTCAGGATTCATCCGAATCTAATTGTATCCGGAGAATCCGTCCATAAAAGATATTCTTTCAAACCCACAGGTGTTGTCGATCAAGACGTCCGTGATTGAGAAAGGAAATTCATCTTTTGGACATGCTTCATTAAGATCCCGGAAGTCGATGCAAACTCGAACTTTGCCGATTTTCTTTAGAACTGGGACAACATTAGCTACCCAATCAGGATGCTATTCTTCTCTGATAAAGCCATAAGCTATGAGCTTCTTGACTTCATCGTCAATTGCGTCCATCATTTCTGGCTTGAAACGCCGTTGTTGTTGTTTGACCGGTTTTGCATTCGGCAAGATGTTCAATTTGTGAGTAGCAACTTTAGGATCCAGTCCTGGCATGTCTTCATAGCTCCAGGCAAAGACATCAATATATTCTTGAATCAGAAGAATTAATTCTTGTTTATCCGCCTCTGGAAGGTTCTTGCTTATGAATATTGGACGAGATGATCCGCTCTCTCCTACATCAATTTGAACTAATTGATCTTCAGTAGGCGGTTCCCTTTGTTCGAATCGGAGTTCCCACTGGGTATCCATTCGTTGAGCCCAAGGATCTATTTCAGGATTTTCTTCAATATCCTCGTCATATCCTTCTAGAAGTTCGACAGAGACCATATTAGAAGATACAGTCAGCCGATGGACTTGACCGATACTGGTGTCAGAATCCCATGATCTGGAATCAGAAGAGTTAGAACGTTCTTCACTATCGGATTCAGAGCCTGCTGGGGATAACACTGGAGGTGAGGCACATCCGAGACCTCTTTTGGTCCTGCTGTAGTACATCTCTGACTTTCCTTTCGGAATAGCCGTACGGAGAGGAGTTCTCTGTCCTTTATCGTAGTTGAGGCCACTCTTGAAGTCGTAACCCATCTTTCGGATGATGTCTTTTGATTGTTGACTGTAACAACGGAGTTGAAGATGTCCCGTGTCGTTAACTTTGCTATCATCCGTATAGCTGAATTGTTATTCCGGTCCTTTACTAAAACGTATTGGACTCTCGCCTTTCTTACGAGCGGGAACAATACGATATGAATCCTTTGGGTGTTCAAATGAAACTTCAGTTTGAAGAGATTGCACAACTCCCATTGTAAATGACTGAAAGCTATCTAACATATCCAAATAGCATTTAGTATGATAAATGACATCAGTATACTGGAAAGTAGATGCTTTTTCATTGATTTGTACGTTGGTATTTACAGCAAGACCTTTAGCCTTAGCAGGCTTAGTCAGGTTAATTACAAGAGGGGGAGAAGAAGAACGTGGAGGGGGATTGGCTTTGTTACGACGAAGGTCGATAACAATCGGCTCAGAGGAGGTGAGCTCCCTTTTCTCCTGGTTATGAGATAGATTGATAACAAGTGGTTCAGAAGAAGTGATTTGCTTTTTGTCTTTGTTACGACGTAAGTCGATAACAAGCGTCTCAGAAGAGGTGAGCTCCCTTTGACCTTGATCATCAATTGATTGCTTTTGAACTGCCAAGTGAATAGCCAGTGGCTTGGAGGATTGAGGACGAGAAACATGCCCTTTGACAGGAATGATGAGGGTGTCATTAGGTACTGTTTCTTGCTCTTCTTCAGTATCCAGAGACAAGACAACCTTCATGAATTCATCCTTGTACATACGAGTATTGTTGCAGTATGCTTCGACGCCTTTGAAAGGATAGAGATCAGCAACCTCCTTCTGTACCTCTCCATTGTCATCCACATATTTAAAACATTGATGGAGAGTCGAAGGGACAATGTTATGTTCGTACAGAAATGGTCTTCCTAGCAAAGCATTGTAGGAACAACCATGATTGTCAATGATGTAGAAGGTAACCTTTGTGCGAAGATTACCTATTTGGAGTTTTAGGCAAATCTTGCCCAGAGGTTCACTCCTTCCCTGATTGAACCCGAGAATGGTGGTAATTGTACTAGAGAGACTATGTACTGGGATTTTTAGTGCATCCAACATTGTCTTCGGCATAATGCTGAGAGCAGATCCTGGATCTATCAAAATACGATCGACTTTCATCGAGTCGACGTATCCTGTATAGTAGAGGGGACGGTCGTGCCTGTTGTCTTCCATCAACATGTCATCCTGTGTGAAAGTTATGTTTGGAATTAACTCCAACACGCTATGACAATGGAGGCAAGAGACTGGCTCTGCTTTTGGCTTCTTCAAAAGAGCTAAGCAGGTTTCAGCTTGCATGAGAGCTTCGCTCAGAGTTTCCTGAGTTTCTTTAGAGAGGCGCAAGAGCTCGAAAATTGACAGACGAGCTGGTGTATTGGCCAATTGAGCCAGAATATCAAACTTGTAAGGCTTTTCAAGTCCAGAAGGAGATGTCTTCTTCAAAGGTTTGTCGAAGCGGACTTGTTGTTTGCCTTTGTCAGCAACCGTCGGCTTGGAAGGAATGGATATCACAACTGGTGAGGACACAGTAGGAATATCCTCAGTAGAAGCAGGCTGCACTGGAGCAGGCTCAAAGGAAGAAGCAGGATTCTCTTGGGCTTCAGGATAATCCTTTAGATAAGCTTTCCCTGATCTGGTGTCCAACAGGATTTCTTCATCAACTATGGGGTCAAAAGACACCATATTGCAAATCTTTGTCTTGCCTTTGGAGCGATCTTTCTTCTTGGAGGAAGAGGGGAGCTCAAACTCTGAGGCAAGATCCGGATGAATCCACATAATCTCGCCATTGTCAAGAGACAAAGGGACGAGACCTTCATTTCGTGGAGGAGGGAGATTCTCAATCTCAAGAGTAGCTTTGGGGATAGGAATAACGCCATGCTGCACCATCTGGGGCAGGAAGTCACCGAATTGAACTGAGACCATGTTTGCGGTAACAGTCTTCTCGTCTTATTGCAGAGTGACAACGCCAGCGTTAACCAGCTCTTGAATTTTGCCTTTGAGCACATAACATGCTCGAGTGGGATGTCCGATGAACCTGTGATAGACACAGTACTTGGGATGATCAGTCTTACCGACTTCATCGGGCTTCTTTAGATCTGGAAGTTGGATTTTATTGCTTTTGACTAAGCAATCAAAGATACTCGCTGTGTCATTCTTGTCAAAAGAATATTCTACTTTAGGACGAGGTTTTCTCGGTGGAGGTACTGAAGGAGTAGAAGTGGACGTAGGAGGAGCTACGTTAACCGCCAGAGATTCTTTGTTCTTGTTCAAATTGATGTTCAAAGTTTTTTTTGCTTTGCGTTTGTTCTGGCGATTGCCACCACCTGATGTTTGATGTTCATCCCGGTCGGGATTAGACATTTGTACCCCTAGCTGCTTGAATTTGTCGGCGCTAACTTCAGCTGCTTTAGCATTGACAATGAAGGATGGCCAATCTTGGAATTGAGTAAACCCCGTCCACATGCTGATAATGGGCAATAGATTTGCCTTACAGGTGTCTCTGGTGACAGCAGCCGGAGTTCCAGGAGGCATTTTCAAAGCTTCCCGGCAGAATCTTTCAATAAAACTCTCAGCAATTTCATTATGCCTTTGTTTGATTTTATTGAGAGCTGACATAGTCATGTCATTGATCCCCTCATAAAATCATTCCAAGAAGATTTGCTTTAAGCCAGAGAAGGAGGTGATACAACCATCGGGCAAGCTTCTATACCAATCGTATGCTACGCAGGCTAAACAGCCGACGAATACTCTGGTAAGAAGAGCGTCATTTGGTTGAAGTTGGACAGTCATAACCTCAAAGTGGTTAATGAACTGACTGGGAGAGGTGCTACCATCAAATAGCGAGATGGTTGGGATCTTATACTTTAGAGAAAACGGGACTTTCTTCCATTCAACTGGGTAAGGTTGCTTGATCCCCAATCTTTGCAAGTTATCCTTCTCCTTGAAAGCTTCGAACTGAGTTCGCAGGAGTTTCACAGCTTCATTGGCATCTTCCACTGATGTAGAAGGAGCAGGCTGAACCACAGTGTTAGGAGGAGGAACAGCATGATAAGCACTACCCCCAGCACCTGACTGACTGGGTGTAGGTTGGACTTGTACAGGAGGTACTGGAAGAGATGCTACCCCCAGCCCTACATTAGCAGGCACCGACGATGCTATGATTTCAGGATTTGTAGGAGGTACGTTCGGTGGTACTGTGTACTTGGCTACAATGATGGAATGCATACTTGCGACCATTTTTGCCATTGTCTTCAGCTTATCTTCTAGTGCAGCTATTCTTTGTTCTTGACTAGCTGAACTGGAAGCATCAGGATCTTCATTAACAACATAAGCTGTCACTTCTCTGGGTACAGTGGAAGACACTGTTTGCTTTGAGCTTTCGCTGTATGTATCATAATCAGAGAAAGAATCATCTCCTGAGTGAGAAGGAAGGAGACGTTCAGAAGGATCTTGAAGATTCCTTTGACCGATTGTGTTTCGGCTTCGGGATCTGGTATGTTGGAATACTCCCTCAGAGGATTCTTGGAGTAAATCCAAATACCGTTGGCTTGGCTTGCGAGGCTTCCCGTGCTTAGAGCACTTCCTACCCCCAGTATCTCTGGAAGTCATGTTGACGGAAGCGTACAGAACCTCGTCTTCATCTTCCGATATAGGTTCAGAGTTAGAAAAGTTCAGACGATCGAAGACAGATCGTCTGGTTGTTTGACAACAACACTTGATAACAACCTTGTGATTACAATAATGATGATCACTTGGTTGAATTGAAAGTGTTGAAGTGTTGTCCCGCCTTTGCTTGAGGTGTTCTCGGAGGTCAGGAACAGCAATGGGACGAGAAGAAGTTCGAGGGATATGTTCTTTAATAACATTCGAAACATGGTTCCAGTTCTTCAAATATTTTATCCCTTGAGTGTACAGGGAAGTGCTCATTTCATTGGCATAGGTATCCGGATTCTTGATCCTGGAAGTTTGCTTTTGATGATGTTTGGTCTTCGACATTGGCTGATTGCATTTTGCCGAAGTTGGCCTGTTG
This sequence comes from Iris pallida, assembly GCA_029216955.1. NCBI lineage: Eukaryota > Viridiplantae > Streptophyta > Magnoliopsida > Asparagales > Iridaceae > Iris > Iris pallida. The sequence goes on from JANAVB010021798.1 coordinate 18,741,618, forward strand.
AGATAAGTTCTTAGATCAGCAAACTCACCCCCAGGGGTTTCTGTTTGAGATACCAGCAATTTTCTCTGTCTTGAACGGAAGATTTTGAGGGTTGGGAGATCTTGGAATTCTGCTACTGGAGTAGGCAGAATACCTCTTTGATCAGTACAAGTTCTTTTAACATGGAGAGAAGAATCCTTATTTGAAAGAGTTTTTGTACTGACTGATGCTGAAGCACGTTCAGTGTGATCTTCTACGGTAAAGACCGAAGAAGACTGAGAAAAGACCAAAGGGCCTTTTCCTTTGTTTTGTAAGGAAGGGTTAGCTAAAGAGCGTTTCCCTCTGTTGTCTTCCAAGTCAAGAGACGAGGAAGTTTGAGAAAAGACCAAAGGGCCATTTCCTTTGTTCTGAGGAAGAGGAATAGCCAAAAGACTACCCCCAGTGGATTGTGCAGGAGCAGCAGGGTGTTGGAGATGAGCAGCACTCTTCCCTTTGTTGTGAGAAGAAGAAAGATTAGCCAAAGGGCTGTCTTTCTTAGATTGTGCAGGCATAGTTTGCGCATGAATTGATGACGCACTGGCAGGTTGCGCAGAAGAGTCCTTGACAGAGGACTTTCTGGTTCTGGCCATAGACACTATGGTTTGCGCATCAGGAGTTCTGGCCACAGAGTGTTTGGGGTGCACTCTAGTTGCTGGAGTGTTGGTTTGCGCAGGAAGATTGGCAACCAACTGCGCCAGGGGCAGAGGAGCCTTGCACCTTGATAGGGCAGCATATGAAGTCTCTTGTGTACTGGAAACAGCAGATTGTGCAGCATCCTTGACAGAAAAAACATTAAAATGCGCAGCTGTCTTAGAGGCAGAATCAGCAGATTGCGCAGCAGTCTTCTTAGCAGAAGGAACAGACTGCACAGCATTCTTAGGGACCCACACTGGGCGCACTTTGCTTGTGGCAGAAGTTGTTGCAGTGCGAGGGGTGGTCCTGGAGTTGATCATGGCTTCGTAGGCTGTCTGGTTGACCTTCACAACCAGAGTCTTCTGCATCTTTCCGACAGACGCAACGTCACATTGAGTTGTCACTTCCTCATCGGAGGAGAAAGTCGTCCCCGGCAGAGTCGCCATTTTGTTTGCAAAAACAAAAGTATTGAACTTTATTGATACAAACTTTGTAAAGATTACAAGAATTCTGGGAAAGTACAATGTAGAAATCCAATCCAGAAGACGATTGCTTTATCCCTTGGACGATGTGAACTTTGAAGACGGTAGCCTCTGAAGTTGAAGGCAAAAGCCTCGGAAGAATGCAGCAGCACTTGAGCAAGAACTCCTGAACTCTCTGATATTTCTGAACTTTTATGTCTGATCCCCTTTAATGAAGACTTGAAACTCTATTTATAGAGTTCTGAAAATAACTAATTTTTAGTTATTCTGAATGGCGCATGCTGGATTGCGCATGGATTGGATTGTGCAGCATCAGACTGCGCAGGCAGTTGTCTGGTCATAGGCTAACTGTCTTGGATACATGGCATCATTTGATTGAAATGCGCACGATCATGTGAAGACGGTTGCCACGTAACGAGCAATTGATGGCATGAATGCCACGTGTACTTTTGTCAGTTGTCATGATGAAGTGCGCTGAGATGGATTGCGCTGGGCTGGATTGCGCAGGCACTGGATTGCATAGACACTGGATTGCGCTGCATGTACAGCTGTCCTCGAGCGCTGTGCGGCGCAATAAACGAACAGTCTCCTCGTTTTTCATGCTGTCAGCTGTCAGAAGATGTGATTGTGTCAGATAATGATGATATGGCCACGTCAGCTTACGCAGTTGAAAGTGTGCACAGTCTAGTGTGCGCAATCTGATTGATGCGCAATCTGATGTCTGTACAGTTCATTTGAAAGTTGTATTTTTTGATTTTCAAGATTTTGTTGATGGGTGCAACTTGATTTTTTAGGACCTACACCAAATGTAATGAGTCCGGGCTCGGAAGAAGATCATAGGGCCGGAGATACATTCCTTCGCCGTTTTCACCAGAGGAGCTGGTTCTATACCGACATTCCTGTTTGCAGAAAAGTTTTATCCCGCCTTCAGGGGTGGGAGATCACCAAAGTAGGTCCTGTCTTCTTGGGTTTTGAGGCCAATGAAGACTTAATGGATTCGGGTGAAGATGCCACAACTCTGCCTCCATGGGGATTCTGCTGGTTAGAACAGGAACCAGTGTTACCTGGAACCGTATTTACCGAGCCATTTTGCACGGCAATTCGGCTATGCTCAGTTGATGTTGGATAATCCCAGTATCAACCTGGGGTATAGTGGAAGCTTGCTGGATGGTGCACGAGCTTGGCATTACTACAATGCCGGATGTACCGGAGCTTGCTTTACGCTGCCTGTCCAGAATCTGCGGCCGTCGATTATTTTCTCGGCTGCCAAGTTTGACTGTGTTATGGCTGCCATGCCTCCCGGATATGATAGGGAGACCAGTCTTATTGTAGGCACCCAGTTAGCGGTGACCGAGAACATATTGGCGAAGGCTCGATCGTACCGTCCGCCAGAGGTGGGTTATCGAGGTGCCCCTGTCGTATCCACAGGGGGTCAGGCAGAAACCCCCGGTTGATCAACCGAAAAGACGTGCGGATACTGAGGCTGGCTCTTCTGGGTCAAAGAGGCAGAAAAAGTCATCATCACCGACCGTGTCATCGGACTCAGCACCTACGGAGGTAAGGATGTCCCATATAGTCCAGTTCAGGTTCAACATTTCGTGTGACCCATGCTTTCTTTTTGTAGGAGCCGCTCAAAAGGAGACCCCGTACTCCAAAATCTGGTGGCCGTAGGCCAAAGGAGGTGGCGAGCTCATCTGAAGAGCGCATTTTGCCGATTATGATGTCTCCCATGGAGGAGAATCCAGATGATGTCATTATTGTGGATATTCCGGCGTCTCCGGATTATGTTAGAAAGGAAGCTGAGGATGCAGCAGCTTCTGAGATGATGAAGGCCGCCACGGGGACCTTGGATACCGAGGGTCCAGCAGACACGGGGCTTTCCGATGATGAAGTGGGGTGGAGTTTGTCGTCTTCAGATGACGTTCCTTCAGATTTGCATGAGTCTGTTGCGGGGGCAACAGACGTGATTGGAACAGAGGAGATGGTTGATTCCCCTCCCTGTTATGATGAGGGGAGGTCGGCCGTAGCGTTGCCGAGTCCTACCCCAGACTCAGCAGCGGAGGCTGAGGTGGCTGCCGACCGGGAGGTGGCGACAGATCCCGTCCCTGTAGAGGGATTTGATGGTGACAATGAGACTCGTCCGCCGATCCTGACTTCGAGGGGGTCGAGTCAGGAGACAAGTGTTGATCTCACTGTTCTGCCAGGGGGGAACGTCCCATACTGCCTGCTGATAGTACGTTGGGGACTGATGAGGTAGCCGCTGACGTCGGTGGTCCTTCCGAGTTTGAGAAGGGTAAGGGTTTGGCGGAACCTTGTGCTCCTTCTACTTGGGGTACTATATCAACGCCTCTCTCGGCTCCTTCTGTTCTTTTGGCTCCTCGGGCTAGTAGTCAGGCCCCTGTTGATGAAGAGCCTGTTGATGCCGGGGTTCCAGCCTCGCAGGTTGAGGCCGGCGGGCCTTCTTCCGGTCCGTTATCTAGAGTAGCTCCTCTGACTCCCGCTATGACGTCGCAGGTGCTGACAGATGCAGATGAATATGTGAAGTTCATCATCGAGGCGGTATATAAGATGTTGCAGAGGGGCGTATCGGCAGTGATGGATGTCAATGGGAGCTTTACAACGGCAAAAAACTGGCACTGCCTCATATCAACCTGATCCGTCTCCACCAGGGCCATGATCATATGGCCGACATTCTGGAGGCTTCGTTAGCCGAGCTGGACCAGCAGCTTTTCGAGTTTTAGTGTATCCAGCGAAATGATCTCTTCGTCTTGATAGATGCGGAAAAGGAGAAGCTGATCGCTGAGACTGAATCCTCTTATCAGGCCACCGTGAGTGTCTGGGAACGCGAAGTGGCTGAGACTGAAGCTGCAGTGGAGCGGTTGTCTCAGTCTATGCAAAAGAAAATGGAGTTATAAGCTGCGTTAGACGCTAGTATCGCGGAGGTTGATGCCCAGATTCGCCGCCTTGAGGACCAGCGGGCCTGACTCCTATTAAATGCCGAGCGTGTCCAGGCTGAACATGTAGCATTTAAGAAGGAGGAAGCAGCTTTCACCCACCGGGCTTTTACCCTGGCTCAGCAGCGGCAGCAGTTGGATAAAAAGCATGAGGATGACACTTCTCCTGAGGCCATAGAAGCGATGCGTCAAGAAGCTGAACGCCGGGTCCTGGCGACTGTGGAGACTCGGGTGACAGACTTGAGGTGTCGGATTGAAGAGCTTTCGGCCAACCCCGGGGATGTTTAGGGATTGTAGTCTCACTACACCAAAATAGCTAATTAGGAACACTAGGTGTATTTTAATTTGGAACACCTATTTAGTGTGCTTAGGTTTCGAATGGACAAAAAGAGTGCCAAATTAAAAAAATGTTCCAAATATTACTTTTCTTTATCTTTAATAAAATATATTTAGTTTGGAACACCTGTAAACCATTCCAAAACCATCAAATCATAAAAATTTAGTTCATGTGAACTTAACAAAGCGTCTAGTCCATTTTCCTTCAATCTGGCACACATACTCCCATTCCCAAATCCCCCTGTCCCTCTCTTTTCCACCTCTCCCTACCGCATTCAAAATCTCCTCCTCCCGGCACCACCCCAACATTTGGATCTAGCCCTCATCATCGTCGCCGCCGCTATTGTCCGCAAAAGAAAGAAAGAGGGAAATGTCGAACGGAACGGAAATAGCAAAGGTGCCGACTTTCTTTTATTCAAATCAAATCCATCGAAGAAAAAAATTCTTTTTGTTTCCCTTTTGGTCTGAACTTTTCGTTTCTTGATAGGAAGGGCACGGAGGGGAGGGGACGGGGAGATGACGATGTCGGATCCGAGGCTCGCGGCTGCGCGGAGGAGGTGGGACGGGGAGATGACGATGCCGGATCCGAGCCGCTGCCGCTGCCGCCGCGCGGCCGCGGCTGCAGGCGTGGTTCGTAAGGGTCTTCTCCTGCATCCTCGTCTGGACCTGCCTCATCCAGCTTCTTGCATCGTACAGCTCTGGGACCGGCCCTCTTCTTCCTCCTCCTCCTAGGGTTGGGGTCTCTTCATCGGTCTCTCAATGCATTCGTCTTCTTCATGCCGGTCCCTCGATCTGCTTCCCCCACCGCCTCCGCCTCCTCCTCCTTCTCTTCCCCCGCGTCTGCCTTCTCGTAAGCTCCGGACCTCTTGTGTATGTTTCTAGTGGTTTACTTGATACCAATGTACGTGTTAAATTTCAAGAATTCTACTGTGGTTCTAAAGAGTAGGTGTTGACATTACGAAGTTGTTCGATATAGTGCATAGTACCTAGAAAGAAACCTACTTTTTTTGGCAGCACAGTTCGAGCTCCATGCAGAAGGAACCTAATTCCTCAACAAACACCAATTTGACAACGATGAACTAGGAGCGATATTTTATCGCTAGGATTTCAATATAGTAGTGCGTAGTACCTAGAAAGAAACCTACGTTTTTGGCAGCACATTTCAAGCTCCATGCAGAAGGAACCTAATTCCTCAACAACACCAATTTTTGACAACGATGAACTAGAAGCGATATTGATATTCATGGTTTCGATCTTCAATCACAAATCTAGGTATTAGGCAACAAAAAAGAAGAGGTGAGGAATTAGGAAGGCTTGACTGAAATTGGGGAATTGCAGTTCTTGTGTGTAAAAAAATGAGGGAAAGTCGCTTTCATTCCACAGGTAAAGTTGCCGTTGGAATCTTCAATTGTCTATTCACTAATTACTTTCTTTACTTACATTTTAGGATGGTTTTCCAAGGATCCTAGTATCATACGTCGTGTGGGGCATGTGTTGCTTCAACTTCCGCATGGAGTTCCACGCCATCCTAGACGTATTATTATAGCCGATGATTGTTTTCAAATCTCAAAATTTCCCATGAATAGAGTAACACAGGTGGTGATCAAGTCTACTGAGAAGCTATTTGGAAGTATGTATCGCTTTCTAGAGCTTATGTAGATAGAATATGGACATGCCGCTTCATTATTTTATTAGAGTACTTGTTGACCTATCTCTTTCATTTAACATCTTTGGTTGATGGTTCAGGGCAAGTTTTAGGCCATTTAAATCTTGGAGACTATCTTCGATTAAAAGTTTCCAGTGTAAAAGAGATGCAAAATGGGAGTGCTAATGTTGATCCAAAAGCTTCTTCCTTAGAAGCACTTTCATTCCACGTGTTAAATTTTTGTATGTAATTACTATTTCAGATATGTGACATGGTAAATGTTGCTCGCTTCTTGAATCTCACATTGAATATAACCTCAACATGTGAATATATTTTTATTTGGAAAGTTGGTATGGATTTGCATAGTTAATCTTTGTTCTTTTATGATTTTTTTCCTCCACTAATTTTTTTTGACCTTTCGTCTTTGCAGGCCCAATGTCCATCCCAACAATGAAAGAGTTTGATCACAAAGAGATGGAGAATTAGCTATGGGGAAGAAAGAGAACGAGAAAAATATCTCAAACTATTTCACATCACTAGGACATTTTGTTAGAATTATGGTTTAGAAAAATTGTATTAAACATAATACAATATTATGTAAGACATTTTGACTTCATTAGTCAATGCAAATTTCTCTTTACATATTTTGTGTGTACTTGTGCTATGATATTTGTTTACTTTGTTTCCAATATACTCAGTTTAGTTTTATAAAATCTATATATAAATTCAGATTATTGGCATGGTATTTTAAAGCATCCGGGAAATTAATAGGAACACATTTCTGTCGTTCTAATACTGGAACACATTATATCCGTTCCAGTATGAACGCAGAAATTAATTTGAAATGTTCCTTATTAGGAACACTTTATTGGTGTTCCAACATTGGCACGTATGTAATGTGTTCCAAAAATCATCCCTTGGAGCCCTTTATTAGGAACGCTTTGTAGGTGTTACAATATTGGCACGCATATAAAGCGTTCCAATAACCATCCCTTGGAACGCTTTTATTCCGTTCCAAACATTTTGGCAACCCAAAAATAGGCACGGAATAAAAGTGTTCCAGAAATTTTTTGGAACAGAATTTCTCCGTTCCAAAATGACCATTTTGGTGTAGTGTCTTCTTTTTGTGTATTTTGCAACTTTTTGCTGGGGGTGTAATCCTTTATTCTTTTTGAAAAATAAAGAATACAAAGTTTTTGTGGTGCGTTCATTTTTGCTGTCATGAACTTGATGATTTGTGTGGACCTATTATCTTTTGCGCACCTTGGTTTTGAGGTACAGATAATAAGTTCGAGAGAACCAACATGTTTGCTCAGAGGTGATGTGGACGTGGCAAATATGGGATTCAAATGATGGAATCTTCCTACTCAGAGGTGTTATGGACGTGGTAAGAATGACTCTGGGGGATACGCGGAACTACTCAGAGGTAATGTAGACGTGGAAGTTCTGCGATCAATGTACGGCAACGCAGGGGTCGTCTATACGGGATGTTTACTCAGAGGTAATGTGGACGTGGTAAACATGATGGGTAGCATAGTCTTACGGAGTGTAAGATTCCGCTTTGTAGGGCGTAGAGGGACAACTCAGAGGTGATGTAGACGTGGTTGTCCTTCTACTGGAGGAAGCTATGGAACAGCTGGGTTCCGGAAGCGTATGATTTTGTGGAAGGGAATTGTATGTGAGCCCTGATGATTGGGTCCACTGATCCTTTGTGGAAGTACATGTCTGAAAGATGTCAAGAGTAGTACTTCTTTAGGAACTTGCCGTTGATGGGCATCATCACTACACCAAAATGGACATTTAGGAACACTTTATGTATGTACCTAATAATTTTAGGAACATTTGGAAACCGTTTCTAAAAGTGGCGTTGCAATTATTGGAACGGTTATAATGCGTTCCTATATTTCATTTGGAACGGTTATCAAACGTTCCTAAATTAGATTTTGAAACACATATAATATGTTCCTAAAATAGTTTTGGAACGACTTTGAAATGTTCCTAAAATTAGATTTTGCTACACATATAATGTGTTTCTAATGTATATTTTTGGAACACCTATGAATTGTTTCTAAATATCAGTTTTAAACGTTTTATGTTCGTTCCTAAATGTAATTTGTAACACTATTTACAATATTCATGTGGCTACTTTTGAAACGCATTATTACGTTCATGTGCATTTTTTTAAATTTTCAATTTCACAGAAATTTTTTAGTTTGAACCACAAATATGATTATTCATGAAATTACCATTAAATACAATAAATGGTGCATTCCATACATTCCTTGAACAACATCCAAGAGGTCCACTAAATTAATCAAAACTCTCAACTTAATGCAAAACAACTAATAACACATATATCCCAAACATTAATCATTATAAAATGTCATTAAAAGTATAAATAAATTAAAAGTTGCATAAAATAAAATGTAACTTGATCACAAAAGATAATTTGTTTACAAATTTTAGTTCTCTAAAAGATGATCCCAAAAATTATTCTCGAACCGAATGATGGAGATCTGAACGACGACAACTAGCTAGCAGCACCTGCATACAACATTATAAAACAAGTTGTAAGTTAAAAGCTAAGATAACCAAAATATACTATGTTCAAGAAATTTGAGAATAAGAGACTGTATAATTCAGTCTCGGTACCGAAAACAGCTCAAAACAATGAACCAAACGAACAACTCAAAACAATGAACCAAAAAATAGCTACCAGACCCATTTTTTAGTTATAATATAGACCAAATATCATATCCAAATTTTGATAAAAAGCAAGTAAACTACCAAATATAAGAAAATATCAGATCCCTGGACGTATCTATATTTTCACTGTTATAATATGTCACTAATCATATCTTTACCCAAGTCACAGCAAGTGGACTCCTTTTTCATTACACAGGCACTCAAAACACCAATATCTTCTTTGAGCCTGACACATGTTAGTGTCTAGACTATTTAGATATAACACTGTGATAATGACCAACAATCCAAAATAAACCAATGAAACTAAAAATGCCACCAAACACTTGCATGACACCAAACACTTGCATATGAAATCATTGACATGTAATAATCATGGTAGTTCTAATTGCTGAGAAACAAACTTTTGAAAAACATTTGCTGAGAAACAAACTTCTAAAAAATGTTAGCCCTGTCCTGAGTATGAGATTGTTCCCTGATGGTGAAGGTTGTGTATTAAATATCACAATTAAGAAAACCATAAGCAGGAACAGGAAACATTGGAAATGAGCAGACCGAAATATTGTCTATCAGCAGGAAAGACAACTGCTTCTTAAATGATCAGGAATGTCAATTTAAATTAAAACGAAAGTGCATCATATTTACTCTGTTGTGAAACAATTATCCTCTCCATCAGGAATCATTGAACAATCAAAATATCTCCAGGTTCTCTTCAATTTTTAACAACGAAGAATGTCACAAGAAATCAAGTGGATTCATGATGATGCATAAGTAATTGATTTTCAATCTCAGAAATAGAATAGAAATTGGACTTTAATTTATCAAATGAACATAAATACAACCATGAGTATCACTTAAAGATATCACAAATCACAAAGGATATGTAGTATCAAATATCATAACAATCAATTGCAGTTAGCCTGTTGGCAAATGACAGAAGGAAAAAAATAAGTACAAATGTCGTATATAATATACTATGATCGTTCATGAGAATAAGACACTATTAAAACTAATTGGGAAAGTCCATGCATTCTAAACTATCAATGGTAATTTTAGGGGGAAAAAAGAAAGGAAAAGAGATGTAAAATAAACAAAACCAAAATAAGGATTGAAACTTCAAGTACCATTCTCAGGGTAACAATAACTGACTAAAATACTAGAGAATCAAATGGTATTTCCTCTTAAAAAAAATGAGCATTCTATTGACACTGGTTCGGTGAAAAATGGGGTTTCTTCAGTTTTGCTCAAAAAATGATGCAAGTTTGTCCAACATAAAATATGGAAAAACATGTGAACATGCCACCTCAGTCTCATGGTATCTTTAATGGAAGAATATAACAATGGAGGATGTTTGCTTACTTGGCAAATAAGAGTAATATCTAGCTGAGCAAATGACGAAAGTACTTCCACTTCAGCATATGCTTCCTCCAAGGTTTCCCTGGTTTCCCCTTCCACAGTAGACCCCTCAATTTTTATGAAACTACCAGGGAGAGTCCTACAGATGTAGAAATTTTAGATTGGAGTAGATAGGGTAAAAAAATCAGAAGTGAACTAATTTCAACACAGTAGACCAAAATTTTGCACCAAGAAGTAATAAACAAGACAAGAAAATTAATCTGCTACTGCAAACTGAAAACTAAAAACTAAAACTCCATTCAGACAAACAAACAAATTTAGAGCTCCAATAGTAACTCAAAATTTTGATGCACCAGAAGTCATTGTTATCTTCTAAAACAAAATAAATCAACAAAGTTACACATCAACTTTACCTTTTAATACAAAGGATTTAGTTATAATGTTGATTGAACAGATGGTTGGGAAAACAAAGAAAAAAGTAGGCCAACAAATCTTGCATAACCACAATTTCCTAGATCAAAAGACCTTCCTGGGAGCAAGTCAGACAATTTTCTTAGACGATGGTCTTAACTCGTTTGTCATTGTGACAAACCTGTTGGCAAATTCAATTTTCAAAATATGCATCATCGAATGTTATTTTTTCCATCAACAATAAAATAATCAGAAGATATCTTATCAGGTTAAGTACAATGCAGTACTAGTAATACTTTCCAACTTGTATTCATGTAAGCAAAAATATACTAGAGGTTGAAATGGGATGTTGATTGATATTTGCATTACCTACTGATAGAGCTCAGTTATTAGCAGTGTGTGGCTAAGAGACAGACTGTTGAATCAATGTCTAATTCATGACCCTAAACCCCTACATCTATAGGGATGGTCTTATTCTCCTTCATTGTCCAACTAAAGCTTGGCATTGTGATAGTTATTTTTAAGATACCACATAAAACCTACTTGGCATTGTCCAACTAAACATTTTTCCTTTTTTTTCTTTTTGTGGGGTATCATATGCATTCAATATGATCAATCTTCTGATCATACTACAGATGCATACCAGAACCTAGATTGTCCAACTAAACATTTTCCTTTTTTCTTTTTTTTTTTTGTGGGGTATCATACTTCTCTTATGCATTCAATATGAACAATCTTCTGATCATACTACAGACGCATATCAGATCCCAGATGATCCTAGTATATAACTTACAAAACACAATTAATGATACACCTAAACCCCATTGAACAAGTACTGCTACGAGACCTAAAGTATTGTTGTTTATGTTACACAAACAATAACCTAGCAAATTTAAACCGAGAATATGTGCACAATGATTGACTTGATGTAATAATATTAGATATGTAGCACACAGTAAAAACGTTCATTTGATACATCAATAGACAAAATATACGTAAGAAGTAATAGCCTATAGAAGCATTAATTTGAGACACGATATGGATCAGAAGAAGTAAATAGTTAGTAAACATCATTTCCTTTAATAATGTTCTAATAGTGCATCACTTCTATCAGGCAGATCACATTAGTGATTGAATCATTTGCAAGCTACAAAAGTAGTCATGTTCGTATAAACTTTGATATATGCATATATTGAGAAAGTTAAATAAAAATGATCCAAATCGGTTATTGAATAAACTAGAAACTGGCTTTGATATATGCATATATTGAGAAATGCTTACATTTGTAAACAAAATAAAATGCTTGAAGAAGGTGTTAAGATGTGCCTCTTCCTTGAGGCTCATAATCTTTCTGAAAATGGGAGTGGTATATGTGAGCATAAACTCGAAAGAAAACATGTGAATATTGTCTTTACGACGTCCCTAAAATTTTGATGAAATGGTGCTCCTACAAACGAGATTAGATAAGTATATACAGGAATCAAAGAGATACATAAGCATCTAGACAATACTCAAGATAATACAAGTTTGCATAATATGGATTCATCTTCAAGTTGATAACTTGTCTGAAGATAGATTCCTATCTTTGTTCATAGTTTCATTGGCCAAGAGAATGTAATCTTACAATTTTTTTAATATTTTCATTAAATCTTCCGAATTAGGAACATTTACTTCATAGAAATCTAATGCACATCAACAACAATCGTAATAATTTAGGAAGAACAAAGACTCCAAAAATAGGTGTTGTGTCATTTCGTGTATGGAACATACTGTGCAAAAAATCCAAAATACAGTAGAACTCCCCAAAAATATGTGTCTTTTCCGTTTCCCAATGTCTTGTATTATGTTGTGTAGTATTCATGTACTCGTGTCCAATCTTTTCCACAATAACTAAGAAACAAATAGAAATCCCACCTTCAGATCGACTACTTCGCCACCAGAGTCCTTCTCTGTCTCGCTCTTCTTCGTCGCCTCGAGATCGATCGGCTTCGTGGCCTCCATCGCCCTGTCGAAAAACTTCGTGTGCCTGTTCCTCTTCGTGTAAAGATCCGTCTCCTTCAAACATCACAAAAAAAACTCAAAATCCTAGATATGCAAATCAAGAAGGAAGCATACCAAAGGAGTGAGTTGATACTAAGTAAAGCCTTAGGTTTTTTTCTGGGTTACAGTTTTGGATCAGCATGGCTTTCCGATCAAGAAGGATGACGACGGTGGTAGCGAGATCTCGTCGGGATCTCACCGGGGAGGGAGCAAAATGTTTGTTGGCGTATACGAAAGATAGAGGGTTTGTGTATACGAGGAGAGAGAGAGGTTTATTGTTTGCCTTAGACTAATCAATTGCTTATATGTTTAATTTGGAACGCATTTCGAATGCTACAGAAGTGTACCTAAATAAATAATTTAAAAATAAAATAAAATAAAATATTTTAGGAACATTTTTCTGATCTGGAACACTTCTGTTCCATTACAACACCTAGGAACAAAAAATAAGTGTTCCAAATTAAAAATATCTAGTGTTCCTAATTTGCCAATTTGGTGTAGTGCATGAACAAGTCCCCATTAGGTTTAGCGAGGCGGTAAGCACCGTTTGAGTATACCGTCTCTATGATGAAAGGTCCTTCCCACTTGGGCTCGAACTTTTCTGGTGTCTTCTGAGTCAACACCATCGGCCTCCTGACTGCCAGAACCAGGTCGCCTACTTGGAAAGTCCTTTGCTTGACCTTCTTGTTGAAAGCCTGTGATATACGGGCGTGGTAGAGTTCAATGCGTTGTTGAGCTAGGAGACGCTTTTCGTCAAGTGCCTCCAGTTCTCGTAGACAACGACGTTGATTTTCCTCTTCTGTGAGTTGGTTTGTGATTGCTACGCGGAGTGAGGGTATCTGGATCTCGAGAGGTAGTACCACTTCGCTCCCGTAGACCAGGAAGAATGGTGGTTTTCTGTCGGGGTCCGTACCGTTGTACGATAGGCCAAAAGGCATTCGTCGAGCTTTTCATCCCAGTCGCATTTATTGGATGAGATGACTTTTTTGAGTAGCCTGACGATAGTCTTGTTGAACGCCTCGGCCAATCCGTTTGCTGCCGGATTATAGGCGGTTGAGGCCACGTTTTGAATGCGATTCTTGTCACAGAATCTGCTGAAAATATGGCTGATGAATTGAGGACCGTTATCATGGATAATCCTCCGGGGTACCCCGAAACGGTAGATAACATGGTGCTTGATGAAGCTGATCACCCTAGAGCTCTTCACTTCCGCCAGTGGAACTGCTTCTGCCCATTTGGAGAAGTAGTCGGTGATGGCTAGGATGAAGCGGTGTCCTCTCGATGAAGGAGGGGTGATCAGTCCTACAATGTCCATGCCCCAAGCTTCAAAGGGCCAAGAGGCGACTGTAGGATGTAGTGGTTCTGACGGTATATGGGAAGTCTGCGTGAAGCTGGAAAACATGGCACTTTTTAGCATAGTCGACAGCGTCAGCGGCCATGGTTGGCCAGTAGTAGACCATGCGTCGCAGTCGATCCTGCAACTTAGGGCCAGGTTGATGGGCTCCGCAGGTTCCATCGTTAGCTTCTCGAAGGGCTTCGACTGCTTCTTCGTTGGACAGACATCGCAGGAGAAGTCCGTCGTAGGAGCGTCGATACAGCATTTTAGTAGCTGTATCGTAGTGAATCGAAGGAAGCGCCTTCTGACTGAGACGGCTTCATTCGGGTCTTCTGGGAGAATTCTATAGACAGCGAAGTCGATGAACGGGAACCTCCAGTCTCGGACATTAATACCAGCACTTGTTGACATGGCATGGGCCACTCGTGAGCACATGTTGTTTTAGGACAGACCAAGTCTCAACCAGCTACCGTGACGTAGTGTTGAGTCCCGAGGGATGCTGCTAATGAGGCTGCGAGGCCAGCCAGAGTGTCAGCCTCCAGATTTTGTAAACGAGGTACATATTCGATGAAGAACTTGGTGAAGGTTGAAATAATGTTCAATGCAACTTCATGGTAAGGGATCAGATCTTTATGGCGAACTTCGTATTGCCCTCTGATCTGGTTTACGACGAGTTTTGAGTCGCCGTAGGCTTCCAGATGATTCACCCCCAGTTGTTGCGCCAGCTGGAGTCCCATGATGAGCGCATTGTACTCGACAACATTGTTGGAGCACGGCTTCGAAAGGGAGTAGGCACGCTGTATGACTAGCTGATCGGGGGAGACTAGGACTACCCCCACTCCTGCGATGATTTGGCCTTTGGGGCCTGTTCTTGAAGCGCCATCAAAAAACATCCGCCAGACGGAGCTTTCTTCGGTGACGTTTGATTCTCGGACCTTATCCGGGATGTCTTCATAGAGTCTTGAGGACTCTGGGATGGGGTGTAGCTAAAAAGTTGGCAAGAGCCTGACCCTTGACGGCTTTTTGTGGAACGAACACCATATTGTATGGCGTTAGCAGGATCGCCCATGTAGCTAGCGGGGAATTCAATGACCCTGGCTTCGTCATGAGAACTCTGAGAGGATTGACTCGGGAGATGACATGAGTTGTTTGGCCCGAGACATAATGGCGAGTCTTCTGGATGGCAAATACCAATGCCAAGCACTCTCCTTTTTAACAGGGTTGTACCGGTGTTCGGCCCAGATCAGTGTGTTACTGAGATAGTAGATAGCTTGCTCATATCCTGTATCGCTATTCTGAGCAAGCAGAGCGTCGAGGGAATGATCCATGGCACGGACGTAGAGGAGAAATGGTTTGCCGGCGACGGGTGCCACCCGGATTGGTGGGCTCGTCAAGTAAGCCTTGATGTCGTCGAAAGCTTTTTGGCATTCCTCTGTCCAGACGTAAGAGACTCCCTTCTTCATGAGCTGAGTGAAGGGTTGACATTTTTTTGGAAAGGTTTGCTATAAACCTTCGGATGTATGCCAGACGCCCCTGCAGGCCTCGAAGTTATCGGAGGTTCTTCGGAGGGTCCATGTCAAGGATGGATTTGGTCTTCTCGGGATCGACATGAATGCCTTTCGCCGTGATAATAAAACCTAAGAACTTTTCGCTGGAAACCCCTATGAAGGATTTAGCGGGTTCATCTTGAGATGATGCGCTCGTATGAGATCGAAGACCGTCTTCAGGTCTTGTAGGTGATCACCTTTGTGACGACTCTTGACTGCGATATCATCAACATAGCATTCGATTGTCTTGCGAAGATGCTGACGAAAATGGTGCTCATAGCTCGTTGGTATGCGGCACCAGCGTTCTTCAAGCCGAAGGGCATCACTGTGTAGCAGAAAACACCCTTTGGAGTCCTGAACGATGTGTGTTTTGCGTCATCGGGGAACATCTTGATCTGGTTGTAGCCCGAATACCTGTCCATGAAAGACATGCGTTCGAAGCCACATGTATTGTCGATCATCACGTCGGTGATTGGAAGCAGAAACTCGTCCTTCGGGCAAGCGGAGTTGAGATCCCTGAAGTCGATGCAGACTCGTATCTTTCCATTCTTCTTGGTGACAAGGACAACGTTGGCCACCCAATCCGGGTGTTGTTCTTCACGGATGAAGCCGCTGGTCAAGAGTTTGTCCACCTCCTGATCGATGGCGTTCATGATGTCAGGACAAAAGCGTCGCTGTTGTTGTTTGATAGGTTTGGCATCAGGTAAGATGTTAAGCCTATGCATCGCGATCTGGGGATCAAGTCCCGGCATATCTTCGTAGCTCCAAGCGAAGACATCGATATACTCTTTAGCCAGCTGGATTAAAGATTTCCGGTCCTCTCCTTTTAGGCTTTTGCTGATGAAGATGGGTTTGGAAGAAGATTCATCCCCAAGGTCAATCTGCTCGACTTCGTCTTCGGTAGGGGGTTCGCGTAATTCAAAACGAGACTCCCACTGTTCTTCCAGGCGTTGAGCCCAGGATTCCTCTTCGAAGAATTCTGGCGTTTGGTTTTCACCTTCATCTTCTTGAAATTGTGCAGATGTCATGTTGGCTGATAGCACTCTCCTGAAGACTGAGCCGATACTGGTATCAGAATCCCAAGTTGATGCTTTAGATGAGTGAGAATGTTCTTCTTCTTCTGCCTCCGAACTCTCTGGTGTTGACGGCGGCGTGACATAGCCTACCCCCCGTCGAGTTCAATGATAGTAGTCCTGCGGCTTTTCTTTAGGTGTTGGAATCCGGAGAAAGACGTCGACCCTTGCCGTAGTTCAGGCCTTTGTTGCTTTTTAGGTCGTAACCCATCTTTTGGATGAGGTACTTTGCCTTGTCCATGTACCGATAGACTTGTATTCTGCCGGTATTTGGTTCTGGCTCGAGTGGCGGGAGGTCTTGATGACGCTCAACTTTGCCGAAGGTGATGGATTCTTCGTCTCGACTCCGCGGTGGGACTATAAAACAGACCCCTTGGGACGGACTACTCGATTTACATGATGGTCGGTCGTTATTTGTGTTTGCAACGACCGTATAGCGTTATCTAATGTATACATGGCATTCCAATGTGGATGACTAGAATAATTAAAAGACACTCTATTATTGATGAAACACGAGATTTTATCCCGCGGGATTACATTGTCCAGAGGGGTGCATCTACATCAGCAAAGTTATATTCCCCTAGCTCTTCATCTGTAAGTTCTGGGATTGGATCGGGAGAGTCCACCACAGCTTTGATCCTGGGGTCCGAGAGGACTATGTGGGCCTTCTCCGGCAGCTTGGATGAGACAGATGGTTGTGGCGGCTTACCCTTAAGATGCACCTTCAGGGGTGCCTCAACTGCGCCTTCAGTAATTGGTGCCCTCTCATGTAGTTTTGCCACAAGGGGCCGATATTTGAGGCGACTTTCCCTTGAGCCGTATCTTCAAGGGAGCTTTCGTAGATATGCTACCTGGAGTAGTTGGTACTTTCCTGGGTAGCTTGATGTTATGGGAGGCAACTTCTGAGGCGGTTTGCCTTTGAGTCGGATCTTTAGAGGAGCGACAGGAATCGTCTCTGGCTCTATGTCGGGCTCTGCTGCCGTTTCTGCTTCATCGTCAGCATCATTGGCTTCCTCCTCGTCAGATGATTTGTACAAGTTAGAATCAGTGAAGTAGGCTTCAACCCCTTTGAAAGGGTCAATGTTCGCGAACTCCGTCCGGATGACGTCGTTGGTGGACACGTACTTCATACATTGGTGGAGTGTAGATGGCACCACCATGTATTCATGCAGCCATGGACGACCCAACAGAAGGTTATAGTTGACGTCGGCGTCCACGACATAACAAGTCACCTCGGTTCTGAGGTTATCGATATGGCACTTTAGCCGTATTTTGCCCAGCAGCTCGCTTTTGCTAGCGTTGAAGCCACTGATTGTTATGTTGGAAGGCCAGTCGGTACATTGGGATCCCCAGCGTTAAGAGCAGCGTCTTCAGAATGATGCTGATGGAAGACCCCGGATCGATATGAATCCGCTTCACCTTGACAGAACCGATATACCCTGTATAATACAGCAGCCTGTTGTGTCGGTTGTGCTTGAGCAGCATGTTTTATTGGGTGAAGGTTAATTGGGGATAACCTCATCCGCACAATGACAGTACGCACATATAGTCAGGAGATCTTCAGGCTGCTTGACCTGACTGATGAAGGATTCGACATCCTTCAGAGTTTCACAGAGAGCTTCACGAGTGTTTTTGGAAAGACGAAGGAGCTCAAACAGAGATAGACGGGCAGGAGTACTGGCAAGTTGTGCCAGTATGTCGAAGTTGTGGGCTTGGCTAGCCCCGAAGCATTCTTCTTTCGCAGAGGCCTGTCGAAACGAGCCTCTACATTCTTCTGCTTATTGGTTGCTGGAGGCTTAGATGGGCCCTCTTCCTGGGCAGCAGAGATGGTGCAAGGAGGCACCACCTCGACGGCAGCTTCGTCGGGTTGGGCGTTCTGTTGTGAATGCGTCTGTACAGGAAGTGCCTCTTCCGTAGAGGAAGAGACCATACGGCAAGACTTGATCTTTCTACCTTTGGTTCTGGAGGCAGAGCATACCTCCGGTTGAGTAACCTCGGAGACAAGATCAGGGTGAACCCATACGATCTCTTTCCGAGATGTAGTGAGTGGGATGAGTCCACTCATGTTGTCACGAGTAGGTGGTAAGTTAACCCCCTCAATTGTCGCCTTAGGGATGGGGACGATGCCATCTTGTGTTGTAGTTGGCGGCAAGGTGCCGAACTGGAGTGACACCACATTGGCCGAAACCTTCTTCTCCTCGTACTCGATGGAGATAACATCCGCATTGATCATGCGCTGGATGTAGTTTTTGAGGACGTAGCAGTCCTTGGTTGGGTGTCCGACAAACCGATGGTAGTAACAGTACCTCGGATTGTCTACTTTCCTAACCTCATCGGGACGCTTCGGGTCCGGCAACTTGATCTTGTCAACCTGCTTCAGTATCTCGAAGAGTTGTAGGGTGTCTTCATCGTTGAAAGAATACACCTCCTTTGGCCTTGGTGCGAGTGGAGGCTTCTGAGTAGGCGCTGATGCACCTTTCGAGGCATTGACAGTCAATGCCTGTTTTCCCTTCGTCTCTCGTCCGGGGTTGTTGGCTGCAGGCCGTTTCCTCTTGTCCTCAAAGGCCGAGAAACTAACTCCCAGAAGGCGAGCATTGGACGCCTTCTTTTCTGCTGCTTCCAGCTTCGATGATCAAGGAACTCCAGTCGGAGGAGGAGTAGAGTTGAGCCAGAGTTTGACTGCAGGCAGCATGTTCATGCTGCAGGAGGAGAGGAGTGCATGTTCTGGCATGCCCGGGGCAGTCTGAAGCAGGCCTGTCGGAAGCGTTCAATAAGTACCCGAACTGTTTTGTTCTCCTTCTGGCGTATCTTTATGAGGGACGCCATTGTCATGTCCTTCCCGCCGTCGTAGAAACGGTCGAGGAAGAGGCACGTCAAGTCGTCGAAGGAAGATATGGAATTATCGGGGAAGCTGCAGTACCAGTCGTACGCCACTCCTTTCAGTGCCCCGACAAATATGCTGGTGAGTAGTGCATCCTCCTTCGGCAGATGTCCCGTTTAGGACTGAAAGTACGTCTAGCGACACGGAGAGTCCTTCCCATCGTATGGGGTCAATGTTTGTGGTTTATATTTAGGAGGATAAACCACTTTGTTCCATTCGAGGGATAAGGTTGGGGGATGCCCATCTTTTGGCGCTCCTCTTGTCTATTCTTGGACTCAAAGCGCTCGCGCAAGTCCCTGATCATCTCGACCACGTTTTTCGTGGAGCTGGAGTCGGGGAAGGTGGTACCACCTGGAGTTGAGCATTTGAGGGCTCCGACGTCCGAGGGGCTTCGCGGCAATTTGTATCCAAGGATACCCGTTGAGGGGGTACACTTGACTCTCCATTGGCCCCTGGGTCGGGACCGTAGAAGGTGTCCTGGCCAAAGCTGACCGTATCTCAAACACTGCTTGAGTTAGTGTTTGTATGGAGGCAGAGAGGGTTTTGAATCCTCCCTCCAAGGTATCCATGTGCTGGACGAGGTCCGCTGGTGGCGCATCCGACTCGGTGTCACCCCCAGTCATGTAGACTGTCATGACACGGCTGGAGTCGGATGGCTCGATTGAGGCTTCGCTTTTAGCCTCACTCTCCTGTAGAGGAGTTGTTGTTCCCGGAGCTTCGTCTTGGCTACCCCCAGCTATTCCTGGAGGACTTCTTCGTCTTCGAGACTCGAATCCGCAGGGGCTAGACTACCCCCAGCTATGTTTTGGAGGACACCCTCGTCTTCGGGAGAAGTATCCGTAAGGGCCTGATTACCCCCAGTCCTGTCTTGAAGGACTTCTTCATCTTCGAGATGCAGATCCACAGGGGCTAGACGACCCCCAGCTACGTCCGGGAGGCTGGCTTCGCCTCGGGGATGAAGATCCTCCACAGCTGTGCTTTGGTGGACACCTTCATTTTTGGAAGGAGGATCAACAAGGGCTTAACTACCTCCAGCTTCCTCCAAGATCTTTTTCCTCCCCCGAGTGCCTTCAAACACTCCGGAGGTCAAGACAGTTGTCTTGGTTTTCCTCGGCTGGCTCTTGGACGAGGACAAGGAATTGCCAGTCACCTTTCGGAATGACGAGGAGTTAGAGATTACTTTGCATGAAGCAACCTTTAGATCTGGCTTCTCTTTTGTTGACACCTTCTTCCTGAGGCGACGTTGGAGGGGTGTCGATGATTGCAGCCGCTGGAACACCGACTGTCTTGGTGAGACTGTTGACTTGCAACAGCAGTTGATGGTAACTACAGTACAAGTGTGCCCTGTGAGGGGCGCCTCGTGCTTGTCAGTCGACTCTCCTGACCGTTTGTGAGTGATCACGTTACGCAGGTCATTGGAGGAGAGTGCCACTTTCGTACCCCCTTCAGGCGCATGGCAAGGACAAGCGCCGGGGTGGTCTAGTGAATGCTGCGCCCCCTTATCCAATACCAAACAGGCGCTCAGATCAGTAGTGGGGGAACAACATTTAAAGTGACTTGAATGAACCTCAGATGCACAACTAGAGGAGGCGGGGGAGTTCATACCACTGGGTTTTGCCTCATTCGACTTGGTTGCGAACGCAACAGATGTGCCCAAGTGAGACAAGGACTTTGAAGGTCGGCTCGTTTCTGGCGCAGAAGCACCTGAGTCGACCTTATACAGCTTACCATCAGCAGCACGCATGATTGTGAGCACATGCTTCTGGTTTGCTGCTGGCATAGCACGTTTGGGGCGCATAGCCCGTGCTGCCTTAGATTTCTTCGTACTAGGCCGCTGGGGCGTGTAGTACTCAGAATCCAAATTCTCCTCGCCACTACAGCGAGTGAGTCTGTCAAAGACAGAGACCTTCTGTGGTGCATCAGAGGCGATGCGCAGGGCATTAGCGGTGCCCCTGCTCCGTCGACGTATCTTCCTCGCCTGAGAGGGAGATGGCTGGAAAATGTGGTCAGTCGTACGTTTCCACGAGAGATGCGCTACACCGGTGGGCGCATCTTGGTTGCTGAGGACGTCAGCAGGAAAGAAAAGCTGGATCGCCGCATCCCCTTCGGTGGTGGTGCCAGAGGCGTCGACCTTGCGTACCCAGATTTGGCGAGTCTTCTTCGGCTTCGGCAGCCGCTTCAAAGGACTCGCACTGCCTTCATAGATGAACTCATCATACGCCTGTTGATTGAGGCGTATGACCAGCGTCTTGTGGGAGGAGCCCACCTTCACGTCGTCGGATTGCATCACAGCTTTCTCGGTGGAGGAGAAAGAGGTCCCCAGCAGGGTCGCCAGCTTGTTTGCCATTAAAATCTTTTGATGGAAATTTTAATACAAACAGAACAGTATTACAATATAGGACTTAGACGTAGTCATAGGAGTACACTTTTGTTTATCTGGGTCCTTTGTACCGGAGCGAGTGGTAATACGTTGACTCCATTGACGATCTGACGACGGTTATCGGTTCTCTGAAGGTCTGAGTTGCTCTGGGTGCTGGAGCTTGTGGAGAGGAAGAAGACGTTGAGTGTCTGTATCTGCCTCGGTGGTTTCGTGTGGAAGAAGGAGATGATCCCTCTATTTATAGTCTGCAGGCTGGCTGCTCTTGCGCGCATATGTAGGATGCGCCTGGACGCGGGGATGCCACATGGTGATTGTTGATGGAGGCGAATGGTTGATGCGTCCTGATTGAGGAGTTGAATTCTTCATGCTACTGTTGTGGGCTGGCACGTAGCAGGGGGAAGAATCTTTCTGTTGCTGAGATCTTGGGTGAATCGAGTCAAAGGACATGTGTCGTAGGCCCATGGCTCGGAGATCTCGGATTTGACGGGGAATGATCTGGTAGGATGCGCCTGGGATTAGGCGTATGAGAGACTTTGGCTCATAACTTTTGGGAGTCACGAACGATTCGGGGCGCATGGCTTTTGAGGCACATGCGATGCTTCAGTAGTGACTTTACTTCTATCTTTAGGGATCAGAGAAAAGTCTGAGGCGCATGGCTTTTGAGACGCATGCAGAGCTTTGGGCGCATAGCTGCGAAGGCGCATACGAGATGGTTGGGCGGCCACGTGGTTGTAACCGTCGAAGGGAAGTAATAATGATGCTGACATCGGCGACGCTTCGTCTTCTGAAAAAGCTGCCAACTGTTCAGTCCTCGAGGGACGTGCTGCCAACTCTGTCAGGTTTCAGCATTTAATGTTTTTGACAGGTGATGGACTGTCGAGTGGGCGCATTGATCGGCGTTCCACTAGGCGCATGGGGCCATATGGAGGCGCATGCTTGTGAAGCGCTTGGTGTTGAGGCGTATCTATGTGATGCGCGGTCTGACCGGCGCATCCACTCTGCATGACACGTCTTTTGGTATGACTGTTACGTTCTTCGAGTGCTTTAAATAGCCGTTTTTGACTTGGCTAAATTCGAAGCGTCAGGTTCATCCATTTAATGCAAATTTATTGCACGAGATTCGGAGAGCCAGACACTTGATGCATGGGTTTGATTTGTCCGGCCTATAAATAGTGGCATGGAGAGAGTTTGCTTCTTGTTCTCTCACGTCCTCCCGAAGTAAACTTGTTTACTCGAGTGCATTCTGTCGATGAGATGCTCCCGAAGGTGAAGATGCGACGTATTGTCCTCATTGATGCACTTGAAGGTGACTGTTACATCCAAAAGTCGGAGTCGAGGGCTTCTGAGGCAGGCGGAAGGTGTATGTTGCATCTAAAGATTGGGATGCTCGAGCCTCGTCTCCATTATGGGAAGAGCCGCAGATCGGAATTGCGGTGTTGCGGCTTTGGGGGCTTTCTTCTGTCAGAGTGGGTGTTGCCCATTCTGGTTGTGTTGAAAGCTGCTCCTTTAGCCGCGGTTTCGATTGCGGTCTTCCTTGGTCTTTGGAGGCTCTTTCGAAGCCTCCCCTGGCCACAGGTTTACTTGCGGTTCTCTTCCTTCCTCGGTTTGGGGAGATCTTCCTCCAGCTAGAGGGTTGATTGCCACCCTCGTTCTGCTCAATAAATGCTTCATTAGTCGAAGCATTAGATGGCGCATGAGCCTGGTTGGAAGGGTGGCACATAACTGAGCTGCTGAAGAGATGCACATAACTGAGG
Source organism: Iris pallida (assembly GCA_029216955.1). Lineage (NCBI taxonomy): Eukaryota > Viridiplantae > Streptophyta > Magnoliopsida > Asparagales > Iridaceae > Iris > Iris pallida. Next base: position 18,765,167 of record JANAVB010021798.1, read on the forward strand.
ATGCACATAACTGAGCTGCTGAAAGGATGCGCCCGGCTGAAAGCGTATGGTGGGATGCGCCTGACTGAGAGCGCATGGTGGCTGTTGCGCCTGGCTGAGAGCACATGGTGGCTGCTGCGCCCGGCTGTAAACTTAGGGTCTTTTCTTTTTGTAGAAGTTCTCCTTTGTACAGCCATGTAATAGACTTTTATATGAAATAAAAATCTTCTTTTAATGTCTATATTCTTGTTTTGCTGTGTCAAGTACTTTGTCTGAGCTCCCTGGCACATGTAGTGTTTGGCGCATAGGATTTCTGGTCGTGAATTTCCATGCTTCTACAGTATTGTTGAGCAAAAAGTATCTTAACTTGCTGCTTGATGTTTAGAATAAATTTTTAGATATGATCAGTTGATGCATGTATTGGACTTTGGCATCTGCACAATATTTAGTTCACATGAATTCCAATTTTGCTATTGTTGGTTATGATTCGTAAAAAAAAGGAACGCTAGCTGCTGGTTAAGCATATAATTGGCACACTTTGAGATTTTCTATATCTATATAAAGTTGTGAACACAATGAATTCAGTTTTCTTCCGGGAGTTTGTCGTTCCATGTAACCTGACCATACATGAATTCGTGGGCCTTTTTATAATCATTTGATTGAAAATTTGTTATTGGTTTGGCTTGAGAAAAGTTATCTTAATTTACTCTAAAGATATTAACATGTTTATGATTAGATTAATATCTTTTGGGCATATTACATGATTCGGTCAATGAAAACTGTTAGATTATTTGATTTTATCTTTAGTAGATCAATTTTGGTATAATCTTTATAGATTATTTGATGTAATCTATTAATGCATATATTTGGTCTACTATAGATTATTCTATTTAAAGTAATTCTTATGCATTATTTGATATTATCTTTGGATGCATATCCTCCGCAGATTATTTCATAAATTTTTTTATAGTGATAATATCCAATTTTGTCAAATTAAAATTCATGCTTATGCTTTTGATTACTTTATTTGAGTAATAATCTTATAAATATGCATGTACATACCATTTTTGGACATGATTCAGCTTTTGTAAAATTTAGTCAACATTCAAATTTTTGGTGCCTTTTATGACTAGCAATAGTTGTCTAATATTCTAAATAGAGTCATCGAAACAAGATGTCGACAAAGTGACCTCTCTTGCGTAGATAGTCTATGAGGGATGTTGGATGTTTGTGTGTGTAAATTCATACGAGTATTAGCCGGCCCAAAGGAAGGTTAATACTTGGCCGAATTGCACACATACTTGTGGTCATAAATGTGTGACAATTATAAGGTTTACATGTGAATAATAACCCGATCCAAAGATAGGCTTATTATTTGACATGACTTATTGTCAACGTTTGATCATTACACCAAGAATACTACTTGCAGTTAATATCATTGTCCAAAGACTTGATATTAATGATGTACTAGGTATCTTGAGATGGGGTTCACCATTATTTGAATTTGTTTGACTATATTTTATGCTTTGGTTATTTGTTAGAGCATGTTTGTTTTTGTTGCTTTGTTCTCTTTACAGTTAATGTTGTTAAAATATCTGCCAATAAGATTTTAATTTTCATGTTTAATAGGATAAACTTTAAGGGCAAAAATAAATGAATACGGTAGCTGCTAAGGGTCCAGGTCAAAAGAAATAACAATATAAAACTAAAGGTTATTCTTTTGTGATAAGACATGACACATAAAGAAGAAATGTACAAAGTACCACGCATGGCGTATAAAAAAAGTACATTTCTAAATTTGGTCTGTTTTGAGGTTAATTTAGATTTAGTACCTAAAAAAATGTGGTGGTTAGATTCTGGTGCCACTACCCACATTAGTGTTTATAGACAAGGTTGTCTGAGCTACCGAAGCCAATTGATGGTGAAAGATATATCTATGTGGGTGACGGCAAATCGGTAGAAGTGAAAGCAATAGGACTTTTTAGGTTATTTTTAGGAACCGATTATTATTTGGATTTGATAGACACTTTTATTGTACCGTTTTTTAGACGAAATTCAGTTTCAGTTTCCTTAATGGACAAATCTGGTTACCATTGTTCATTTGAAAACAATAAGTTTAGTCTATCTTTAAATTCAAATATTATTGGTAACGGTTCCCTTAAGGTTTATGATAATCTATATTCACTTGAAACTATTGCATCTTACAATAAAACCTTGTAAGTGGAGTCATGTGGTACTAAACGCAAAATTAACGATAAATATTTTCTTTTTGGCCTCATTATGACATAAGCGATTAGGTCACATCTCTAGAAATAGAGTTGAATGACTTGTGTCTGATGAGATTTGGATTTTATTGACTTTATAGGCTTTGATGTCTATATTAATTTGTAAAGAAAATATAGACCAAAGTTCAATTGTAAGCAACTACTTTATTGGATATGCTGACATTAAGGGGTTAATAATTATACGCTCCTACACAAAGAAAATTTTGAGACGAGATGTGTAACAATTTTTGAGGATGTTGAGTTTGGGGAAGTAATAAAGTCAGGATGGTTGTCTTTGAGAAGGAATCAATTACGACTCCTACTATCACTTTTGACGATGTGTAGGATTCTATACCTGTCATGATCAAGAAGTGAATTCGGAGCCTCAATAAGACAATGTCGAATTACCTCTATAAGTCGTTGTTGAGATACCTTAACAACGACAACGTAGCGGCACCGCATTCAAGATAAGGTAATTATTCCCAAGGAATAAACTCAACAACCTCAAGAACCGGTAATATTAGGATGGTCCACCAGAGAAAGTTGAAATATAATTTCGGATAATATTGTCATATTTCTCTAGGAATATGAGGAAGATTGTGGATACTGGAAGATGATCTAATCAACTTCCATCAAGCCATGGAAAGTTCCAGTTCTTAAAGTGGATTGATACAATAAATAAGGAGTAAAAGTCCATGCAAGACAATAAAGTTTAAGAACTTGTCCCATTACCAAAAGTTATGAAGTCCATTGGTTGCAAATGGACATTTAGAACCAAGAAGGATTCGAAGGGTCATGTGGAGAGGTATAAAGTACATCTTGTAGCTAGTGACTTTACTCAAAATTTTGAGATTGATTTTAAAGAGTTTTTCTCTTCAGTATCTTTGAAAAACTCCTTTAAAACAATCATAGCACATGTTGTACATTTTGATCTTGAATTACATTAAATGGATGTCAAAACGACATTTCTCAATGGTAACATTGATGAAACCGTTTATATGGTGCAACCAGAAAATTTTGTGTCGAAAGACCCAAAGAATATGGTTTGTAAATTGACAAAATCTATTTATGAACTCAAGCAAGCTTCTCGTCAAAGGTACTTCAAGTGATTATCTCGTTTGGTTTTGAGATAAACACTGTTGAAGATTGTGTGTATCACAAGTTTAGTAGGAGTAGGAATAATTTTCTTGTTTTGCATATTGATTAAAGTATTCAATGCAAACCAGGTGACACCTCTCGTTAAAGGAGACAAGTTCAGTCTCAGTCAAGTGTCCTAAGGTTAGCCTTAAAATTAAAAAAAATATAATAGATTTTTCCTTCATGATCAGTTGTAGGAAGTCTAATGTATACTCAAGTATGTACGCGTTAGGATATTACGTACATAGTCAGATGTTAGGCAGATATTTTAAGCAAATATGGATGGATATTGGGTAGCAGCCAAACTACTTCAGTAATTAATAGAGAACAAAGAATTATATGCTCTTTGTAGGAGATCGGATAATTTAGAGATCATAAGGTATTCCAACTCCGATTTTGTTGGATGCCAACACAGCAGGAGATCCACATTAGGTTATATTGATTGGTGGAGATATATTTTAGATTAGTGTCAAACATGCACTCATAATTTCTTATACCATGACAACAAGGTTTATAACATGTTGTTAGGCATCTATTCAGGGAATATGGTTGCAAAATTTTGTCACAAGGCTGCACCTACAGTACGGTGTTGAAAGACCAAATAAATTATGGTGTGACAATAAATCAGTAGTATTGTATTCCAATAACAACAGAAACTTGTATAAGTCAAGGATATTGACATAAAGTTTCTAGTTGTGAAGGAAAGAATCAGAATGGTTAAAATGTCCATATAGCACATTCGGACAAACTCCATGTTAGCGGATCCGCTCACAAAAGTATTATCACCCAAGGTCTTTCATGAACATACTGCTCATATGGGTGTTAATTAAGAATATGGCAATATAGTGAGAGTTTGTATTTTATGTATTTGGATGCTATTTGGTTTTGGACACATTTATGTATTAAAATATTTTGGATATTTATCTGATCAGATATATGAAAATTCAGTTTATTCTGTTTTCATTATGTTAACGTATTGATCTCATTAAAGTTAAGGAGGACCAGTTGAAATAGACATGAATTGATCACATTGCGTGTAATTTCTATGCTACGCATCCATGATTGATCTATGTCGTTTAGCTATATTGGTATATGTGACCATTGATGGTTTAGTTACGCTATATGTGACGAAGGCCGCTTTGATCCCATGTTGATATGGTTAATGGACGAGATTTTCCGAATATACCCTAAGAATTAAGATAGCAATTTATGAGCTCACTAAGGTTAACAAAATTATAAGGTTACATATGTAGCCCAGTGGGAGATTGTTGGAATTATTCAATAATTAAGGGGCCACACATGTAAAATTAATTATGTTTGGACTATCTAAATAATTAAGCCAAATTAAAGTGGTCTATTTAAAAATTGGCTTAAGGGTATAATTGTCATGGAATTAATGTATAGATACCGGAGATAATTCTAATTTGATGAGGGGCCAAATTAGAAATATCAAAACATATAAATATATGTATTCATTAGGGTTATGGTCCCCAACTTATACGGCCACCAAAAGAGAGATTTTCTCTTTTTCTCTTCTGCATCCCCATCAACAGAAAGAGAGGGACAAAGGATTCGGATTCTTCTTTGTCATTAAGGGTCATAGCAAGTTGGAAGATCGAACCCCATAAAAGTACGATCGCGTCAAGATCTATCAAGCCTAGCAATGGATTTAGGTACGCTTCTGCAATTTAATTTATGTTCTTCATCTCATGAATCGACATGGTACAATAAATTTCTAACAGTACTATGTATTTTAGAATACTATCTTTTTGTATATAGACTGTCTGGGATATACGTTAATCGTACGTATGGTGCATGGTTGATATTATTTAGGTATGTAGTAAAGGATTTATGCATGAAATGTTGACCACATGCAAACTCATAGTATTCCCCTGCCCATAACTCACAAGAAAATATGTTCACTATATAGCACAATACAGGTAAACAAGATAAATATGTAATCATAATACAATTATTGTGAACAAGTATAATAAAAGTTGAACATAAACAAGTAACTAGAGAACGTCTATCGCTCGTGCACAAGTAATTAGTCATGGTGCATCGAGAATAATTACAACATGATATGTGAAGAAGTAAAAATGACACGCGGATACATGCAATATAAAATAAAGGTAACAAATGTCATATTTATACCTGTCTTTCATGGAGAGGAGGAAGTTACAAACTTGAGGCATCAAAATCATGATCTACCCCGTCACATGAATAATCACAAGTTAGATATAAAAATTCAACTTTTAAAATCATAGAAATTGGCTAATAGGTTTTTCCTAATTAGTATAATTTAATTCTAGAATAAAACATCTAAAATCTGAATTTAACCTAATTATAATCCAAAATAAAAAGTAAACAAAAATTTTTGGCTAAAGAAAGTCACGGTTTTTAATGATGGACTCGTGGCACGCAAATCGAGTTGTATCATTGACTAAATAGTCAACTGACCTGAATCAAATGATTCAACTATACAACCATGTAGATTTCAGTGCTACGAGATTGTTGGAGTTGACGATGCCATCGAATCTTCATTTGGTTAAAATTTATCGTAATTATGGCTAATTGTAACTAATTTGGTAAATCACCGACCAACTATGGGTTCTACAAATTGAAAAACACAAAACTATTTTATTAGTTTCTTGAAAATTATTACACTATAGATCTATGTGCCAGGTCTCCAAAATATCGAATGGTTCGCAAAACGGAGTGTGAAATCTACCGAAATCTCAGAAACAGTACGACACGTCAATTTTTTGTCAACTAGCACTCAAATAATTTTCTAAAATTCATGTCCCTAATTATAGAAAATAAGTTACATATTCAGGAATCTAAACTCGATACGGTTCTAACAAAAAAAAATGGCACTGGAAACGGGCGTAGAGGTTAATCGCAATTACCTCGCGAAGTCGAAGCATCTCCAAGATCAAACCACAATGGAGGGTGAAAATATAAATTAGGGTTTCTGGAAAAAATAAACTAATATATATACAAAAACTGAGTCAGTGACTTTGAGTCACGGATCTGGGTGGGACATATGTCAGCATCTGGGTGCCTCATCCAGATCAGACGGCCAACAATGCACCCACATAGCTCAACTGAGCTGGCAAGGTCGGCTGCCAATATGGCAACTACTACCCAGTCAACACCTACTGGGCTGATAGCTGGGCTGCCCCTGCTCGGCTAGAGTGACTGACAGTAGGACCGGGTAGCTGATTGTGTGCTGCTGACTAGGTAAATCCCTTTTTTATTTTAAAAATTAAAAATCAAATAACTTCCAAATAAATTATAAAAAAATCCAAAAAATTCTAAAAACTATTTCTAAGTGTCTGGAGTCTAAATAATGATCTTATAGTGTCTCTGTATGACCCCATAGTAATTCCCAAAAGCCTATATAAAATATAAAACTATAGATATTAATTATCAACAAATCTCCAAAACGTACAAAAATTCTAAAATAATAAAATAAATATTTGGGGCTATCTAGAGACCCGAATGACCACATATGACCTAATACTATCATACTTCACCTACAAGCTTAGGTACGAACCCATTGTGATCTCAAAATCAAAACCTTGATCTAACCACTTTATACCTAATAATAATAAAATAAAATAAAAATATATGCTCCAAAAATGAAAAATAATTTAAGGAAAACAAATGCTACATAACTCCCTAGCCTTCTAGTGCCAAGTGATATCTCGATTAGAAATATATAAGAGTTGTAACCTTTGATTTCCAAGTGTTTCTCACTTTACATGTTGTTTGAAGTCGGCGAGCCCTTCGGATCAAAGCTCGTGTTTGTAAGAAGTCGACAAACCCTTCGGATCAAAATTCATGATTATAAGAAGTCGGTGAGCTCTTGCTATCAAAGCTCGTGGCTGTATTGCTATTTTAAAATAATTAATTAAAGTCGAAAAGGAGTTTTGTGAGTGGAGTGCCTTCGCGGAAGGATACCATGATACATCGCTGTGTTTCTGTTCTTCCACTCTATTTATTTTAATTATTTACTTGTTATTTTATTGGTTGCATATTGCGTAGTTTTTATTGGTATATCTTGCCTTCACCTTATTCACTCCCCCAAGATTGCCTTTAATTAGTATCAGAGCAAGAACTTATTTTTTTGAGCTTAACATCCTTAAAGTAGATGCTTGTTATTCTATGGCATCATATTCATCCTCCGATAAAGAGAATTCTATTTCTAGTAGCATAGACAATCATACATCTTCTAAATATAAGAAATGCTCTAAGTGGAAAGCTATGGCAAATCAATCCTTAGAGATTCTTGATGACCTTCATTCTACAAATAAAGTACTGTCAAAAAATGTTGTTCACATAGAAGACGCTAATGAGTTGTTGATAAATGAAAACTATGATTTACTATCTAAACTTGATTAAAACTCATCTTCTGTTTCTTAAAGAGTATAAATGATGCTTTAATTTTGAAAATCAAAACTCTCTCTTCATGAGTAGAAGACCTCAAAAGTGAAAAGCATGTGTTAACATTTTTACTTGAGTCTTCTATTTATGCTTTAAAGAAAAAAATGATACTTTTATTTTTATAATTGCTTTATTTGAAAAGACAGTGACATATTGAATGTTAAATTTAATTCCCTTACTAGTATGCATAATAATTTGTTGTTAAAATATGATATTCTTAAAAACAATATTCTCATTTTTACTCTAGAGATACTCATCATTCTATCATTATTCTAGTATGTCACATGATCACTACCATGCATATTCTTATATACATATGCACACACTAGCATTAGGTGCTTTTTTTGCTCCCGTATTGGTTATATAACTTTGTTTGTCCTATTCGTAGGAGTTTTACTATCAATGCTAGAGTAAATTCTTTTTGGGTTCCCAAATCTAACAAATATGGATCCAAATTTATTTAGATTCCAAAGTCTTTGTCTAATGTTATAGGTGGAGCATCTTCTGTTGGAACATAGCACCGCATAGCATGTTTGTGATTGCAAAGCTACAATTGTCATCTTCAATTTCACCAACAAGTGTGGCCGCTAGAACTGCTTAAGTAATATTTATATAAGTAGTCTTTCGCCCATGTTCTATTGGTGTGACATATTTTTATATGCATTTTGTATTTTTCTAATCTTTAATTATAAAGCATGTATATCACTTTAGTACTTAGGATCTTGAAATTTTGATTTGAGTTTATGTTTTCGACTCTCTATGAAATAACTAGTCTTCACCGGTTTATTTTTAAAGTGCATATTTAATATAGTCGGTCTTCGTGAATATATGTATTTAGCACAAGTTTCTCATTACTAAATATATAGTTATACCTTTATATAACTTTGTGCTTGCATATATATATATATTCACTATTGATTCCTATGTTTCTATTTGATTAATATCTTTGAATCAATTATGTATTTGCATATACATTTATACTTATTTAGATTTGTGATTGCTTTTCAATTTTCATTAAGGATGTACATGACTATATAATTTTATAATCTATATATTTTTATGTGTCTTATATTGATATATGGCTTTGTATAAATCTTTATGTGGGCATACGAGTTAAGCTCAAGTTCAATATTGATTTGAAGAGTATCATATTCTTGCATTTTCAAACTTGTGCTTACCTCATATATTAGCTATTGATTATTTTGTCCAAAATTTTAATCAACTAGCTTCTTTCTTAAAGCATTTTCTTGATTATATTTCCATGGGTTATTGGTTGACATTGTGGATACATGCTCTGTATTTTTTATATTGTTGATCTTGTCATGTTTGCCTATCTATGGTATATAGTTTTTATATATTAATGATTCCTAACTTCTAAAGATTTATTTGATTTTATATTTAAGTTGGAATGTTGAGAGAAAATATTTAATCGTGGATGCGTATTTAAGAATCACATGTTCTTCGTCTTTAACTTGCACTTTATTTACCTTGTTTATTAGTGCACTATGAAAGCCTTTTGCAAAATGACTTAGCAATCTTTAGCATTTAGCTTTTATTATCTAGATGATTTTTCTTTGCTCTTTCCGTAGGTTTATGCTTCTTTTGTACTATTGTTGCCCAATGATTTTTGTAGCATAAAGGATACATGTAATTGATACATCAAACACCTTATGTCTTTAGCAACCATGGTTTGAGCTTTTGTATTGAGATTTTTCATTTCTAGATAATACACTTATTTCTAATGGTATAATAATTTGTATACTCTAGATCGATCTATAATTTCACAATCTTGGATTGCTCAAAATACTTGACAAAAAGATTTGTATTATTGTATTTTTCATTAATAACTTTTATCCTTTATTTTGATAAGAGAATATTTCATTTATTTGAGTTATTTTTATCCTCTTATCCTTGCTTAGTGAAGAGTTTATTAATCATTTTGATCACTTAAGATGTATGCCCTTAATTGGACACTCTAAGCTTAAACAAGTATCATTGGTGCTAGTTTCTTAAGGTTTAATGAGCACATCTATATTGATATTAGTTTATCTCATTAATCTTAGATAGCTTTATAGCTTATATATATTGATAAGCTATATAATCTTGTTTCACTTTCACTTAGTAATTGTGTCTCCTCTAGCTATTGTTTTATATTACAATCCATATATGATAACACAATCTGTGTATTTTCTTGATGTCATTTGTACTCTATTTAGATAAATATTTTTACTCTAAAAAAGTTAGACAAATCCTTGATTTAATTTTTTTTTTCATTATTGACTTCTTGAGGTATGTGATTCATTAAAAATGTTCTTCCATATTAAGTCATTAGTAAGCTTCCCTTAAATCTCTCTCAATTTTGAGTCATAAGTTTTTTCATATTATCGTTACCATCTCATTTTGTTTAAATTAGTAATCATTTAAATGAGATTGACACTTTCCCATACTTTCCATCAATTTATAAGATTTTACTATAGATATGGACTTAGAATTTCTATCATATTTTATTGATGAGAATTAGTGGATCAAGCATATTCATTTATTTTTTTGGTAAATGATCATAATTGAGTCATCCTAAATTATCTAATTATGTGATTGTTAAGTTAATTTATTACTCTACTATTACTACCCATGACCTTTCACATATGATTCACTGCTATTTAAACTTTATTCATCTAAGTATTAGCATGGTTTGGTTATTGCCACTTAATGGGTAAATATGTGGTAATGCCTATTGGTCAATGTAAAGTAATCAATTGGTTGATTTTTTTACTTAATTAGATGATCATGGATGAGGATACCTAAGGCAACTCTACAAGGGGGGTGAATAAAGTGTGTCACAATTACCAAATAACAAATAAGGTTAAGTACCAACTTATAAAATGAATAGTAAGTATGGAAATAAGATAAAGTAAGAAGTCATAAACACAAACACCACGATGTATACTAATTTTCCTCGTGGATGACTAATCCAGTCTTAAGAAGTCTTGCTCAATTTTAATCCACTATTGAACAAATAGTAGTTGTGCTCTGATTCGAAGGACACATCGACTTCTTACAACCACAAGCTATGATCCAAAGGCTTGTCGACTTCCACAACCACGAGCATTGATCCGAAGGACTCTCTGGCTTCAGACAACGAACTTAATCGTAACTTGAAAAACCATGTTTTACAACTCTTGAACACTTCTAACCGATATAACACTTGTCACTTAGAATCTAAAAGAGTTGTCTTTGAATAAGAAGGTTGACGTTCTGAATTTAATACATAAGTACATTGAAAGTGAATGAGTGCATTTGTACAGAAATTTATCATCTATTTATAGGCTATTTGTGAACCGAGTTTGTGGATCATGAGACAACTCTAGACGGAAGGTGAATAGTGTAATGCCCCAGTCCCAAAATATATAGGACTTGGTACAAAAATATACCAACCGTATGACAAATATACGTAAGTTGTAAATAATGTATATAGATAGCCATGGTTCGCTAATCTCATCCACAAAATAAAGAAATAAAGTTATTATAAATCAATTATAAATTATCATTGTACAAGTTGCTGGGTGGAGATAAATCTACTACCAACATAAAGCTAGAAAGAATAACAGAATAAAGATTACAAGCAGCAAAGGATGATCCAAGAGCAAGTCATCTTCAATAGGGTGAGAAGATCACGATATTGGCTGAAATTCCTTCAAAAAGTCAAGAAAATACACGCACCTGGAGAGATCACCAGGTCCTCAGAGGAACGTAACAAGACACTAAAACAAGCCTACTATGACAGTAAACAACATGCATAAAGAAAATAACCGAAATATGGCACCCTATTTTTAAACAAACTATATAAATGCAACATCAAGGACAATGTTCAATACTTGGGCTAACACATACATGTACCATCACAACCATAGATCATCCAAACTAAAGGTCAACAGAATAATCACAATCGTATCTCCTCCGAGAATAATGACCAACAAAAAGTCACAACCATAGCACAAAACTAATGGGCAACAGAATCATCAACATAACTGAAGTTCATCCAAACTATTGGCCAACAGAATACTACCATATAGCTATCAAAGCTAGTAACGGTCCTCTCTATCTCAATAAACTGTACAGGTGTCCAGTCAAGTCGACTCAAGTCAAATACAAGTAACAGATCAAGGCATATCCAATGAATGTAGCACGACTAAGCAACACTATCAGGATTTATACATGAAATAGTAGTGATACATAGAATAAAGAAAATAATATACGTGTACGTAAAAGGATAATAGCAATGGCATGAACATGAGAAGCAGGTAATCAAGTGTATCAGAAAAGAAACAGTAATATAGGAAATACAAGAAATACTGTCAGTTCGGTAAGGTATACTTGTATGGTGTGCCGCCTGGTGTGATACGATGATCATGATGGCACATAATTGACTTTGGTGTTAAAACTTCACAAGATGGCCTCTAGTGACGGGACAAACTATTCCCTCCAGTCCAGAACAGTCCAATTAGCCAGGGTCAACATAAAGAAGTCCAGTTTCGCAAGAGAATAGAAAATACGATTAGTTATGGACAAGAATTGATAATCGATAGGATTGGTGTAAATAATACATATACTACTTTAGAAAGATATTTATAATACTGAAAAAATATGTTTTATTAGTTAAAATAATATTACTTAAATACTTGAAAATGATTTATATATATATTGAAAACTATATTTTATTAGTCAAAAAATATTGTTTAAGTTAAATACTTGATATAAGGATAAATCATCTTATGGCAAAAACATGTTATGTATATTTTTTTAGGCATAAAGTCATATCTAAATACCCAAAAAAAAATATAATTATTTTTTAGGGTTCCTAAACCCAATTTGAAATCGATGTAAACCCAAAGACCAACAAAATATTTTAGTTACAAAATACGTTTTTAAGAATTTATTTAATATATATTTAACTACAAAACAATAGCAATAATAAAATACTAATAATAATTATTCTATCAGTATATAAATACTTATACACATATATTGCTATAATACTTTATACTATACATCGTTTATAAAAACATACAAAAATTATCAATTCTTTTTCTCCTTTCTGGTTCTGGTAAGAACCTTTTAATGAAGAGAGAGAGAGAGAAATGAGCAAAGGAAAAAATCAAAGAGAAAAATTATAGAGAGGAAGAAGAAGACTGGAAGAAGGAGAAGTCGACGAAGAAGAAGAAGTAAGAGATCGAGAGGGAGAGGGAGGAAGAGTGAAGAGGGTTCACCATGGTCGGTGAAGGCAACGTCGCCATGTCAGACTGGAGGATCTCGGCCTTTGGCTGCGAGGCTGGGCGGCGACGGTGCTACTCGCCGGTGCTCGCGACAAAGAACTGGTCAGGGCGCTGCGGTGCTAGATCTCAACGGAGGAGGTTTTGGTTCGTCGGATCCAGGTCCTATGGCTGAGACGATGGCCCGTCTATGGGATCGACGGTGGGTACGATCTATTAGAGTGGGTGGGGTTCCCAACCTATGTAGAGAAGACCTTGGACTGCGACGAGCACCGTCTGTGTGTCAGAGAAGCTCGGGGAGGTGACGAGGCCATTCAGAGACGAAGAAGAAGCTCGGGAGATACCAGAGTACTTTATGGAACAGAGGAGGCAGAGTTCTGGCCGAACTCTGCCCCCTTGGTTCCAGAACTGTTCTGTCACAAAAACATAGAGTTCTTGCCGAACTATGTGTCGACGGGCTGAGGCTAATTTTAGGATATTTTTATACCGTTGGATCATATCCTACGGTCCAGGTTTTGCTGTGGATGAAGGGATTTATACATGGTTTTTCCTAACCCTAATCACAACACAACATTGAGGAAAATTGAGAGAAAAGAGGCAAGAGTGCTATTGCAACTTTGGAAGAGAAGAAGGAGGATTGAAGGTCGTTTTCGAAGGAGGATCGTCTTGGGGTAATCTCTACTCGTCGTCTTTGTTCTTCATAGCCTTGTAATCAATTATTCTTGCTTTCAAGTGTTGTAGGGATCCGTATTGGGTCGGAAGAAGTTTGTAGAGGGTGTACTCCTTTATTTCATTAGTGAAGGCTTCTCAAGGGTTAGACTCTGATCATCTCGTGGTTTTTCCGCAAGGATTTTTCACGTCAAAATTCTCTGTGTCTGTATGGATTGTGTTTGGTGTTTGGTTCATGCGTTGTATTGCTCGGTTCTCTCGCAGGTACTCTCTAGTTTGGGGAAAGGTTTTTGTGCTTTTTTCCCAATAAAGTGGTATCAGAGCCAGGTTCTGGAATTCAGAAGGGTGTCAGAAGTTGACAGAAAAACCAGAAAGGAGAGATGGACGCAAAGCCGGTGCACATGGTGAACCTGAATGGCACCAACTATCATTATTGGTGGAGCAAGATGAAAGATTTTTTGTTTGTTAAGAAGCTGCATCTGCCCATATTTGCTTCCGAGCGACCAGTTGATAAATTCGAAGAGGACTGGAATTTCGAGCACATATAGGTGTGCGGATATATCAGGTAGTACATTGACGAGAACGTGTACAACCACGTTACAATATTGAGCACATGAAGACGTTATGGGATAAGCTGGAATCTTTGTATGAAAGAAGACCGGGGTAAACAAGTTCTTCCTGATTCGGACGATGATGGTTCTGCAGTTCAAAGATGGGGTGTCTATTACGGATCACTTGAGTGATTTCCAGGGCATAGTTGACCAGCTATCTTCGATGGGAGTCAAGTTCAACAATGAGGTTCAGGGACAATGGTTGTTGTGTACATTGCCAGACTCGTGGGAGGCCGTACGAGTATCTATGTTCGCTTCTGCTCCAGAAGGCATGGTCAGTCTGAAGTTTGCCAAGAGCGGGGTACTGAATGAAGACACTCGGAGTGTTACTACTGTGGCAAGAAGGGCCACATCAAGCAAAAATATTTCTCTTGAAAGAGAGAGAAGAAGGGCGACAAGGAGAAGCAAGATGAGTGTATGACCGTTGAGCGCCTCTAGAGGGGGTAAATAGAGTGAGTGTGAGTGCAGCAAAAAGTAATCACCAATTAAAAATAAAAGCAGATAACTATGGCAGTGAATAAAGAGACAGTAAATAAATATAGCAAGAGATCAAAGAATCAAACTCAGTAGACACCGCGATATATACTGGTTTCCCTCTTGGAGGACTAATCCAGTCGCAGGTACTCTTGCCTGTTGTTAATCCACTATTCACAAACTAATTGAGAGCTTGCAGTCGCTTTACAACACCGTGCTTGGTGACAAGTGTATGACTGACTTCACAACACCGTGCTTGGTGACGAGCGCACGACCAGCTCCTAGAACAGAGATGATTTCTGAACTTGAACGACCTCTTTACAACTCTGAGAACCAAAGAACTCTAAATTGAATCGATATTACTGGCTTTGGCTAAGAGATATATAGGTGGAGTATGAAAGCTTTTTAGAATACTGAAAAAACACTTTAGGAATAGATAAAGAGAAGAAATGATGAGTGATTTGAAAAGAAAATTTCTCTTCTATTTATAGGTGTTTTTGATAAACGAACTCGGGCAGAGTTCGGATGCTAGGATTTCGCATACGAACATTGGATGTAGATTTGGTGGGAACTAAATTTCAAATAACCTAGATTGAACTCGGGCCGAACTCGGACCGAACTCGGTCAGAGTTCTATTTGAGTTCTGCTTGGTCAGAACAGTAAGGAATGAACCAAATTTGCATAGGTTTTAGGATTTTTGGAATTATGGACTTTTGGGATAAGTGGGTAGGCTTCTTCCTCTGATTCACTAGCATCACTTTCATGCCAGATACTTGTATTTGCATACTTTCGACCAGTTGTTGTTTTTTCGGCTTGATCTTGATCCATTATATGGACTGCTTTTCATTGGAGTTGGACAGTCCTTCTTCATATGCCTTGACTTCTTGCATCCAAAGTAGATTATTTCTTCTTTATTGCTTTCATAGATATCTTTCTTCTTTTTGTTTGATTTCTCAAACTTTAAGAATTTTCTAAAAAATTTACTAGCAGGGCTTGTTCATCACCACTGGATGATTCTTCATCAGAATCTTTGCATGTTGATCTTATGGCTTGAGCTTTGAAGGTGATAGAATTTTCTTTTGGGATTGCTTATTCAAACTCTTGTAGGTCCAGCTCATGGGTCATTAGCTTGCCCATAAGTGTTTCCAGAGTCATTGTGGTAAGATCGTTCCTACAATGATTGAAGTTGCCATTGGGTTCCAGTTCTTGGTTAGAGCCCGTAGCACTTTTTTGAGCTTCTCGTGATTACTCTAATCCTTACCAAGAGATTGAAAAGGATTAGTAATATTAAGGAAACGAGTGAACATCTGTGTAATTGACTCGCTGGGTTTCATTTTGAAAGATTCACATTCCTGTGTTAGTTTGCTGATTTTGTATTCCTTCACTTGGAAAGTACCTTCATGAGTTACCTCAAGAAGTTTCCAAATCTCATGAGACATCTTACAGGTTGAAACTCGATTGAACTCCGTCTTGTCAATTGTACAGAACAGTGCATTGATGGCACGTGCATCTAGACTAGCTTTTATTTTTTCTGTCTTTGTATATGTATCATGAGGCTTGTCTGTAAGTACGCCACCGACAACTGTAGGTGTCGGTTTCTTATAATCGTCAATAACTATAGACCAAAGATCAAAGTCAAGAGACTTTAAGAAGAATGTCATTCGTATTTTCAGTAAGTATAGTTTGTTCCATCAAATAGTGGGGGCCTATTTGTGGATTGTCCTTCACCGTTGAATATTGATTTTACTGCTGCCATATATACTCTCTAAGGTTGTTATATTAGTATATAACCTGCTCTGATATCAATTGTAGGACCGTTGAGAACCTCTATAGGGTGGATGAATGGAGTGAGTGTGAGTGCAACAAAAAAAATCATAAATTAAAAATTAAAAGCAGATAACTATGGCAGCGAATAAAGAGACAGTAAATAAATGTAGCAAGATATCAGAGAATCAAACTCAGTAGACACCGTGATATATAATGGTTTCCCTCTTGGAGGACTAATCCAGTTACAGGTACTCTTATCTGCTGTTAATCCACTATTCACAAGCTAATTGAGATCTTGCAGCCGCTTTACAATATCGTGCTTGGTGATAAGTGTACGACCGACTTCACAACGCCGTGCTTGGTGACGAGCACACGACCAGCTCCTAGAACAGAGATGATTTCTGAACTTGAATGACCTCTTTACAACTCTGAGAACCAAAGAACTCTAAATCGAATCGATATTACTAGCTTTGGCTAAGAGATGTATAGGTAGAGTATGAAAGCTTTTTAGAATACTGAAAAAACACTTCAGGAATAGATAAAGAGAAGAAATGATGAGTGATTTGAAAAGGAAATTTCTCTTCTATTTATAGGTGTTTTTGAGAAACGAACTCGGGCAGAGTTCGGATGTTAGGATTTCGCATACGAACGTTGGATGTAGATTTGGTGGGAACTAAATTTCAAATAACCTAGATTGAACTCGGGCCGACCTCGGAACGAACTCGGTCAGAGTTCTATCAGAGTTCTGCTTGGTCAGAACAGTAAGGAATGAACCAAATTTGTATAGGTTTTAGGCTTTTTGGAATTATGGACTTTTGGGATAAGTGAGTAGGCTTATTTTTATTTGTGGACTGTGAGTAATCTAAGCCAGTAATACTCAATCAATTTTATAATTTTATTTTAGACTCAATAAAGGATAAAATACATAATAAACTGTAAAATGACTCAGACTTTTTCCATTGCATAAATGCTTCGGGATGATGATTTACATGCTTGCGGATGTTATAGTATGCTCTTTAATATTAATTTCACTTGACCTAAAATATTAGCAACATTTTATATATTTGTGTATTGACTTAATTAGTCGTTTATTGATTTATCAAAATAGGGTGTGACCATTAGAAAATGGGCCAACAATGAGAACACTACAGTAGCGACCTCGATACATGGAGGCGATGTAATCGTCGTTGGTGATGAGGTTATCATAAACCTCACCTGCGAAGACAATTCTTGGCTGGTGGACTCAGGGGCTTCAGCGCACATATCTCATAATAGGGCACTATTTGCTACTTATACGACAGGCAACTGTAGAGTGTTAAAGATGGGCAATGGAGATGTGTCGAAGGCGGTTGCCATTGGAGATGTGCATTTAAGGATGAAGACAGGTGTTGTTCTTGTTCTCAAAGATGTTTGCCATGTCCCAGATATCCACTTCAACCTGGTGTCAGTTGGAAGGTTGGATGACAAGGGATTCTTCAATCTCTTAGGGAATAGTCAGTGGAAACTTTCCAGAGGTTCGATGGTCATTGCCAGAGGAAGAAAGAAGTCCGGTCTCTACTATATTGAGGGGAGCGCACAGGGGGCACAGGAGGTGAACGCAGTTTCTGACGCGTCTGCCGAGTTGTGGCACAGGTGGCTTGGCCATATCAGCGAGAAGAGGACGAGCTACTTGGTGAACAGGAAGGTGATTCCAGGGCTCAAGTCTACAAAGTTGGAGAAGTGCACACACTGGTTAGCTGGAAAGCAAATAGGGTGTCTTTCCAAAGTCACCCAAGTTCAAGGAAGCCGGCATTGCTCGACTTGATTCACTCGGATGTCTACGGTCCTATGAAGGTAAAATCTATTTGTGGTGCTTCATACTTTATAACCTTTATTGATGACTATTACAGGAAGGTTTGAGTCTATGTCTTAAAGACCAAGGATCATGTGCTGCCCACTTTCAAAGAGTTTTAGGCCTCTGTTGAAAGTTATTGTGTCGGTCTGACAACGGCGGCGAATACACTGGTCCCTTTGATGCTTATTGCAGAGAGCAAGTGATACGACACCAGAAGACTCCGCCCAAGACACCTCAGCTCAATGGTGTAGTAGAGCACATGAACAAGACACTGATGGAGGGGGTGCGGTATTTGCTGTCAGAAGCAAATTTGCCAGGCAGTTATTGGAGTGAGACTCTTCTCACAGCTGCTTATGTTATTAATTTATCTCCTAGTGCTCCTTTGCAGGGTGATGTGCCAGACAATGTATGGTACGAAAAAGAGTCGTCATACAATCACCTGTCAGTGTTTGGTTGTAAGGCTTTCGTGCATGTACCGAAGGACGAGGGGTCCAAA
Source organism: Iris pallida (assembly GCA_029216955.1). NCBI lineage: Eukaryota > Viridiplantae > Streptophyta > Magnoliopsida > Asparagales > Iridaceae > Iris > Iris pallida. The sequence goes on from JANAVB010021798.1 coordinate 18,784,117, forward strand.
CTTGAGCCGAAGACAAGGCTATGCATTTTTGTCGGCTACGGTCGGAATGAGTTTGGCTATAGACTCTACGACCCAGTACGAAAAAAGCTCTACAGAAGCAGGGACATGGTATTCGTCGAGGATCAGACCATGACCAACACTCAAGATTCCGAGACACCTTCTGAGGTTGAGGAATTGTCTGAGTAAGAGTCATTTCGCTTCGAGTAGTTTCTAGAGGACATCGCAGAGGATCCAGTTATGGGGTAACCAGTACATGGAGTTGCTCTCAACCTTGATCATCAGCTTGTTGATGGTGGTCAGGGTGTCCCTTAGGAGAATGAGCATGTCGGAGAGACAATTTCTGAAGGGGAGGAGGTTGTGGGTATACAACCAGCACCAGTGGCTCCCTTGAGTAGGAGCGACAAAGAGCATCGACCATCTACAGGATACTCACCGGGTGAGTATATGCTACTGACTGATGGAGGAGAGCACAAAAGTTTTACAGAGGCTATAGAAGATGAACACAGGTAGGAGTGGATGCAAGCTATGTATGAGAAGATGGGTTCCTTATATGCTAATTCTACTTAGGAGCTGGTGCGGTTGACAAAGGGCAAGAAGACTTTGAAGAATCGATAGATGTTTAGAGTAAAGAAGAAGGATGATGCTACTTGCCCTCGATACAAAGCGAGACTGGTAGTTAAAAGGTACGGTCAACGAAAAGATAAGGATTATGATGAGATATTTTCGTTGGTCGTCAAGCAGTCATCTATTCTGGTGGTGCTAGCATTGGCAGCCAGTTTTGACTTAAAGGTCGAGCAGATGGACGTGAAGATGGCATTTCTCCATAGTGATCTTGAGGAGGAGCTATACATGGAGCAGCCAGAGGAATTTTGTGAGAAGGGCAAGTCATATTTGGTCTACCGGTTGAGGAAGAGCTTGTATGGTCTGAAGCAGGCTCCGAGGCAGTGGTACAAGAAGTTCGAGTCGATTATGGGGGAGCATGTTTATGTACGGACGACGTCAGACCATTGTGTATTTGTAAGGTACTTTGCCGAGGATGTTTTCATTATTTTATTGCTCTATGTTGATGACATGCTATTAGTGGGTCGGAATGCCACTAGGATAGCGGAGTTGAAGCTCCAACTGGGCACGGCCTTCTCTATAAAGGATTTGGGTGCAACAAAGACTATTCTTGGGATGGAGATCAGCCGAGAGAGAGAGAGAGAGTCCAAGCTGCTACACTTGTCCCAAAAGAAGTACATTCATCGGGTAGTTCAGCATTTCGGGATGGACGGGTTGAATAAAGTGATTTGTCCCCTTGCGGCCCACTTTAGGCTTACTGAGGAGCAGTGTCCATCTACTGTCACGACCCGTACCCAGTATTTGGGCATGAGCCGTGGGTACGTCCAGCCTATACCGCAGTATCGGCAGTAGAACGCTGTCTAGTCATCTCTACAATTTTTCAAATACAACCACGCAGATTGTAGAATTCACAAAGGACCAAATGTGCGTATCAAATCTCATAGAAAATTATAAACACAATATCTATGGTGAAAAAAACAAGCTGATAACTGAAAAGAGATCACAAGATGTAGTGACCAAATATGATAAAAGGAATGATCTCAATATAATCAAAATGTACTAAAAGGAAATCCACTACTCAACTCTCATAATCCATAAATAAAATGAAATACAATCAAGAGTTTCTGTGAGCAATACATGCTCTATAAAAATGCTGTCTAGCTAATAGTCTCCTGCAGAGGGTAGGCCCGCATCCAAGTCCTCCTATAAGCTCAAGTCAGGGTCTTCAGTCTGCTCATAGAAAGTGGAACAGAACTCCTCTAACTCATCACCTAAAATGTTGGTTATCCAGTCAGGATTGGAACAAGTACACATATGACCACTAACCGAATCTCAACAGAATCATAAACATATAAATAGCATATGAGAATGAAACTAGAAGGTAACTAGCATCATAGTATAAAGGAAAGACATGAGACTCTATCAATGAAAATATAGCTACTATGAGGAAACATGTAAAAATCATGGTAGCATGGCAAGTGGTGCAAAACATGGTGGAATAATAGGAACATCATCTATCTACGTGCATTGAAATATCGGTTTCGGTGTGTGAACGGCTAAGGGGTAAATCCGGTAACTGCACGTGTCATGTGCAGCTGCTATTATTCAAGAATAGACTCATGGGATAGAATGGGTTGTTCATATGCCTTCTAAGATATTTCCCCGCCCAGCTAGTACTCATGGAATCAATCATATATGGGGTGACACAGGAGATAATCAAAATATAGAGTAAAATCCATAGTACTAATCCTCGTGTGATGATCGTGTCAACAACCAGCAAGACATATGAATAACGAGTAGAGGAAACTATCAAAAATGGTAACAATCGATACATGCACTTGCCTGTCGTCCCGAGCTGCGAGTAATGATCAAGTGAAGAGTTGGAGTCCAAGTAACCTGTTTTGTGAATTAAATCTAATTAACACAATAAAATTGATTACAAAAAGAATATTTCTATAGTCAATTATTAATCCCCCCTTCTACCTATATTTGGAGTCTAACTGAAATAATAAGCTACTCTTGGGAAAAACAACTTTTGTTCATTGTCTAACTATTTGTTTGCTAACCTTCTAGGTTGACTTGTGGTAAGGTCAATCCTAAATCGAGTCCCAAAACCATAACTACCTATACTAAGGTAGAAAACACATAGGTATATATATATCTATGACTATGGAAACTTTGCCACATATCCCCAAGTATTTATGTATGGTTGGAATGCTTAGCCAAGGTCTTCACCCCAACCCCCTTCACGTTTAAATCTGTACCCAACAGATCTGTCCATACAAATTATTTAATTCTACACATAAGGTTTCCCTTACTAACACCCTAAACATTCTAGCTTAATCTGGTCACTAGACAACAATACAAAATACTCAACACTGACATCACACTCTTCCTTTTATTAATCTAAACTCAGTTATTGAGATAGAGACAATAACAGAGCTCTAACTGCTCTGCCTCATGGTGTTTCCAGATATCTCAAAGCCTAAACTAACCTCTGTCACTCAATGAACTGAACCCTCATACATCTGTCCTGCTTCATGGCCAAGGGTGCAGGTATTTATATGTACCTGTTTGGCTATTGTTGGATACCTAGATAGAGTTCTTGTAACCTACATCTAATCTTATTCTTCTTTATCACTAGTTACATGTGCATAGGCATATGTCTTACTGGTGCCTGGTGCTCCTGTCCTGGCTACTAGGACCAGGTGAGGGTTAAATCAACTTACACATAAGTCGGGTGCTAAGGCTAAAATAGGGGAATACTCTAACTGGTATTAGGCCTACACCTTATCTGACCTACCTCTTAATTTCCCCCTCTCCTGACTTGATATTCCAGTCCTCTCATGTCAATCTCTTGAGTGCTAGTATACACTCTTGCTACCTGAGTTCTCGAGGCACTTGGTATTCCTAAAACCCTTTTTATCATCTTAGGCTATATATATATATATATATATATATATATATATATATATATATATATATATATATATATATATATATAAAATATATATATATATATATATATATATATATTTATATCAGTCGAGTATTTCTATATTTTTGTTCTGTTACACTCTATACAACCTAGTTTCTTTCTAGTCTATGTTCTTTTAGGAATTCTTACGAACACCCAACAGTTTGGATTATTACTGAGTATAGAAAAGGGGTTCGTGTGTTACCTGCTTTGATGTTCGATGTCGAAAAGACACTCTGAAACTCTATGCTCCTCTCGCCAACACCTTCTTGAATACTCAGGGATTTCGAATTCAAAAGGGTGCAGGAAAATTAGGGTTTTGAGAAGGCAGGGGGTCGGCTAATCCTCTCACTTATATACTAGGATTTATGGGTCGGGGAGATTGGATTGAATCCCAATCCTTATCGAGAGCAGGATTTGAATCCTTCTCTCCTAATGATTTGAATTCCATGGCCGTTTAGTAATAGAATTTAAACTTGAGGATTTACATTCAGGTCCCTATACTTTGGATATATATGTGAAACATCCCTTCCTATATTAGGATTTTGGAAAAAAAAAAAACCCTCTACTTATACTTTATTATATACAAGAGTAATATAGTACTATTATATTAATCATATACACATATTATTAATTGTTTTTAGTCTTTTTAGTTAATCATTCAGCAAAATAATGATACTAATGAATGGGAAATTCGGGTCAAGGGCTTACAAACCTACCCACCTTAAAATAATTTTGTCCTCGAAATTAAAGGTAAGTACAAGGGGAAGAATTTGTACCTCAAGTCTCAAAAAAGATGGAGATAGCGCTCTCGCATCTCATCTTCCCTTTCCCAAGTGGATTCGCCCGAAGAATGGTGCCTCCATGCGACACGCACCAAGGGAATGGTCTGGTTGCGTAGCACCTTCTCCCGGCGGTCCAAGATCTCTACAGGCTGCTCCTGATAACTAAGGCTCGGTCCTACCTCAATCTCCAAGTGGTCTAGCACGTGACTGGGGTCCGCTACGTGGCTCTACTTCTCCTCTAGTGAACTCGAACACGGTCTCCCCCGGCGGACTGAATACCACATCCGCGGTGACAATCAATGCTGGCAAAGTGTTTACTCAACCAGTCCATGCCGAGCACTATGTCAAGGCTCAGAAGTGGCATTATGAGTATACTAGTGTGCATTTCTCGGCTTCCTATGGTCATGCGACGACCGACGCAAACATCCTTCACCAAGATGATGCCTCCGCCAGTCGAGACTTTATAGGTGCTATCTAAGGGCTTAGATACAATGCTATATCTAAAGATAAAGGCTGTAGATATGAAGCTGTGACTGGCTCCAAAATCAAATAAGGCAATAGATGAAAAGACTCAAGAAGAACAGAACCTGCTATCACATCAGGAGATACTAGGGTCTCATCGACCGCCATGGCATAAACTCTGTCCTGCTGCTGGTGCTGGCCGAAGCGCTACTGCTGTGTGGGCAGGGGTCCCCTCTGCTGCTGGGGTATCGTGGGACTCGTCGGTGCTCCTTGGACAGGAGCTACTTTCTGTACTGCATGAATACGCGCTGCCAGACACTCTCTCATCTGATGTTCGCTAGATCCGCAGAATAAGCATGCTCCAAGTCGCTTCCGGCATACCTCCCATGAATGTCTCAGCTTCTTGCAGTAGTGTAAGGTCTCGGTGGCTGCCTCTGTTGGCTCTGCTAAAAAGTAGGGGCTCTATCTGGAGGCTGGTACTGTTGCTGCTTTTGCTGCTGCTGCTGTTGGATGCGGGGCTGTGTCGCGGTCTTCCCCGGAGCATTGGATCGCTTTGCCGATCCAAACTGGCTGTTGCCTCCTCCATAGGCATCTCGGTCCCTCTTCTACTTGTGCTTCATCTCCTTCTCTACGTCTTGCGCAACCTTCAAGATTCTCTCATATGTGGTGGCTTGGCTGGTGGCTACGGCTATACGGATCTCATGTGATAGCCCCTTCCTGAACTTCTTGGCCTTGGCTGCAGGAGTCAAGGCATCTGCAAATCGACTGAGATGGGAGAACTCAGCAGAATACTCGTCGATGGAGAGGTTGCCTTGTTCGAGGCTCTCGAACTCGTTCTCCAACTCTTCGCGGGATGCTTCAGGATAAAACTTCGTCTTGAATAGCTCTTTGAATTCCTTCCATGTCACGTCTGGCACAGTGAATCGGGGCTCATCCTTGTACCACGTGCAGGCGATGTCATAGAGCTGCATGCTAGCATTATCAACCTTCTAGTCTTCGGGGATTCGGGCCCTCCGGAGAATGCGATCCACATTCTCCAACCAGTCGTCGGCATAGAGAATTCCCTCCGTACCCTTGAATTCCCAGGTCCTGAGGTCTGTAAAATTTTTGGAGGTGCCGGGGCGCAACGGGGGAGCCTCCCTATTCTGAAGAGCCTCCCTCAGTGTATCACGGAAAATGTCAGCCTGCCGCGTCTGGGAAGTCATGAGCTGCTGGATGACCCCAAGAAGCGTGGCGTTGTCCAGCGCAGGTGCTGGAGGCAGAACTGATGCTTGATACTGAAGGGGTGCTGTCTGCTAGAAGGGTACAGGCTGATGGAAGGGTGCTGGTGGAGGAAACTGTGCTGGTGGCGGGGTCGGCGAAGGGAATTGAGGAGGTGGTCGAATGTCATCACGGCGAAATCTCGTAGTCTGCGGTTGGGGAGTCTCGCCTAAGTAGGTGAAGCGACCTCCGTGAGTCGGTGGGGTTCCATTCGTAGAGGACCCACCAACGTTTGCTGGGGTGTTTGGGTGAGCGGGGTTCCTGCCTTGATCCATCTAACTGCCACAAAGTAAAATCGTTAGTTGGTATGAAGATTCAAACTGGATACATATCAAAGGAATAATTGAGATCAAATGTAGAATCCAATAACGATGTTAGAATTATGGAGATGATCCTTAAAGTCTACTTCCTACTCGCAGGCCTGTAGTAGTACATCTAAGTTGAGTACTACCACAAGTTTTGCTGTGTTCTGCAAAATCTGACCTGCATGGGCCACCATAAAAATGTGTCACGACCCGCACCCAGTATTTGGGCATGAGCCATGGGTACGTCCAGTCTACACCACAGTATCGGCGGTAGAACGCTTTCTAGACATCTCCATAATTTTTTAAATATAACCACGCAGTTTGTAGAATTCACAAAGGACCAAATGTGCGTATCAAATCTCATAGAAAATTATAAACACAATATCTATGGTGAAAGAAACAAGCTGATAACTGAAAAGAGATCACAAGATGTAGAGACCAAATATGATAAAAGGAATGATCTCAATATAATCAAAATATACTAAAAGGAAATCCACTACTCAACTCTCATAATCCATAAATAAAATAAAATACAATCAAAAGTTTCTGTGAGCAACACATGCTCTATAAAAATGCTGTCTAGCTAATAGTCTCCTGCGGAGGGTAGCCCCGCATCCAAGTCCTCCTATAAGCTCAAGTCAGGGTCTTCAGTCTGCTCATAGAAAGTGGAACAGAACTCCTCTAACTCATCACCTAAAATGTTGGTTATCCAGTCAGGATTGGAACAAGTACACATATGACCACTAACCGAATCTCAACAGAATCATAAACATGTAAATAGCATATGAGAATGAAACTAGAAGGTAACTAGCATCATAGTATAAAGGAAAGACATGAGACTCTATTAATGAAAATATAGATACTATGAGGAAACATGTAAAAATCATGGTAGCATGGCAAGTGGTGCAAAACATGGTGGAATAATAAGAACATCATCTATCTACATGCATTGAAATATCGGTTTCGGTGTGTGAACGGCTAAGGGGTAAATCCGGCAACTGCACGTGTCATGTTCAGCTGCTATTATTCAAGAACAGACTCATGGGATAGAATGGGTTTTTCACACACCTACTAAGATATTTCTCCGCCCAGCTAGTACTCATGGAATCAATCATATATGGGGTGACACAGGAGATAATCAAAATGTAGAGTAAAATCTATAGTACTAATCCTCGTGTGATGGTCGTGTCAACAACCAGCAAGACATATGAATAACGAGTAGAGGAAACTATCAGAAACGGTAACAATCGATACATGCACATGTCTATCGTCCCGAGCTGCGAGTAATGATCAAGTGAAGAGTTGGAGTCCAAGTAACCTGTTTTGTGAACTAAATCTAATTAACAAAATAAAATTGATTACAAAAAGAATATTTCTATAGTCAATTGTTAATCCCCCCTTCTACCTATATTTGGAGTCTAACTGAAATAATAAGCTACTCTTGGGAAAAATAACTTTTCTTCATTGTCAACTATTTGTTTGCTAACCTTCTAGGTTGATTTGTGGTAAGGTCAATCCTAAATCGAGTCCCAAAACCATAACTACCTATACTAAGGTAGAAAACACATAGGCATATATATCTATGACTATGGAAACTTTGACACATATCCCCAAGTGTTTAGGTGTGGTTGGAATGCTTAGCCATGGTCTTCACCCCAACCCCTTCACGTTTAAGTCTGTACCCAACCGATCTGTCCATACAAATTATTTAATTCTACACATAAGGTTTCCCTTACTAACACCCTAAACATTCTAGCTTAATCTGGTCACTAGACAACAATACAAAATACTCAACACTGACATCACACTCTTTCTGTTATTACTCTAAACACAGTTATTGAGCTAGAGACAATAACAGAGCTCTAACTGCTCTGCCTCATGGTGTTTCCAGATACCTCAAAGCCTAAACTAACCTATGTCACTCAATGAACTGAACCCTCATACATCTGTCCTGCTTCATGGCCAAGGGTGCAGGTATCTATATGTACCTGTTTGGTTATTGTTGGATACCTAGATAGAGTTCTTGTAACCTACATCTAATCCTATTCTTCCTTATCACTAGTTACATGTGCATAGGCACATGTCTTACTGGTGCATGGTGCTCCTGTCCTGGCTACTGGGACCAGGTGAGGGTTAAATCAACTTACACATAAGTCGGGTGCTAAGGCTAAAACAGGGGAATACTCTAACTGGTATTAGGCCTACACCTTATCTGACCTACCTCTTAATTTCCCCCTCTCCTGACTTGATATTCCAGTCCTCTCATGTCAATCTCTTGACTGATACTTCATCTATCACCTACCATATCAGTTAGACACTACACAGAGTTATGTCAAGAGCCTGTGTGTGCAATGTTTGGACAGTTCCTAAAGTGTAGGTGAGTATCATAATGAGATGACTGAACCCAGGATTCCCAAACCTACAACAAGAAAATAAGACATAGGTACCCTAGTAGCAGTATAGTTCAAACAAAGGCTCTTATGTGTGTATGACACACAGTGCTCTGTCCCATGAGTATGCAGGGCAGATGCAGATGTTGCACTGTAGTGAATGAAATTGAGTAGTAAAATGAATGGTAAGGCTATTAATCCATAATGTAATGCAGGTCAGTTCCTCCCTATATGTAGGACAAGGTACGATTTGTAATATGCAGTGAATGTTGTGCAGTGCTAAAGAGAACAGGGGTAGGACTAACCAAGTACAGCAGTGGCAATTTGTAGTGAAGTGTAGTTAGCTTGTGGCTAAATATAGTATAACTGCATTGTGCAATGGATACCCAGCTCTGATATATGACATGTATCAGTGATACAAGGCATGATACAGGGAAATTGGGTTTGTGAGGTGATGACACAAGTGCTGAATCAGGAAGTTTACCCAGTTTAACAATAATACAAGTGAAGCTAAACAACCTAGGAGAAGAGTGTAGAGTCACAGGAAGACAGGGTACAAGGTCATAGACTGAAGAACTCGGGTTGAACCTAAACTGGACAGGACATCCTATTAGTGAACAGGGCATGTGAGAAGAGGAAAACACAGAGTGTGAACTATTATATACCTGTCAGTTGAGGCTAACCCCTATGGTATCCTATACCCTCTACTCGCCTAACTCACTCCTCTGTTGCCCGGCCTCAAGTATCAGAAGCAGTACAGGGATGGTTGGGTTGCCTTGTACCCCAACCTTCCATCTGTTATGTGAGTACTCATATGGGCTCTGTAATCTGCAGTCCCTTCCTACCTATCTCTCCATCTTCAGATGGCCTATAACTCATATACAACCTATATACATATGAACCCAGGTATAAAACAATCAATCTTAATATCCTAATATGTGAATATGTATACGAGTGCTAGTATACACTCTTGCTACCTGAGTTCTCGAGGCACTTGGTATTCCTAAAACCCTTTTTATCATCTCAGGCTATATATATATATATATATATATATATATATATATATATATATATATATATATATATATATATATATATATATATATCAGTCGAGTATTTTTATATTTTGTTCTGTTACACTCTATACAACCTAGTTTCTTTCTAGTCTAGGTTCTTTTAGGAATTCTTACGAACACACAACAGTTTGGATTATTACTGAGTATAGAAAAGGGGTGCGTGTGTTACCTGCTTTGATGTTCGATGTCGAAAAGACACTCTGAAACTCTATGCTCCTTTCGCCAACACCTTCTTGAATACTCAGGGATTTCGAACTCAAAAGGGCGCAAGAAAATTAGGGTTTTGAGAAGGCAGGGGGTCGGCTAATCCTCTCACTTATATACTAGGATTTATAGGTCTGGGAGATTGGATTGAATCCCAATCCTTATCGAGAGCAGGATTTGAATCCTTCTCTCCTAATGATTTGAATTCCATGGCCGTTCAGTAATAGAATTTAAACTTGAGGATTTACATTCAGGTCCATATACTTTGGATATATATGTGAAACATCCCTTCCTATATTGGGATTTTGGAAAAAACCCCTCTACTTATACTTTATTATATACAAGAGTAATATAGTACTATTATATTAATCATATACACATATTATTAATTGTTTTTAGGCTTTTTAGTTAATCATTCAGCAAAATAATGATACTAATGAATGGGAAATTCGGGTCAAGGGCTTACATCTACCGAGGACAAAAAAGAAGATATGGAGCGGGTTCTATATGTCTCAGCTGTAGGAAGTCTTATGTATGCTATGGTGTGTATGAGGCCAGACATCGCTTATACAGTTGGCACAGTTAGCAGGTATATTTCAGATCCTGGAAGGGTACATTGGAGTGCGATTAAGTAGATTCTACGATACCTTCAGGGCACTGCCGATTGAAGACTTTCTTTTGGTGGTGACGAGCCGAAGCTGGTTGGATATACCAATGCTTATATGACTGGAGATGTAGATATGAGACGATCGACTTCAGGCTATGTGATGGTGTTTGCTGGAGGTGCGGTATCGTGGCAGTCACAGTTGCAGAAGTGTGTTGCCTTGTCGACGATAGAAGCAGAGTATATTACAACGACGGAGGCTTGCAAGGAGTTGTTATGGATAAAAAAGTTGTTATAGGAAATGGGGCTGAAGCAAGAGCAGTATAATTTGCTTTGCGATAGTCAGAGTGCTATTCACCTTGTGAAAAATCAGACCTTTCATAGCCAATCCAAGAACACCGAGACTTGGTATCATTGGATACGGGATGTGGTTGAGAAGAAGGACGCAGAACTTGAGAAGGTTCATACAGATGATAATGGAGCAGATATGTTCACCAAGCTTCTACTAAGGGGAAGTTTGAGTTCTGTAGGAAGATCATCGGAATGACGATCCCCTCAACATAGTTATGAAATGGGAGAAATATTGGAGTGGGTGGGGTTCCCAACCTATGTGGAGAAGACCCCAGAGTGCGACAAGCGCTGTCTGTGTGTCAGAGAAGCTCGGGGAGGTGACGAGGCCATTCGGAGACGAAGAAGAATCTCGGGCGCTACCAGAGTACTTTCTGGAACAGGGGAGGCAGAGTTCTCGCCGAACTATGCCTCCTTTGTTCCAGAACTGTTCTGTCACGAAAACACAAAGTTTTGGCCGAACTCTGTGTCGACGGGTTGAGGCTGATTTTAGGGTATTTTTATACCGTTGGATCGTATCCTACGGTCCAGGTTTTGTCGCGGATTAGGAGGTTTATACATGGTTTTTCCTAACCCTAATCACAACACAACATTGAGGAAAATAGAGAGAAAAGAGGTAAGAGTGCCATTGCAACTTTGGGAGAGAAGAAGGAGGATTGAAGGCCATTTTCGAAGGAGGATCTTGTTCAGGTAATCTCTACTCGTCGTCTTTGTTCTTCGTAGCCTTGTAATCAATTATTTTTGCTTCCAAATGTTGTGGGGATCCGTATTGGATCGGAAGAAGTTTGTAGAGGGTGTACTCCTTTATTTTATTAGTGAAGGCTTCTCAAGGGTTGGATTCCGATCGTTTCATGGTTTTTTTCGCAAGGGTTTTCCACGTCAAAAATTCTCTGTATCTGCGTGGATTGTGTTTGGTGTTTGGTTCGTGCGTTGTATTGCTCAATTCTCTCGTAGGTACTCTCTAGTTTGGGGAAAGGTTTTCGTACTTCTTTTCCAACACGGTCGTGGTGGCAACCGGTGCTCAGGGAGATGGTGGGTAGAGGTGATGTTTGGTGGATTCAATTTCGATGGTCAGAGGAAGGAGGCGAGGCGAGGTTGTGGTGGTCATGATGGTGGTTTGGGGGTTATGGTGGCAGTTTCGACGGCTAGGGCAAGGCCAGCCTCCGAGAAGGTTGAGGCGGAGGTAGGTGGCAGTGGTCTGGCTTTGGTTGGTTGGGGTTTGTCGGCGGTGGGGTTTGGATCTGGGCGGTTGTGATCTTGGTGATCATGGCTATGGTCGGGGTGAGCCGCAGTGAGGGTACCGGAGAGGAGGTCAGGTGGCTACGGCATTGAAGGGACTGTGGTGGTCCGCGATGGCTGCAGCCAGATAGGTTTAGGATTACGGTTAGGGTTAGAATTAGGAATTGTATCGGTGTGTCCTACAAGGCACGGACACGAAAAAATTTTGTGGAATAGAATCGTGTCCGGTGTGTGGGACATGGAGGGGATGGATTGACGTATATGTACAAATTCAATATAGTAAAAAGACACCCAGGGTCAGACCCAAGTCCATCACGACTAACATAGAGGAAATGGACAACAGTACGATACACACAGATTGGTAGAGAAAATTTTGTGAAGAAGATAATGGGAAGGCTCCCATATAAATAGGCTAGAGGAATCCTAGTTAGATAAGGATTAGGACCGTCTAAAACTCCACTAGATAAATCTCACCTTTAATTTAAATTAATTTAAAATCAATTCAATAAAATCTAATCCAAATTTAAATCACCAAAATTATTTAAACAATAATATCCAATAATTAAAATAACTTTTTGTGATTTAAAATAATTCCAAATAATTCTTCAAAAGTCAATTTACAAATAGGCATGAATTTATTATCATGTATTTACTTCGCATGCAAATAATATGTATTATTTCATAAAATGTTATTTTCTAGTATAATACATTTGTATGTATAAAAACTAAAATATCATATAGGTGTATCAAATAGAAATAAAATAAACACATTTTATATTTAAACAAAAATAGAAAAAAAATACTTTTATCGTATTATATACGAAAACAAAATTTTCTATATTTATTAAAAATCTATAATAAAAAAATTTTGTATACCAATAAGCAAATACTTTTTATATACGTATTTGTACTTGACGTATCAATACCAAAATAAAATTAAAAAATCTAAAGTAAAATTTAGGTGGTTTACAAATAGAGTGCAGTAGAAATTATCCCTCTAAAAAATATAAAAGGCACAGTACCAACTATATAAAATAATAAGCACAAATATGTAAATTGAAAGTATAAAATTCAGAGAGAGAGAGCAAGCGCAACCACCGAGGTTTATACTGGTTTCTCTCTGAGAGGACTTGTCTAGTCTCGAGAAGTCTAACTCGATGTTGAATCCACTATAGAATGCGACAAAACCTTCAATCCGAAGCGCTTGTGACTTCTTACAAACTCATGCTTTGCTTCGAAGAGCATAATAACTTCAATCTCAAAAGCTTTTGAGAAGCTTACTTAGAATTTTCTAAGCTAGTAAAACTCTTAAACAAAACTTCTAGTCGAAATTGCATATCACCGATTAGGAGCCCAGGAAGTTTGTTTTTGAGTAGATAAGAAGATTTAGGCTCAATGGAATAGATGAGAATAATGAGTGATTAGAAATGAAGAAAAGCTCATCTATTTATAGGAATTTATAGGACCGAGTTCGTGCAGAGTTCGGTCGTCCAACGTTTAAAAAATAGAACGTTGTAAGCCGGGTCACCAGGAGAGGAGGCTGACTAGGATTTCTGTTATGGACAACCAAATTCAGTACGAGTTTGGACAGAACTCAGTCCTAGTTCATTTTTCCAAATTTTAGAAAGGTTCTGGTTTGTTTTGGGGCTTGTTTGGGTTAGGAATGAAAATGAATTGAGTCATAATCAATTGACAAGTTTGGGTAGGATTTTGAAGTGGACTTGAGTGCTACGTAAATTGCTGAAGTGCAACACGAGTCAAAGTAAGTCATAGACTCAATAAAAGAAAAATATATAACAAAAGTTAAAAATTGATCTGACTTCTTCGTGATGTAGCATTTAGCATGCAGTCTTACGTGTGAAAGATACACAATCTTTTTGTAGTATTGTATAAGAAGATGTAGCAACATAGCAATCACAAGCTCAAGCTCCCCCGTAATAAATGATTATCGTATCACAATATATCTTTCCCGTTATCTTTTACCGAAATGGTGACTTCCTATAGTAGGTGAACCAAATTAGACAAAAGAAATTTTTTAGAAATATACAGTTATTGACAATACATTGCAGTAAAATAGAAATAGCAAAAAGCAACCTAATCATAGAATCATGTCTCAACTCATGTCTCATAGTAGCATAAATGGAAAATGTAGCAAACTACTAAACCAAGTCTAATACGTAGCGTAGAATATAAAAACTACAAAGCTAGCTAGAAAATCATTTAGTCAAATAAATAACTAAGTGCTGAAGTATCGGATCGACTGTAACATCTACTAATCAGTGTCACCAGTATCTGCAGAAGGGTTGGGATCATAGAAAGCATTCGCTGGATCAAAATAGCACTGAATATCTGGGTCATCGACTCTCGAACCATGAGGAGAAGGATCATGAACCACCGAAAATGGTTCGACGAGATGGTCATAGAAATTTTATTGAAGATCTGATAGGATGTTGGCTAAAGTAGAAGCCTAAAGTGTAGTACAGTAATCTCGAGCGCGATAGCGATAATCATCCAAACAAAATTGATTCTGAATCTGGATAGTGATCCTGATACTCTCGACATCGATCATCTTTCGGTCAGAAGTGGTCCTAGAGAATAGCCTGGATAGAGTCTAGAGTAGCGAGAGATGGAGGAGGTGTTGAAGTAGATGGTAGTGCTGGTGGTGCATCATGATGAACAGAGGGGACATCATCATAAACAGAAGGAGGAGGAATATGAATAGTAGGAGCAATCCTACGAACCTTGTTTAGATATGCGGGCTCAACTAAGAATGGACAGTTGTCTATGGAAATATCAAAATGCTCAAAGATAATCGATAAGTACATCGCATATAACAGGTTGTGCTTGTTCTTGTGAGATTGAATCATATACTAGATAATGATTTTTGGGAATCTGAAAGGAATCCCAAAATACAAATGGTATAAGACAATCATCTCAAGCATAGTGATCTCGTCAGTCGAAGTATCTTTGGGGAGGATAACTAAGAACACCATACGATGGAGTTCATAGAACCAGTTGTTTAAGAACTTAGGAGAAGACGACCGGGAGGACGAGGGTTAGGCTCACACATGGAGTCCTTAAACGAATCTAGAGTCATGTCATTTTGAAATTTGAATTTGGTGATTTTTACCAATGCATCACCTTCATTTGGTATACGAAGTATTTCTGCAAGGTCTTCACCATAAAATTATAAATCAATACCACTGACTCTGGACTGTATAGTTCCATTATCAAAAGAAAGGTTACAATAAAACTTGTGAATCACATTAACTTAAATACGATAATGCATTGTAACAATTTCTTCTAAGACTAATACCTTGAAGTTGTTCAGGTATCTTGGAAAAATAGTAAAGTTGAGCGCTGCTCCGGAACAAACATTTCTTTCATAAAAAGAATTAAAACAAGCCATAGAATTATCAAGGTACATAAAAAAGAAATCCATCAAAATCACCCTCATTGGGCATTAACGGACTAAAAAGAGAGTGTGAAGTGTCCTCTTGTTGAGGATTTGATGAAGAAGATTCATCAACCTTCTTTCTCTTTGGGAATTTAGGAGCCATTAATGAAAATTGAATGGATAGGAATTAAAATATACCTTACAAGGTTGAAAAGAACACCAAAATGAACCATAATCCAAAGCTTGGGTTTTTTGGATGGATTGGAGCTCAAGAATTCAAACTATGGTTTGGGAATTCAGGTTTGAGGCATTTGGAGGCATTGTTGTTCGAGGAAGAAGGATAAAGGTGATGAAGTGTTATATATGTATAAGGAGTGGGTCCCATACGAATTAAGATTCTGGATAAAAAGAAAATCGAGTTCGGGTCGAGTTCGGTCCGAACTCTGTCCGAGGTCGGTTTCTTCGAAACCAGAAACCAATTTGTGTTAGAATTCACTTTTTGTACATATAGGTTGCAGTTTAAACTTCGTAGATCAATTACTAGTCATTTTGGGTAAAATGATGAATAATTGCGACATATTAATTAGTTAATCTGTATTCAATAATATGTTGATTATCTTAGGTTAGCTGTAGGGGGCGGATCCCAGTTAGCGGTGGCCCAAAGACATTTAAGTACCGTGTCGCTTAAAGCTATTTACACCTCTTTGACTATGACCCAGCCCAAAATACATGCAAACATGCCAGCTACATATCAAGTAGACTCCAACCCTATTCGAATACGTATCAGCTATCAGAGGTCAAGTATATCTATCTACAAATCTCTATAAAATCATGACAACTATAACTCAGTCAATGAAATAGAAATATCAAGAATAAGCAACATGTGTCATGGTCTACAGCCCACTAGCATGTATGCTCGAGTAGACTCGAAAAAGAATATGAGTCTATAAAACTAGGCTAATAACAGTAGAATATAATATGATAAGAATATACAGCACGAGAGAATGATAAAATAAAATCATGCACTAACGATACCTGAATCATATAGACACAATCATAACCATCCTTCTATTTTATCAGCTCGGCAGTAACCTGAAGAGATCACCAGGTTCTTAGGGGATATGACAAGATATATAATATACATAATATACATGTCAAATGTAACAGTAATTAATATGCATAAAGAATAACCAGGAAAGAAACAAAAACGACTAAGCAACAACTATACATGCATTCAAGAACAACTACGCGTAAATGAACTATTGTAAAGAAAACAGGTAACAAATGCCAAGTTCCTACGTGAACACATGGCAAGAAGTCAACGAATAAGCAAACCCTTACCCCAGTGTGGAGTCTCAGGTTTAAACAACAGCCAACCCTCGTCCCTGTGTGGACTCTCAGGTTAGCTCAAGCAATCAACCCTCGCCCCTAGGTGTACACTCCCAGGTTGAGAAAAAAATTGAAAATAGGAATAATAGTCCAGTTATGATGCAATCGTTCTCCCTGCTCTCCGTAATATAGTACGACTCAAACAAGGTACAAGTTCAAATGAATCAAGTATGAACTATAATGCCAAAACATGAACAAGGACGATATATCAACGAGACAACTAAACTAGTATGCATAATATGATAGGAAACACATATCAACAAATCAACAAAAGAAAACTAGATATTGACACGTAATAAAGGAAAATAAATACGAGAATAAATATACTGTTAATAAGGAAGGTATACTTGCCTTGCATTTTGTCCAAACTACTGAGACGGTGGTACCAAATGTCATATCCATGCCTACGCACATGCTACGGTTCACAAGTAATCTACCAAAGCCCAAAACATACAACTAATAATCAATACCCAGTGTACACATCCACATCTATATACATATAGGTCACCCTTATTAGGGTTTAGTTTTAGAAATTAAATTTTCTTTATCAATAACCTCTATATAGTTTAAGAAATTAATTAATAAGGTTATTCTAATAATCATATATAAATTCTTGGAAATTAATATAAATATAGGTACTTTAAATTTACTTAAATAGACTTAGAAATTTAATATATAATTAAGAAAAACACATATGTCAATCGGTAAAAATAACTTATATAAATACATTTTTACACATAAATATATTTGTGAACACATATTCATTATTAATAGACAAAAATTATATTTAGATTATTTTAGCAAAATACTAAGGAGGGTAATTAAAAGAATATAGATTTAAAACCATAAATAAGTTTTTTTTTTATATATGTTACTTATGAATATTGTTGCATACACCCTTATAGGTAAGATTCTTATTAGGGTTACATTTAGAAAAAGAAAACATGTAGGTATTATTATATATACATAGAAGAACTTAATTTATATATGTATATATATATATATATATATATATATATATATATATATATATATATATATATATATTTTTTTTATATATATATATCTATATATATATATATATATATTTTATATATATATATATATATAAATATAAATATATATATATATATATATATATATATATATATATATATATATATATATATATATTTTATATATATATATATATATATATATATATATATATATATATATATATATATATATATCTATATATATATATAAAAATATATATATATATATATATATAAACATATACATATAGAAAAAATTTATGCATATATACATAACACATATATCTATATTTAATACACATATAAATAAGCTACATATAATTTTATAATCATAACTTGCATTTTTAGATAAACAACATATAATATTACTCGTAGAACATATGTCGTTAGTCTATCCTCTACTTGTAACTAATACTGTACCTAATAAACATATGTACTAAATTTCAGGATTAAAGTATGTAGTGGGCCTTCGCATCTACTTTCCGTAACTTCAAATGGACCACATTTTTGTGTCCTAAGGCTTCCGAAATCGCAAAACACCAAAACACATTTGTTTTTCGGACACCTAATACTCAAAGAAATTTACAGAAAATTCTATGTTGAATTTGACTTATTAAATTATATATTTGGAAAGGTAACTTCGAGACGGTTCCGTTAAAAATAAAGAATTAATCAGAGTCCGAAATTGAAAGTTATGGCCTTCTGAAGTTGCTATGGCTCCTAAATACCGAGACTAAATATTATAATGAATTTGGACTGTTTGATTAAAAAAAATACTTGTATGCTTATAGCTTCTTTTATTGTTACAATTAATCAAGGATATGATTTTTAGAAGATGGTTTGACAATTATTTGGTGGTAGATCATGCCATGGAAAAGAATCAAGAAGTGGGTTTTTCAAAAAACTTACTAAGAAATGGTTGGAGATGATTCTTGATTCTTTCTTTTTCCTCGGTGCGCTCCTCCTACTTCCTCAAGGATGATAAAAAAGGGTGACTTTGGATCGAAGTAGAAGGGTTTTGATGTAGGTGGTTGTAGAATACGTAGAAAAAGAAAAAAAAATACCCTCCTTAAATAGATGGAGTACTCCTAAATAGATAAGGATCCAATTTCTTTGACAAATCCAATGGATGGAATTAATTTAAGTCGAATTATTTTTAAAAGTAAATTAAACTAATCTTAATGAATAATCGATTATAATAATAATTTAAATTATTATTTAATATTATCAAAATAGTTTAAACAATATTTGATACTATAAAAATTTTAAAATTCATAATTGATTACAACAATAATTATAAATAAATAGATAGTATTATCAAAATAATTTAAACAATATTTGATCCGTATCAGAAAATTTAAATCAAATGAATTTTTAAAACTAGAAAAACCTAAACTCAATCCAATAGTTGGTCTTACTAATAACTTAAAATAATAGTTATTATCACCAAAATAATTTAAAGCATTTTTGATACTATCATAAATATTTAAAGTATATTTAAATAAATTCATATCTCATTTTTTTTAAAATTAATCTAGCAAATCTTTTTATTGCTCAAAAATATTTATGATTATCTTTTTATTGAAATTAAAAAAAATAGTTTCTAAAACAATATTAATAAAATAAATAAAAATTTGAAAATTTAATAAAATAGGGGCTACAAAACTTAATGAAAATATTTTTATAAATATATTATTAAGCCAAAATATTAACTAAAATTTGGGGTTTACATTCTACCCACCTTAAAAAAAATTATCCACAAAATTTTAAAAATATTAAATAATAGAAGGTGGTGCTCCAAACTAACCACTAAGTTTAGCAATCAACATTAAATATACTACTCTGTTCTACGACTAACAATCAATCAGTTAGTAACTAATATTATGCTGCCAACCCATACTGCTACTACTATCTATGAAACTATTAGTTGCTTCTTTCCTGTGTGGTGACATTCGTACTCAATTGTTTTTCACTAATCAACCAAATCTCGTAAACTTCACCAATACCCCTAGCAATCGATTAACCACCAAAGTCAAATTACCTATGAAGATATTTACCCACTTTTGATCATACTACTCCATTTACTACAAGATTTTATACTTCCAAAGGTAAAATTAAAAAAACTACTAGTTGCTATCCTTCCCATATTTCGATACCAATACACACATATGGCTTACGGAATCCTCAATACCCCCACATATCTATCAAGGCAATCAAAGATTTAATAACCGAACTAATTTACAAATTAGCCTAAGGAATACTAATAAATGTTATAAAGCACGAGCTTTCGTCACTCCAAAATAGGAAGGTACGACAATAATGATGTGAGTAGCAAAGGAAAATAGTTAAGTGCAAAATATGAAGTTCAAGAATGATATAAAATTCCAAAAGAAATATCAAGGCATTTGTGGATTGAGAATCCTATCAGGTTTCATCCTAGCGTAGGCTTGTTTGGTACAGTAACGTAATCGAGACTAAATACTCTAACGTGCATGGACCACCAAAAAAAAATGTCACGCCCTAGTCCTAAAATACATTAAACCAGGATACGTAAATATGCCATCTACGTATCAAGTGGACTCCAACCCTAGTCGAATATGTATACGCTGTCTTTGGCCAAGTATATCTATCTATAAATTGCTATGATATCATGACAACTATAACTCAATCCACGAAATAAAAATATCAAAATGAGCAACATGTGCCATGGCCTATAGCCCACTAGCATATATTGTCGAGTATATTCGAAAGAAAATATGAGTTTATAAAACTAGGCTAATAACAGCAGAATATAACATGATAAGAATATACAGCACGAGAGAATGATAAAATAAAACCATGCACCAATGATACCTGAATCATGTAGACCGCCCTTTTATTCTATCAGCTCAACAGTAACCTGGAGAGATCATTAGGTCCTCAGGGGACAACAAGATATATAATATACATGCCAAATGTAACAATAATTAACATGCATAAAGAATAATCAGGAAAGAAAAAAATGACTAAGCAACAACTATATATGCATACAAGAACAACTATGCACAAATGAACTATTATAATGAAAACATGTTACAAATATTGACATCCTATGTGAACACATGACAAAAAGTCAAACGAATAATCAAACCCTCACCCCTAGTGTGGACTCTTAGTTTTGAATAACGGCCAACCTTCGCCCATGCGTGGTCTCTAAGGTTAGCTCAAGCAATCAACCCTCATCCCTAGTGTGGACTCTCAGGTTCAGAAAAGTTGAAATAGGAATAGCAGTTCAGTTATAACGCACTCGTCCTCTCCACTCCTTGTAATACAGTAAGACTCGAAGTTACGTGTAGGCAACTATAGAGGAGGGTGAATAGAGTTTGTGTCCAAAATAATCAATTTAAAATTCAACTCTATGCCAAGTCCAGAAAGCAACTATCAAGAGAATAAGTAATCAGAGTAGTAAAGTAGAAATTAAAAGATATCAGAAAAGCATACGCAAACGCAGCGATTTAACCTAGTTTCCCTCGTAGAGGACTAGTCCAGGCCTGAGAACTCTCGCTCATGATTGAAATCTACTATTTGTGAAATAGGGTACGCACATACCTTTACTCAGAAGAGCATGCCAACTTCTTACAGACACGAGCTTTGGAAGCGCTCGTTACTTTGACTTTGCAAATGCGAACTTGGAATTTTCTAAGTGACTTTCTTTTCAACTCTTGCACAAAACTTCTAGCTGAATTGCACTGAGCACCTTGGGGCTTAAAAAGTTTTGTGGCTAATAGATTGGAAGAGTAAATCTTGGAGTAGTAAAGCTTAGAAGGCTTAAATATTTGGATGGTGGAGCTTGGAGAAGTAAGTCTAGGGTTGAGATGACTCAGTGCAACTCAATGTACATGTTCCTAGACTCAATAAATTGAAAGATTATAGACTGAGTATAAGATAGGAAAATCAAGAGCCTTTTGATGAATCCTTTCTTTCGATATTTGAGCAGACCTAAACTTGTATTTTTCCTTGATAGCAGTCGTCCAAAGATAAACAGATCTAGAAATCTGAATACCTTTCGGGGGCCCGGATAGGTCGCTAGACGGTTCAGAGAAATCTTCTTGTATGTCGCCGTCTTTGGCCCATCATTAATTCTCCATTGCATATGTCCTGGTTTGATCATGTTTGATCATGCTTACTACATGTCTACAAATACATGTTAGGCGAGCAAAACAATATTTGCAGTACGATACAAGCATGGCAATATGATATAGAACAATTAGGACAATACTAAGTTTAAGTAGCAACATGATAATGAGTATATGAATATTAATGACATCATTATGTTAAACTTAATTGATTAGCCATATTCAAAAACACGGTGTAATCATTGGGCTAACAAGACTTAGACAAGATACAAGTTAAAATAAATCTAGTGTGAACTACAATGCCAGAACATAACAAGGATGATATATCAATGAGACAATAAACTAGTATGCATAATATAAGAGGAAACACATATCAACAAATCAATAAAAAAACTAGATATTGACATATAACAAAGAAAAAGAATTATAAGGATGTAAATATACTATAAAGAAGGCAAGGTATACTTGTCTGTCGTTTTGTCTGAGCTACTGAGACTACACGTGGTTCCAAATATCATATCTATGTCTAGACAAATGTTACATTTCACAAGCTATCTACCAAAGCCCAAAAGTGGGATATTCAATTTGGCATTCATGCTTATTGTTACAAGTTACTCTCTCAAATCTGAACCATTCATTTCAAATGATGTGCGACTGAGATTGCATGTTTTTTTTTGTATATATATATATATATATATATATATATATATATATATATATATATATATATATATATATATATATATATATATCGGTGGGGATCATGCAACACATATAATTTGACATCTAAAAAACATGCAATCTCAGTCGCACATCA